>JAZDUA010001277.1:0-120015 GCA_038098605.1 Gryllus longicercus
TTTAAGATTTTGTTATAAATATTATGTAAATCTGTGCCAATGCATAGTTAAAAGACCGATGGCTCTGGTTGAATGTCAAAAATACGAATTGATAGTTTTTATTGATTTCGTGGAACAAAATTCACATAACTCCCTTGACTTTGTAAGGGCTCAACTGTTACACAAAATAGGTTTTCTGGGGCTTTACATAAAAATAATATGAAGTGTGGCAAATGCGTGTGTATGCGCTGATTAGAAGGAGAAGAATTAAATAATCAATAAATAAAAATTCACCGAAAATGCAATAAAATCAAATTGGTAATTGTCGACACCCAAAGCACAACTCTATGGAATATTTCAATACGTGCATCTCTGCGTTTAATTTTCTTTGACATATCTGTCACTTTTTCGTTCTCAGTATTTGCAAGAGAGCCGAGTCAGATTGATTTTCAATTCATATTTGCAATCTAAAACTCTTTTATGTAAATCTATTATACACCAAACCTATGTAACCTTTAAATTTCTGGAAATGTTGAAGGCAGATGTGAATGGTTTAAGCTGTGTTGTATCAGGGTACATTCCCTCAAAATAAATGCAACCGTTCAACAGTATTAAAAGCCACTTTGGATATGATTGTTCGTTTATCGAATTAAAAACAAAACTATAAAGAGAAATACAAGATAGGAGGATGTGATATCATAAACGAAATCAGTCGACATAACTCATTTATTACGAACTAATTCAGAAACTCTACCATTGTACCTCATTGAACATGACCGGACTAACCTGACGAACGCAGTACGTCCTTCCTGACAATCAGCTGCGTACATTCGGTTTAGAGCAAACGATTTTTTTTGTTATTTAAAGTCGCATCAACTTCTAGGTCATTAGCGACCACTATTGCGTGTAACGGAATGGTAACTGTGAGGATGACACGATATGATGACGATAGGGGTGTGAAAGAACGAACACAATACAACCATGCCCGAGGCGGGACTCGAACCCGCGATCCTTCGGTCCGAGATCGCTACGGCACTCCCGCCTCAGCGATCTCGGCCATCTGGACCGGGGGTAACAGGAAAATGGAGCATGAAATTATTCCAAATTACAACTTCGCTCCCCTCACGATGTTCACACCTCCGGCCGATATTCGTTTGGCCACGCTCCTCCCACGTCGCGGCCCGCCCGACCGCTCGCTGCGAGCCGAGTAATCGCCTGCCCGATCAAGCAGCCGCGAACCAGCCTGCGCTGTAGCAGCCTGCGTTTCCTAAGACGGCTGAGACAATGGCAGGAATAATGCCTTCCCTCTCCACCGAAGTCAGCCCTTTTTATTGTTATTTTACTCAATTTATTGAAAATAACTGTACGGATGACTATTTTTTAATGCATGTCGAAATAGAAATTAAACTGTGCAGCATCCCATCATGTGAGAGGTATCTATGGTTTTACGGGTGAAACGATATGATTAATTTTTAAAGTTATGTTTTTGCATTTTGATGGATTTCGATCTTAACTCATTTTTACTGCACCTTTCGCTGATTTCATCGATTTTAATAAACTTTAATGGTACTTGCTTCAAACAATATTTACGAGATGCAACAAAATGTTCTCTACAGAATTCTTGAGCAGCCTATTCGGTTTCTTCGTTCATATATTGGAATGTCAGCCGTTGTGAGTATTACGTAATCTAAGGTTCCTTTGACGCGTATCGGCGCCATTGTCAGTTTGGCCGATTTCGCGATAAATAAATACAGAGATTTTCTTTTTAACTGTCCACACCCAATGCCAGCTGACTTCACTTCAACAAAAGGAAGCGGCCTGAATTACATCAGTAACATATACATAAGCTTCAGTTGTTCATCTTCATTTTTTTGATTATTTTTGGCAATGTTTGAGGTCATCAAAATCCCCATCCTAGTGATAAGATATCACGAAAAACTTAGAGAAAACAACAACATAATCCCCAACGTTCCTCCGGTAGCCTCCTGCCAAGGAAACTGCAATTGGCTTCCGCATGCATTGATCTCCAACCATAATTAATTCCGTTGCTTTGATTCATCTCACATGTAAATATTTAGCTCTGTCCCTGTTACTCAACGTCAATGATTGGTTGTTAGTTCCGTAGGCTTCTGCGAGTGTTATTGTAATGTTGGCAGCGTGAAACGGCCGTGTCCGTATGGAAGAGCATGTGTGAATGTGATTTTACATTCCATCTAATCTCCAAGATTAAGATATTATATATTATGCTTTACCATTCTTTACAGTAAAATAGTGTTAGTTGAATATTGGAAGAAGAAAGAATATTCGCACCAAAATACACAACAAATACATGTATTAAATTGGAAACATTTTATATGCTTTGTGATTTCTCGCCAGCATGCAACAGTTTCAGGAATATAATTTTCTCGCTAGTGGTAATTATGGATTAAATTTCGGGGAACTTATAAAAACACAACCAAAGAGGTAAATAGGTAACATTTGTTTTCACTCCTGAAAGCTATTTAGTAATTAACAGATTTTTTCTAAAACTAGGTTTCGTGTGATAGGGGTTATTTAATTCATTCTTTATAAAACTAAAATTATGCACATCGGTGCAACTGGTGTGTTATTTATATCACTTCATAAGCAGAGAAACTTTTCAATCGTATAAATTTATAGTTCGTATTACGTATATTCAGGGCTTGATTTTCTGGCAGAACGCGGAAAAGGTACAATATAATACAATTATTGTATCTATAATATAGGATTTTTAGAGAAGCGAAAAAATATATTTAATTATTGGCTATTGCAACATATTTGGTAAATGTTAAATCTACAAAATATAACGAAGATTGAAATTCCATTACGGAATCTACCATGATGGAATGGAATGACTTCCGCCCCCACAGGTTTGCCGCATTACGCAAAGAAAGATGTGGGACTTGCATTTTCTCGGATGAGTCAGTTTAACTTACGCAATGAAACAATTAAGGAATAATATACAGCGTGATAGAACGTGAAACAAAAAGTAACGCTGATTGAGCTAGGATTTTTTTAAAAACCAACAACGTATTTCCAATGGATAAACAATGCTGAGAATTTACTCATGTTTAACGTTATTTTAATCCTCCATTTCAGCAATTTTATTTTTTCCGAAACCTGAAATATTTTATTCTAATCCATTATATTTTTATTCACTCATTAACATTCACAATACTTCACAACCTGCGATCAATTGTGTCAATTTCTGAGTTTAAGAATTATTCATAAAAGATATTCATGACTACTTATTATTCAAGTTTCAAGACTTTTATTGTACTACACATTTTTGAAGAAAAAAAAAATGATATCAATTTGTCGGAAGCAGATAAGTCTTAGCGCACAGTCCTACCAACATTAGGATGTCTTATTCCATCACTCGCAAACGTTAAATGAACACATTACACAACAATAACGTGTATTTTAACATTACTCAACCGAACAAATAACAGAAAATCGAAACCATTCACCAATGACTACACTCCATTCACCAATGACTGATAACTAGTGATTTCGGGCGCGTCAACACATAAGGTTATTAGTCCCGTGTAGTGCATGTTCCTGCTCAGGAGGTGGCTGGGATCTTTCCCCGCTTGATGGCGGGATACGGCGCCGACTTTCAGTCGGGTGGCGGGGTTTTCCCCAGCCATGTATCTCCCACCAGCAGAGAACTGCCACAGACGGGACAATCTCTATGCTCCCGATTGGGCTCCCGGCATATCTGGCAGTTAATGCGTGTTAGTGTAAGTATGTGTAAGCGGTGAGACTAGGACAAGGAAGAGAAAGGAAAGATCGCGCGCGGTTCGTGGCCCGTTTGTTAGAGTTCTGCTCCGGCATTCGCCTGGTGTTGATCAGAGGAAAACTACCGATCAGAGTAGCCGGCCGCTGGTATTATCCTGCAGTCAGCGAGTGAATTCGACCGAGCTGGCACGCCAGTGTCGAAAATCCTGACCCCGTCGGGAGTGAAACTCTAGGACCTCAGGATCAGAGGCACTGCAGTGACATCAGTTGATATTGCAGTAGTCGTCTGCGCAACTTCAAAAGAACCGCCGGAATCGGGTATCGGCGCCGCTCAACAGAGGGCGGCGACAGCAGCCGCCGCGGCGGCGCCGTCACGCGCGACCAGGCACCGAAAAAGGAGGCACCACCCTTATCCGGGGGCTGGCCAGCGGACCCTCAGCCTCACCGGGGTATAAAGCAGCGCCCCGGCGGGCAGAGGACGCTTGAGTAAAGTCGGCGCCTTGGCGAGATAAACTAGTGTACAGTGTAAATAGTGTAGTGTAGTGTTGTATTGTGTTGTTGTGTGAGTGTATGAATGAATGTGCTGTAAATATAATTTAAGAGTGAATGAGAGAGTGAAAGTTTAAAAAAAAATATAGAAAACTTTATTAATATCTTAAGAATTTTTTATAAAACTAGAATAGGCCCAAAGCAGCATATGTATTAGTTTTTAAGATAGATTGTAAGGTAGTTTGTTTAACATAATGCCCTTTCGTAGCTGCAAAAGCCTAACGGCTGCAGAAATATTTATGTATCCGCACTTCCTAATAAACTCCCGCCTCTCCAGGGTAACTGGAGGGGGGGGGGGAAATCGAAAAAAGCGAGCAGAGGGCAGTTGAGCGCCTACCAGCAGTGACGAGTACACCAGTGGATAGTGAACAGCGGTAACGAAACAGCGCAGTGAAGGGACTCTCTTTTCTCGGAAGGATACCTCGGTGCCCCGGCTACGGAATTTGGACTTCTCCTCGGACAAGGGCGACTTGGGCAACTTAGCGGTACATCTACTGGAAATTGTTAGACCTGGCTTGGATATGGATACTCTGTACGGGTGTGAGGCCAAAATAAATATATTTTAAGAAAGTTCGTTTTTTTTGTGGACATAACAGATATCTTTGAGCCACCTCTCCCATTCTCATTCACCAAAAGCGTCATAGGTTCTTCTAAAGACAACCGCGCCCATGATTATCGAGTTTTTTTCATACCCCGCTCCTCATCCCGCTCTCCGCCCAGGCTAATCGGGCAGGGGCGCCAGCCTCTTTTCCCGAGCGAGTGCGGCACGGCGCGGCGCGGCGCGGCGCGGCGCGCTTCGCAGCCTCCGATTAGCGCCGAGATCGCCGGCGGATCCCGCTGCCTCGGGCCTCGTGCAAGGCCCCGGCCTGGCCCGGCCCAGCGCTATTAGCCGCTTCGTTTCACGGAAGAGGTGCGGCGTGCGGCGCGCCGCGGCCCAGGCGGCGGGAGGGGGCGGGGGAGGCGGGGGCTGAGAGGGGGAAAAGGCGAGTGCGGAGAGGCAGGTGGAGGTGGAGGGGCGTGTGGAAAGGGAGTGGGAAAGGCAAAATCGGGGCTGCGATGTTTCGGCGAAGAGGCAGCGCGGGGGCGGGGAGAATGCAGGGTGGAGGGAGATGTGGAACGGAGAGGACGGGGGGGGGAGTGGTGTCGGGATCGCCGGAGGCAGGAGAAGGGGGTGGGGTCTAGGGTGGTGGTTTAGATGGCGGTAGCGGTGGCGTTAGCAGGAGAGGTGATGGTGGCGACGAGGGGGGTGGAGGAGCGGTGGGAGCGGCGGCGGTGGCAACGGTGATGGCAGCGGGAGCGGCAGAGGAATGGTGAGGACAGCGGTGAGGACTAGGCAAGCGGAGGCCGCATGGGCGGCGTTAGCGATAGTGGCGGCGTGGGCGGCGTAGACAGCGTCGGCAGTTGGGGTGGCACGGGGGTGGCGGCGGTGGCAGTAGATATTCACAAGACAGCAGAGGCGGCGGGGGTGAGGGGGCGCACAGGATGGGACAGCGGGGGACACGGAGGGGTTGTGGGTCTCGGTGGCGGTGGCGTGGGAGGACGCGAAGCAAGGGCGACGGCATGAGC
Source organism: Gryllus longicercus (assembly GCA_038098605.1). Lineage (NCBI taxonomy): Eukaryota > Metazoa > Arthropoda > Insecta > Orthoptera > Gryllidae > Gryllus > Gryllus longicercus. The sequence goes on from JAZDUA010001277.1 coordinate 5,854, forward strand.
GAGGAATGGGCGACGGGGGGGATAGGAGGCGCTTTCGCCGAGGGCCGGAGGACTGAGGCAGCGCCGGCGTGGGGCGGAGGGAGCGCCGGGGCCGACGAGTATCGATGGCCGCAGACGCGAAAGGGAGAAAAGAGCTGCGCCGAGGGGAGGGCAGGAGATGGTGAAGAGGCAGGTAAGTGACGAGGGGGGGAGCGTGGGGGAATGCAGGAAGGAGCAAAATAAGACGCGAGCTCGTTGAGGAGAGGAACAATGAGAAAGTCAATGAGGCGGACGGACATCGGCAGCCGATCGAAAAAGGGTGAATTAAGTAGGGGAAGTTCGGGTTCTAATTGAGAAAGTAAGTAAATGAAGAAGAATAAAAGTAAGAAGTACATCGAATTAGAATAGAATTTATTAAAACTGTGTGAAGCAAATGAGGGAGTGGAGTGTGGATATAACTGTTATAATAAATGAGAAAGAAGAGTAGATACAGGTGATTCAAAGAAATTATATTAGAATAGATAATGATGAGTGAAGTAAAATGAACTGTAAGACGCGGCACAGGAAATGTAATTATTTTATAAAGTTAGATCTGCACCAAAATCGTTTCTGAAAGGAAATAGAGTAATATTTATGAAGGAAGATGAAATGAATCGTGCTAGAAATGAAAGAAAAGCGTTACGAAATAATGTTACTCGAAAATGAAAATAGAAGATTGAAGGGAAAAGATATTAGAAGAAAGAGGAAAGGAAGATTGAAGAAGCATAACGTCGTAGAAGAGCAGTGACATGATAAGTAAGGATGAAAAAGGGTAACTTTAGAGATGATTTGTAAAATTAGAAGAAGATTCAAAAATCGCAATAAGGGTGAAATACAAAATCCGGAATTGAGTGGTCAAAATAAATTAGTCAAGAACATAATGAGACACAAAGAAATAGGAAATAATGAAGAAGAATGAAATAAATACTATACAATGAAGTTACGGTTCAAAAGAAGAAGCCAGCAATAGCTATATGAGAAAATAAGTTGAAGGAATACAGACTACAGGAGAAGACAACAGATCAGTAATGTGAAAAAAGAAGGGATCAAGTTACACAGAAGACAGCAGCACAAGAAAATGTGAAAAAGGCAAGGAAGAAAAAATATACTTGTAAAGAAGCGAAACCAGCAAAGAAGACATTGAAAGACGAAGGAAGTCATTATGGAAGTGAATTGAATATGGGTGATTGAAAGAACATAAGACGAAAACAACACAAACGGTCACCACGAGGTGTGTGTAAAGCACGAAGCAAAATAGTAATGAAACAAGTAAAGAATGAAATGAAGCAAGTGAGGTAAGAGGAGAAGAAAACAGATCAGTTACATGAATAAAAAGAAGGTATCAAAGTATCGCATAAAATAAGAAAAGGACAAGAAAGAAAATAAATACTAGCAATGAATAGAAACCAGCAAAGAAGGGATTGGAGGAGTAAGGAAGCCATTAGGGAGAGGAACAGAAAATGGGAGATCGGAGCACCATCAGGAGATAGCAGCGCAAACGGTGACCAAGACGGAAATCCTCCCCTCTGGAAGCGCAAAAGCGTACTGGATCGGGCTGGACCGGGCCAGGGCGGGGCGGAGTTGCGTCTAGCGGAGTTTTGCAGGGAGGGGGGGGGTTGAGGCCCCAGAAGAAGAGGTTCCGAGGTCGAGGAGGAGGAGGAGGAGGAAGTGCGGGGCGCGACGGCGGAGTGGCGTGGCGTGGCGTGGCGGGGCGTGGCGGGGCGGGGCGGGGCGGGGTTTCGAGCCCAGAGACAACACGCCGCGAAGAGGAAGAGTTGGCGACGCGGGAACCGGCCCTCATCTACCCCTCCGCCCACACGCCGCTGTCACGGTCAGCCCCGGCGGCGGCGGGGCGGGGCGGGGCGGGGCGGCGCAGAGCGGAGGAGCGCGACGCGGAGGCGGGGGCGGGGCGCGCTTGGCGCTCGAGGGTCCTTCAACGCTCGCCCCGCTCCCTCCACCCCGCCCCGCCCCGCCCCGCTCCGCGCCGGAAGCGCACACTCGCGCGCCTGCGTGCCTGCCTGCCCGCCCACTGCCAGCACAGTGCGAAATTTTTCAAACCTTGGATACAACAGTCCAGTACGCTAACCGTTTACACCATCGCCGCCGCAACATTAAACACGAACTTCTTGCTCGCGCCCCTGGTTTCGGACTGTTGAACATTTGCGTTCGTAGTCTTCCGCGGCCGGAGTTACAGTCTTCCGTCTGACCACGCAAATTTCGCTACGCTCCTTTCATCAACTAGCAGAGAAAGGGAGGTATTTCTTGGGCGAGAAACAGGCGATTTGAATTTAGCTCAGAGGCGTCATTTAGGCTTGAGGATCTTTTACATGCAAGTAAATCTACTAACATGGGACAGCCGGCTTTACTTCCCCTCCGAAGGAAAGCGTACGAAGGATTTTTTCGCCCTTAAAAATCCACGGATTCGATCGGGTTTGAACCCGCCAACTTGGATACAACAGTCCAGTACGCTAACCGTTACACCATCGCCGCCGCAACATTAAACACGAACTTCTTGCTCGCGCCCCTGGTTTCGGACTGTTGAACATTTGCGTTCGTAGTCTTCCGCGGCCGGAGTTACAGTCTTCCGTCTGACCACGCAAATTTCGCTACGCTCCTTTCATCAACTAGCAGAGAAAGGAGGTATTTCTTGGGCGAGAAACAGGCGATTTGAATTTAGCTCAGAGGCGTCATTTAGGCTTGAGGATCTTTTACATGCAAGTAAATCTGCTAACATGGGACAGCCGGCTTTACTTCCCCTCCGAAGGAAGGCGTACGAAGGATTTTTTTGCCCTTAAAAATCCACGGCTTCGAATCCACGGTTTGAACCCGCCAACTTGGATACAACAGTCCAGTACGCTAACCGTTACACCATCGCCGCCGCAACATTAAACACGAACTTCTTGCTCGCGCCCCTGGTTTCGGACTGTTGAACATTTGCGTTCGTAGTCTTCCGCGGCCGGAGTTACAGTCTTCCGTCTGACCACGCAAATTTCGCTACGCTCCTTTCATCAACTAGCAGAGAAAGGAGGTATTTCTTGGGCGAGAAACAGGCGATTTGAATTTAGCTCAGAGGCGTCATTTAGGCTTGAGGATCTTTTACATGCAAGTAAATCTGCTATCATGGGACAGCCGGCTTTACTTCCCCTCCGAAGGAAGGCGTACGAAGGATTTTTTCGCCCTTAAAAATCCACGGCTTCGATCGGGTTTGAACCCGGTACGGGGGGGTACAACAGTCCGGTACGCTAACCGTTACACCATCGCCGCCGCAACATTAAACACGAACTTCTTGCTCGCGCCCCTGGTTTCGGACTGTTGAACATTTGCGTTCGTAGTCTTCCGCGGCCGGAGTTACAGTCAATGCATTCTTGGCTCTCCGGAATAAGCCGCATCTCGGTCAAGTGTGCTGACGTTTCGGCCGTCTTGCTGTGGCCTCCTTCAGAGCTATTCTGCTCTGAAGCCCAGCAGTACAGCCCTGATGAAGGCCACAGCAAGATGGCCGAAACGTCAGCACAATTGACCGAGACGCGTCTCATCCCGGATAGCAAAGAATGTACTGTTGAACATTTCTTTTTATTTATCTGTCTACTGATTACACTGTCCGGGTGACGCCGCGTCCATGGCAAAGGTGCCGACGTTTCTGTCGCCTTTTTGCGACCTTCCTCAGGGCGTAATGCGGCATTAAGCCCTGAGGAAGGTCGCAGAATGGCGGCCGAAACGTGCGGCATTTTAGGGCTTAGGTCCGTTAGAAAAAATGGAAAATACAGTACATTCATCAATTGTATTTTTAATTATTTGTCCCACAAAAGACTTCGAAGTTTCTCGTATGTAGATTTTTAAGATTTAATAATGCCGGTTACAAAATATAATGCGTGTCTGATCATAGATTTAAAATAAAAAAAAAATATTTGGCTTTAAAAAAATGAAACTGATGACTTTTGCATTATCAAAAGTGTTAAACGAATTCATTTTCTAGCAGTTTTAGAACTTTTATTTTTGTCCTCAATATTACGATGTTCTTGATATTAAGGTGAAACAAAAACATTTTTCATCATGGTAGATTAAATTGGAAAGCCACATGACTTACAGAAGAATTAAAAGCATCAGACAACATTATGCGTATGTAAGCTTCAAGAAATATAACACTTAAAGCAACCGGGGGTGTCTGCTAACAATCCTAATTATCGTGAGTAATGTTATGCTCTTTGGTCCAAAGTTTGTCGAGAGTATAGATATAATTCATCTTCTAATTGATATATCATGAAAAGCGCATGCTTTGAGTACATTACACCGGAAAAGAGCTGTTTCCTGCATCACAATCCAATTCCAGGTGTAGAATGAAACGTTCGTGATCACGCTATATTTCAGCAGCCAGAGTTTCATGTGGAATAGCCTCTGTCCAAGAGTGTGTATTCTGGATACATTTCGCATTAAAAGCGCCTCGGTGAAGCGGTGGGAGCGACTGGCCCTTTGCCCTCGTTTGCTTCTGTACTTGAAAGTTTGTGATGATGACTCATTACATCAGATAGAACATTACACTAGATTCTAGGTAATCATTCATGATACTGGATATTGCACTGAATGGAATAGTGTGTTAGAGAGTTGTTCTGAACTATCCCATGAGTGCTTCACAACAGTCACGATAAAGGAGATGAAAGAAAATGGTTAGGATTATAACGGTTAAATCGAGTTTTCAATGCTTCAAATAGCTGTAGAAAATGAAAAAGAACAACAGAAACGGCATGTTCTGTGAAAATCTGCCACAAGGCAGTACTGCCCGCCACAAATTCCGCTCTAAAGGGGATTTTGAACGACAGGCACAACGAGTAAAACGCGACTGTGCTGGCTGTTTCATCGCGGGTCGCCCAGAGTGCAACAAAACAGGTGTTGCAAAACGCTATTGCGCGTTTTACGGTCTTTTCCGGCAGAAATTGCTTCGCCTTTCCTCAGATTACGGCAGAACAAACGATTGTGTTATGATCATGCCTTGGAGCACGTATTTTTGAGGTAATGCTTTTTCATCCCGAATTTAATTGCAAACTAGCAACCCACAAGGTGTGCCTTGCAAAAGGTTACGTATTTGGTAATGAATTGGCATAGAAAGAAGGTCGAAGAATTGACAGTTATAGTGTATATTTAGATCATTGCTTGTTAATGGTATTCGAATAAAAGTAATTTCATTGCAAATATTTCGACAAAATTATCAATTTTTCCTAAACACGTGGTTTTTGTAAAGTTATCGTATTTCGCCAATAATCCATTAGCTTTCAAATTTCACCAATCTCCGGCCATAACTTGAAACAATCAAAACTAAGATTAAAATTGCATTATTTTGAGGATTTTATCATACCACACACATTCTGGCTGCGCAATTTTCATTCCGAAAATCATCTGAAATGCAAACTTTATATGACTATTTTCCGCCACGTTAACATAGTTAGTTTAGAAATTACAAGATTAAAAATTATGATGTATTATTTATGATGTACATGTATTATATAGAGAATTCTGTAATTAACAACATTAAGTACAGACGTATGTGTATGTAGAAATAAATATACCGGTTTCTTAAAATAAATTGGAACGATATTATTTTGTATTATTCTTGCAAAGCGAATAATGTCGGTAAGCAATTACGAAGTTATGATTTGGGACTTTATAATTTGTGAATAGTAATTCATAGTTTCATGATCCAAAACACTAACATTTTAATTCTTCATAGTGCACGAGCAATGTAATTATTTTCGAAGTACTCGTAGTTCTTCTATTCTCTGTAATTCGGTTTTTTCTTCCAAAGCAATAAAAGCATCTTATTACTTATGAGCTTTTAAAAATAAAATACGAATTTCTTTGTGTTTACGAATTATGTCCTGTACTTAACAAACATTTTTAGTAAAAAAAAAATCGCCTAGTAAGATTAACAGAGCAGTATATTACTACGCACTTTCTAAAAAATCTGTAAGATTTGGTTTATTCCGAGTAATATACACAGCTTCTGATATCAAGCCAACGCATTGAAGAATTTTCGTCCACGAGCTTCAGCAACACCCTCACTGTGAGCGACCCGCCCGCCCTTCCGCCCCGGCAGCGCTGTTGCGTCCAGCAGCGCTCGAGGGCTCTCGGTCCGCCGCCAAATGGCCGGGGTGGCGGCGCCACCGTCGCGCCGCGCCGCGCCGGGGAACCCCCGCCGAGCCCCTCGCGCCGCGCAGCGCCGCGCCGCGCCAGAGCGCAGGCAGGCAGGCTGGCAGGCGCGGACCGCCCGCGCCGAAAACGCGATTTCGCCTGGACACGGGTTGGAGAGCGGTGACCCCTCCATTCTCTGACGCCGAATTCTCGGGCTCCTGCGTTTGCGGAACTCTCGGAAATTCGAAGTCCCGGACAGAGGGTGCTACGCGCTTCGAATCCAGAACTTTTCGTTGTGTTTTTTTTTTTTTGGTTTATTTTTCCACAGAGCCATTGATTAAGCTTAAAATTGGTGCAACTTTTAACCATTAGTCAGGCAAACACTGATATAGAGTCATTGACTAAGCCTAAAATATTAAAATTAATGCAACATATCACTTTCTGGTCACCGTTTGAAACTCCCAGAGCCTCAACTTCCTTAAGATGTGTAGGCAAATATGAATTTTGAATAAAAAAATGCTGGACAGTTTAAGCGCTAGCGTTGACCAAAGACGGACGGACGGACGGACGGACGGGCAGAGGTTTTGCAGAGAATCGATTTTTCGGTGTCAAGGACTCACAACACATGAATTCTGGCTACATCACGTGTTAGAGTAAGTAATTTACTCATACTATATACAGCAACTGGATTTATCACCATTTTCGTTAGCAAGAACCAGCAATTAGAACTTTTTTGCCTAAAATTTGTCGTTTTCTGGCGCAAATTACATATTTTCTTCTTTACGAAGTAAGTATGAAGTAATAAAAGGGAGACCGTTTTATTTTATTTTCATATCCGAGATCAATACGTTTTTGTAATAAAACAGCAAAATTGACGTCAAAATACAAACCATAAACTAATATTTAATAACAAATATAATATAAACGGGTATCAAAATATTTTATTAACCGGGACCAAAAGCAGTACATTTGTACAGCGGTTTCAGGCTCAGCTCTCAATGCATCTGGCAGCACATTGGCAGACTGGTGAATATTCGCGAATCTCGAGCCTCGTCCTGGGGCAACCCGGCTTCGGTCGCTGGGGCACTAGACTTGAAAATGTGATTTGGCGCTAACATAAAGCAGTGAGGCCGCTGCTCTCTCGCAACGCATTCCGCAGGTGCGAGAGAAAATTATCGATTTGTTTCTGGCAGGTGAAAATTTTGAGCGACCAGCACGTGAATGCACTTGATTATTTGACCACCTGTAAATTATCGTGAAGCTTGAATTTTATTTCTTGTGAACCCACGTTGAACTCAATAAAAGCGTTTTTTAAAACTGTGAGATGAACTCTAGAGAAACCAGTGGAGTAACAGGCGAAATAGTAATGCATAATGATGTAGATGTCATATTAAGCAAGGTAAAGAAAAACAGAAGAACCCCAAGAAAAGAATATGGCGACCAAAAATATTGCCCACAAAAATTTCCAATTGGAGTGACCAATATGTGGACCCAGGAATTCAAGTGTAAAGTGAGTGACTTATTCTCTACATTACGGGTAACTCGTTTTAACCAATGACCTTCAACAATTTATGTAAAAGGAAGCAAACCCTACAGTAATCCATCATGAAATCATAGAATTGTTTTACGAACTCGTCGCAAAATACACTCGTATATAAAATTTGTGGAGTACAAGCAACACTTGTTACTAAGCTGCTAGTGAATTCATCGATAAAATTAGAACCCGTCATAGTAATTCCTGTAATAATATTTTTCAACTGTTGATTGGGGCAAAGTTTAAAGAGGACTTCTCTCAACTCGATAATGATGTTTCCATGAATAATACAAATATATATTTCTACTTCAGGCTGACGTATTTATCTCAACGACACGCAAGCACGATCACGTTTGTTTAAAATATAATCTGAATCAATTACTTATCATTCACCTCACTTCATCGCACCTCAAAAAATCACATATGAAATGAATGATCCGCTTCTTATTCTAACGAGTTATTAATTTTCCTATCCGTCTTTTAAGTCTCTTCACACTTTCAGGGAAGGGCTCCAGAGCTGCTACAGAAAATCTTTCTCCTGCTTAATGGTTCGATTCGTGAAATAATATTTTTCGAAATCGCTTTGCTGAGTACATGTTTTTACTTTGTACTTACGGTCATTTCTTCCTATTCGCTAAAGTGTACTAAACCTTTCCTTTATCTTTGCCAACGCAGGTGTCCCTCGTTACGCTCTTATGAAACAACAACTTTTATGAAGCAACGCATTGGAAAATTCGTCGTATCTTTTATAGATATATTAGAAGGCACATTTTTTAAATTATATAAAATTATTAAATCTGGTATAATTTATTCGGATTATAAGAAGCCGACGCGTATACCAATGCTAGTCTGTCTAAGGACGAGAATGATATTTTCCTGGTTTCGATGTTTTCGTTCTTTAAGCATCGAATTACGTAATGAAGAGATACGCTTAGCCTTATGCGCTTCATGACGTTTTTGATTTCCCCATCCTAAGCCTGTTTTCAGAATAAGACGAAATTATTTGCAACTGGATAGTTCTGGAATGATAATATTATTCATTGAGTAGTAATTGAGACTGTTCTTATTATTTATACTCTTAGGTAAACAAATACTATTAGGATCCAAATTCTCTGTGAACGTGCCAAGAAATCCGAATACTTTGCGTTTCCAACCTACGAATTCAAATATCTTGTGAACCTATCTAGGAATCCAAATACCATGCAACACCACATAGGAATAATATTGCAAATCCACAGTCCGCCGCGCCGTCAAATGTCAGAACCACATTTGCCAATGCACGCCGTACGTGATGGGAGTATGTTCGAATAGCATGTGAATCCCATATAAAGTTTGGCATCCTTCTGGATGAATGATTAATATTCTATCGTTAGATTGTGCACTGCATAAAACGTATACAAATATTAAATAGTCGGTATCGAAATGGAGTTGGCTTAATCAATGTTTATTTCATTCTACGAATCGAAACTCAGTAAAAATATTCAATTCCAAATAGAACCGAACAATTAACCCGCAGTGATGGAGGCAGTTGATTCGGTAGAACAATGGAGAAACATTCAAATGAAATTGTGTACACAAATTGATAACATTTGGGAACGTTATTCATTAGGAAATGGATCCCTAACGACACAAATATACTTTTAAAAAATTGAAAATTATTTTCGTTTTTAACCACAGTTCACAAACAATTCATTCATTTAAAAATCATGTTCGATTATAACAGGCAGTATACTAAATGCCAAGAAAGTTATATTCAGTGAATAAATTCCGAGGAATACATTAATATAAATTTCTCTCTCAGACAAACGGAATACTCTCTGGGTTGCATCTAAGAGACATAAGACGAGACAATAAAAATTTTGTAGGAAAGAAACCTGCCAACGCACAGACAATCCGCATCGAACATTACACAGTAAAACATATGAGGGTTCTGCTATTGAGCCCGTCAATCTCCATTTTTTTGTGATTATGGTACTTGACATAAATGATTCTGATTATGATACTTAGACCACATCACATTATACATACCTTTATAATATTACAAGTTCTACTAAACTTCTCGGAAAGTGTTTTTTTATGAAGAAAAAAAAAGATGGGCAGATTCAGTGCCCGAAACATTGCATCATTTACATTCGAGTAAATATGATTGTATTAAGAACTTGTTGATAAAAATTAAAACATAGAAGAAATAAAGTGTTCTTTAAACAATTAAAACGTCATGTATAGAATGTGAATATTAACAGTTTTTATATGAATGTCAGACACAAATTAATTTCAGTAAAAGTCAAATTCGATTTCCAAAACTGCAATCATAAAAAATGATTGTTTTTATGATAGCAATCTTAAACCATAAAAAATCGCAACAAGCAGTTGCACAGTGAAATCGTGTAACATGTTAATATGATTGTAGTGTTATATTAACGTAGAAATGCAAATGGAACAGTTCTTCGTCATCTATTAGCAATAAAGTCCAAAGAGAGTCATATGTCCTAATTTTGAGGACGGAGTGATTGATTAGTTTGCCATTGATTAAATTTTTTGGGTTTTAAAGAAGATGAAGACCGAGAAAGGTTAAAATCAACTATTACATTTTTATTATAAAAATGATATTCCCTTAACACACAACGAAAAGAAGAAAGCACTTAATTAATATATTTCTGATTTCTAGGTTCTTGAAAAGAACACAAATGACACAGTACCATTTATTTTCCTTCCCCTTAGAATCCCTTCGTATAAAGCGGACGGGATAAAATTTCCAGCGCAATGTAAATAGTTAAAGCGCGAATTGGTTCCGCAGATCCCGCCGACGGGAACGATTTCGCATTTAAGCATTTCGTAGCGTAAAGTGAAGCGCCCTCGAATTTCCCAATAGCGATATCGGCGTTAGAACAGCATTGTCAGCCGATAGCGCGCAGCCCGCCGGTCACGAAGGGCGGGCGGGGGAAGTCCCGTTGTCGCCGGCGCCGGCCGCCGCGCGCGCCACCGTCGCGGCCGCGCGCCCGGGGGACACCGCGTCGGCCGCATCCAATTAGTGGAATGTCCGAAGTGAACACACGTCCGATCCGGTGATATGCCCCGCGGGCTACCGGGCGCACGGCTGGGCCAGCGAGCAAGCGAGTGAGCGGGGGAGAGCCGCACCACCCCCACCCGCTTCACCCCCTAACGCCAAGAAAAACTCGCACCCCCCCCTCCGGCGGGATCCGAGCCTCATCTCCACTATAACTGATTAGGGTACGGCTCAGTGAAACTATAACTGGGAAAACAACTCACGCCAAAACGACACCATTTTTATCGAAGTTATGCGAGTTAGTACTTAAAGATTCATAATTCAACTTAAATATAAATTTCATCAAAAACATATTTGAAAGTGTTTAGTGCAGGCTAAATAAGAACATGGGGAAAATTTGTTTTATTGTACCATTTAAACTCGTTTTAACAGCCTTCTTTATAATGAAGGGAAGTTTGGGGATGTGTTTTATTGTACGACGTGACTCGATATAACGAACTACTTTATAGTGAAAAAACCCTATAGAATTGAAATATCTTGATTTTATTTGAATCGCAGCAAACAAAAAGGTTCGATGTCACTCGTAACGTTCGATGTCTTTGTAATGTTTTAAAAATTTGCCAAGTGTAAGTTTTTTGAAAGATCTCTCACGTCGTTAATATTTACATTGCAGGCATTTTTATACAATCATTCATTTGTGAGTACAACTGCTTTAAATTATTTCCTATGAAGTCCCTAGAAAACTCATCAGTTTTCTGTGAACATGAGCCTAAATTTCCGTTCTCAGAAACGCTCAGACGGGTTCTCAAACACGGGTCGAAATTTTTTTATAAAAACTTGCATTTACGACTAGGATTTACTCTTACATAGTATTTTTGAAGTCATATTTTATTTCTATTTTAGGGGATCAGAAAATTGAAGAATCTGAAACTAGTTATTGATGTATCTGGGGCGTTTTGGCTCCGAGGGTGACTTCGAAACCTGAGGGCTACTGGCCCGAGGGGTTGGAAGTCCCCTGAGAGGCAAACACATCTAGTAACGCCCGTGGTGCATTCATAAAATTTGATTTACTTGTTCGTTTCTGAATCAAACAAGAATTCGAAACATTTTATGATTTTTCTTGAGTATAAAGTGAAAAGACGTATTGAAATAGTCATTTGTCAATATGACGTCAGATAGACAAAACAGAGTGTGTATCTAATTACTATTGGATAATCGTTATTGGAATGATTTGTTCATACTAAATGAAAACATATTATGCAATTGCTGCGGGAATTTCTCGAAAAGCTAACAAAGCTACGGACAATTGTTTCCAGAAAAATCTAGAGAAATGTATGAAAATGTTTATAGTATATTTGAAAGTTCCAAAAGAATGTGAATAATCCTATGAGTTGTGCTGATGAAACAGTTCTTTAAAAAGTGATGTAGAATATTTCAAACATGAAAAAATATTATTTAGAGGATGTTAGACGATGTGTCTTAAACATTTAATTCCTCCTAGAAGTAATGTTCCTCAAGAGAAAACCCACACACACACGCACACACACACACATGCACACGCGTAACAGTGAAATATAAGTTTCTTCTGGCAATTACAAATTCTCGGGAACATTCCAAAATTGCAACTTTCGTTTCAATGAAGAAAAACAAGGTATATAACAAGTTATTTTACTCATTTGAGCATTATGCTATTTACCTACTGTATTTGCTTCTATCCCTACTTTAATAAATCGAATTAAAAGTTTTGTATTGTTGTGTTGGTATTAAAAGCGGGCCATAAAGTATTCTGAGGCCCAACCGAAAAGCTAGCTCTAAATTACATTAGTAAACTAACTGGGAAGAAGATGTCTTCCGACGCACCACTAGATTTTTCCTATCACGGGCGAAAGACTTTTTTTTTCTCGTTACATGCTTGTCCTCTACAATAGGTGCGAAGTACACTCTTCGGTTGCAACTAGTGACGTGTGTCCCAGCTGTGCTCCGCGCGGTCCCCGCAGACCCGCGCGGCGGCGTGTTCCGAACTAATGGCCGCAATTAACCGACTCCCCTAGCACGTGCGCGCGGCTCAAAGACGCGCCAACGAGCTTCGATGACGTACTGGGCGCGCTGCCGCCGACAACGGATTAATCATCCAACGCGCTCGCGGTGAGGCCACTGAACGGGTCGCGGGTCGTTCAACGTGTTGGTGAACGGGTCGCGGAACCGGTAGCGGAACGGGTCGCGATCAAGGGCGGGAAAGTTCAGGGTCGCGATCAGGGGCGGTGGCGTTTTTGAGTGGATGAAAAACTTGGAGGGACAAAATTGTCTCGAACTCAAATTACTTTTGACGGGAAAGTCTTTCAAATCGATGCCGAGTTAATAACATTTAAAAAGAGCGACAGTTTATGTCGAAAGAATTTTAAACTTCGATACCACTGTTAAAAATGGGCATAGCGTAGGCATCTTGTCCTCATTGTAAATCAAAATATAGAAGGTTAATCATCAAAATCGTACTTATACCATTATTATAAGCATAATTTACACAATGAAAACTTAGCAAAAAAGTGTGTTGCTTTGGCAAGAGCGGAACTTTTACCCTGGCCTTCAGATGGCTGGCGGTAGAAGCCGCTAGGTTACGGTTAACGAATGAAACAAGGGGCGAAATCAATATGACCACCTAACTAAAATATCACGATTTAACTTATGTTTTCAAAACCTACAAATGTTGTGAACCTCGTGCCCTTACATCACCCGGTTATGTCGGGAGAGATAGGAAGAAAGACGATGCACTCCCGGTGCTCAACATGCTACAACACAAACATTAACATCCATGCAAAGTGGGATTCGAACCCACGGTTCTTCTATTCGAGGCTGTTGCTTGGCGACGTCGGCCAGCCGCGTCGCAAAACAGGGCCACTTGTAAGCACTCTTTAAGGATGACTCTGGTCAACTTTGCCGGCTTTGCCCCACGTCGTTTTGACACGGAGTATTACGATTATCCCCTCGTTAGAAAATTCAAGGCTCTAAGCCAGACTCACGGCTAGACAGTATTCCAGAAGATTGATCTCTGAAGTGCAAATAATAATTGTGTTATACGCCAAAGAGAACCCAAAGGCAAAAGAAGAGGATAATGTAACCCAGTGACCCAGGGAATAACTGTAAGACAATGTCTCAATAAAACCTTACGTTCCGGATTGTGCAATGTAAAGCACGTAAAAAAGTGCATTTTAAAAGAGCAAACTGACATTTTGTTCGCGATTTGCTTCCAATGTTTATGTGACATTTCCAACAGATTTACTCGTACAATTTCAATTTCAGATCTGTGATCGCATGTTACATTGCAGATCGAATGTTGAAATTATGGTATGTTGAAATTGATGATGTAAAGGTCAGTCTTAAACAAACACTCTCAGTAACAGGAATGTGTACCTTATGAAAATACTGTAACCTTGATCACCGCATAACATATATATTTGTTTTAACGGTATAATTTTACGAGGAGAGAACACCAAACTTAATAGTTCTTCCTTGAATCTCCTAAAATATAAGTAATAAAATGAAAGAAAACTAATAATTAACACGTGGATATGAACACTATATTACAACTCTTTATTCTTCAAAGACGTTGATTATTCAGAAAAAAACTAGTAAGAAATTTGATGAACAATATTTCGGAAACTTGATAATTGGAACCCAAATAATTAAAATGTTATATCGAATTTTTTCTGTCTTTAGCATAACCAGTTTTGAGAACCTTGCAATACAGACCTTAATATGTTAAAATATGGTTAGCTTGGACTTATTTTCCCAGATTTCAGATATCGGAGTTGTTATGACAGTGTTAACATCTTTTAATTTTTTTCAGACTTCTAAACGAAATCCATTAAAATGTTTACACAAACGAATGCATGATTCAACGTAATCATTCTCACCAACGTGTTTGATGTAGGAAGTGACTGAAGTTGTGCAGTTGTGGAAAATTTTGTTGTCCAGCGACATAACCCTTTTTCCACGATAGAATCTTCCGACGTTGGCCGTTTCAATTCCCACTGGGCAAAGTGCTGCAGACTTCCACAACACAAGACGGGTATTTACCATTCGTGTACCTACGTTAAGGCGCATTTACGGGGCAACAGTCGGGTGTTGTTTATTCACATCCAGTCAATGCGCGGACTTTATGTGAATTTGCCCACTCGATTGTGCGTGTTTGCCTTGAATAATTTGCCGTGTTGTGTCTACTTGAGCGAACGGACAGGCAGCGCAAACAAAGTTACCTGCTCCCTCGCAATTGGTTTGCGTGAATGGAAGTGACGGTGACATATGGTGTTGTGGCTACGTCAGCGACAAAAAACAAACAAACAAAAAAAACGGGGACGCAAACCGGGGAGCAGCGGCACTTGATTGAAAACAGATTTGCGAGTAGAAAAAGCGGCTGGAGAAATCCGATACCCGCCCAGACATCCGCATTTTACCAACTGCGTGAGTAATAATTCTGTTACGTGGCGTTACTTTTCTAATAAATGTCACGTCCTCGAAATTTATTTCAATCATTACCCGAATAACTTCCGCAAGTCGCGCCAAGTCCCACGTGAATCACTAATATCTCGCCTTTATTAACACATACTTCTCTCCCTCCGCTTTATTACTTCGTCACGCGCCGGGACTACCCCGTCAACCATTTTTTCATTAAAAAACTTGATGAGTTGTTTCCAGAAAAGAACAAAAATACGCGCCGTATTTACTCCCGCCCGCAACTGCAAGGGCAAATCACTTCTCGCCGCAGTTGTCGCCCTCGTTGCACATCATTGACGTGGGCGTCTTCCCCGGCGGGGGGGGGGGGGGCTGAGGGTTCGTCTGCAAAGGCGCTCGTAAATTAAAGAAGCGTTGCGCAGCCGCGGGCGGGAGCCGCGGACGGAGGTCCAAGAAGGGCGGGCGAGGCGAGAAGGCGATAATTTGGTGAGCGGGCGCCGCCTGGCGGCCGCTGCTCTTGTTATTGTCGTTCCACGGGCGCGGGAGCCATCCCGCCACTGGATATTAACTCCCGCCCCCGTCCTCGCGACCCCTGCCCCGGCCCACCCCCGTTCGCCCCGAGCCGCGATTCTCGAATCCTGCCGCGTCCCGCGGCGCGGAGCCGAGCGCGCCGACTGATGAGGGGAGGGGCGAGGGTCGGGGGCGACAGAGGCAGTGAGAGAGGTGGGGACGGCGAGTGTTGCGAGTTTGGGGAGTGGGCAGTGGGAGTAGGGTGCGGTGGGTTCTCTGGGATCAGCGAGAGTGCCAGAGACTCCAGAGGTACCGGGGTTGCCGGAGAGTGTGAGTGCGGGGGCGGCGGGGGCGGCGGGGGCGGCGGAGGCGGCGGGTGTTGCGGATTCGGTTGGAGCGTCGGCCGCACTGGGTGGGGTCAGGCGTGACGGGTGCATTGGAGGAGCAGAGGCAGGACAGTGAAGAAGCAGTGGGGGAGAAGTGACAGAGGCGTCGAAGGCAGCGGGGGCGGGGGAAATGCCTGGATGCAACTCGTGTGAGAGCAGTGAGGGAACAGTGGGGGTGCAGTGAGCGAGCAGTTGGAGGGCATTAGGGAGCAGTGAGGGAGCATTGAGGGAGCATTGAGGAAGCAGTGAGCGAGCAGTTGGAGAGCAGTGAGGGAGCAGTGGAAGAGCAGTGGAAGAGCAGTGGAGGAGCAGTGAGGGAGCAATGAGAGATCAGTGGGGGAGCAGTGGAGGATCAGTGGGAGAGCAGTGGGGGAGCAGTGAGGGAGCAATGAGAGATCGGTGGGGGAGCAGTGGAGGATCAGTGGGAGAGCAGTGAGGGAGCAGTGAGGGAGCAATGAGAGATCAGTGGGGGAGCAGTGGAGGATCAGTGGGAGAGCAGTGGGGGAGCAGTGAGGGAGCAACGAGAGATCAGTGGGGGAGCAGTGGAGTATCAGTGGGAGAGCAGTGGGGGAGCAGTGAGGGAGCAATGAGAGATCAGTGGGGGAGCAGTGGAGGATCAGTGGGAGAGCAGTGAGGGAGCAGTGGAGGATCAGTGGGAGAGCAGTGGGGGAGCAGTGAGGGAGCAATGAGAGATAAGCGAGGAAGCTGTGGGAGAGCGGTGAGGACAATGAGGACGCCGGGGTCACTGGGATCAGCGGGAGTGGCGGAGGCTGTAGTGGTGGCGGGGGAGCAGGAGACAGTAAGAGCAGTGGGGGCGGCGAAGGGGGTGGTAACGACGAGTGTTGCAGGAGAGGTTGGGGCGTCGAGGACAGGGGGTACGGTAGGGTAAGAGCTGCGAGGGCGGTGTGGGCGGTGCGGCCTCTAGGAACGATTGAGCCGGCGGGGTCGACGGGGTCAGCGGGAGCGGGGGAGGCTGCAGGGGAGGCAGCGTGGGCGGCGAGGGCGTCGAAGGCTGCGAGGGTGGGGAGAAGGCCGTGGAGGCAACTCGTCGCGGGGGTCGTGTGATTTTATTAAAAGTCGGCCCGCCCCCGCGGTTCCGGCTCCCCCCTCCCCCCTCCGCGACGGCTGCCGGTTCCTCAACTTGGTCGACAACTTGCTTCCCCCTAGGAGTTTTCTTTTCCAGTTTCTTTCGAGAAATTCTTTTATCATCAAGAGTACTGCGTCGCCTCGTACAGAGGTTTCATCAAAAAGTTTGTTTCCGGCGGTGCGAGCCCATGTTAAATTACGGGCGGGTAATGAAAACACACGCAGGATCGCGCGCGCCCCGAGTGGTCGGGGAGTGTGCTAGGGGTGGGGGGCGAGGGGCGTGGAAAGGGGGCGGGGCCATTTCGCCACGCACTGGCGCGCTGGGCCGCGTGACGTTTGGCCTTCACCGAAGCGCTGCACAGTAGAGAAAA
Source organism: Gryllus longicercus (assembly GCA_038098605.1). Lineage (NCBI taxonomy): Eukaryota > Metazoa > Arthropoda > Insecta > Orthoptera > Gryllidae > Gryllus > Gryllus longicercus. The sequence goes on from JAZDUA010001277.1 coordinate 23,335, forward strand.
ATCACCAAGTGAGAATAAAAATATTGTAGTTTATAAAATTAATGCAGAGCAGGGTGGCCACTTTCTGAAAAACATGGAAAACGGGGTAAAATCAGGGAATTTCCTCTGGAACGTCTTGAAAAAAAAATCAGGGAATTTGTAAAATGATCGTTACAAGTCAGGGAATATGTTGAGATGGCAAGAAAACTAATAGATAATTTTCTAAAATACTAGAACAACATTTTTTTGTTTAATTTTTGATTGAGTTTGTTTTAATTTGCACCTTGTTACAGCAAAATGAAAGAGCTAAGAAATGAATTTCAGGGTCGCTCTTATATTTTCTTTAAATAATGTGAAATACTCTACAAACCTTATCAAGCAAAAGATTGAAAAATTCTGTCGAAAATCGGGAAACGTCAAGGATATTTGTTTCTGGAAGTGAATGACCACTCTGAACAGAAATGGCGTAGTTACACTAGACAACTCCATAACACCATGCACAAGCATAATCATTCTATTACGGTACGAATTCTCACAAGTCCTCTTACATTTTGACAAGTTTCAAATTTTACAAAGCTAAGAAAACTAGCATGTCTCATGGTATATAATCAATAAGTAGGTTCATACAGAACTAAATATAAAATCTACAAAATATCACATTGCTTATCTAGCTTACAAATTCTTCTCCTAAACATAACTACCCGAGAATTTTATATACCGGCAAAAAAAAAAAACATTTATAAGACCAAAATGAAGAAAAGATATATTCATGCTTTCTAATATTCTTTTTTCAAATATTTAATAACTAAGATCAGTATTCTATTAAGGTGCTTATAATGTGAAGTCCGCCCGTTAAAAATAAATTAAATTTAACATTACAGAAATGAACACAATGATGCCAATGTCCTAGACACCACACCAGTTCCTACCAAAATTGATGCTTAGCGTTTTAAAATACTGGATTCGTGGGGCGAGCGCAGAATAAAGTTTCAAATTTCGCCAGCCATTAGTCTGAAATGACGACTTTTAATAGACTGCGGTAGCTTCTTGCTGCTATTTGAAATACTGACAAAGTACGGGTTCGACGCTGTGACGGATGGAAGGTTCAAGATTCAAGTATCGTATTTGTCAGAGTGTATGTGTGATGTATGGGGGAGAAGTACAATCGGTGCATTTTTTAGGCTCCAAAATAATCCTTCAACTGCTACACGACAGAAAAATCAACAAATGTGAACCTACTATCTGAGTCTCGCCGAGCCCCCACGACTATCCAAAAGTTAGCGAATGGTTCTAATATATGAACAAGAAAAAAATATTTAATGTTTTCATAAATCTTCACATGAAAAATATATTTCCGCGTATTTCTTAGAACAATTTGATGGTAACCCCTGCGATTAAAACACACAAGATAAAAGTAGAAAAGTTACAACCGAGAGCTACTACATACGCACTACACGCAAAGACCCCAGAAATATTTGGTTAAGTTCGAGAATATCGTCCTCCCCCATACGAACATCATCTACAGGTTGAGTATTTCTCCAAAGGTTCCTGAATGCCTAAGATGAGCAATTCATCTATGTAGCAATGTAACTGAGACACGCACTAAAGGAGACAATTCTTAATAATACAGAAATTCACAAATGTAAAATCTGCAAAGAAATTTTAACTAAAGCATTTTCGGGAAACTTTGATTATCAAGTATTATCTTCTCACCAAACGAGGCAACACATACTTTTTTGTACTTTAACAAATAAAATACAATTTCGTATACCACAGCTGTCTTATTATTAATAATATAATTATGCTAATATGGACTTCTATATATTTATAGACAGTCAAATTATTTTGTGAAAGATATTGGAAAAATACCGTAAAATACCTTTTTTAAGAGTACGTAAGTTTACCAACGCCATTTTACAACCAATGTATTTTGACACAAAGTGGTCCGTGACGTGCAAACGCGCGTTTCTGTTACTCGTTCAACTTTTCTCGAACAATGGATTGAAGAAATGCGAGTAGAGTGGGAGTATTAGTTACGAAATCGGCCACTAAATTTTTTGAAGTTGTACCAATCTCTGGAGAATCAGTCATGCCTTCGCAACATTCTAAATAATTTACGTACTAACTTTCTCAGAAGCTCGAGGGTCCTGTGATAGATCTTTACCTGCTTCAGTCATTTCTTTTGATATTTTGGAGAAAATGAGGGATAGAAGTTCTCGCCTTCAAAAGAAAATTGTTTCTATTTCACCCCAGTAAAAATGTGTTTGGAATGTTGTCATCAGTGCTGGGAGCGACGCTTTGCCTTCAACTGTTTATTGTGCCGGAGAGGGGGAAGCAAGGTCACGCTAAAAAAAAAATGTTGCGCGAGTAATACCTGGCCAGTCTTAAACTCTCTGCTTTTGCAAGTACAGTCAACCCTCGCTGTCGCAACCTGGTTCGCACATTCACTCCGGCATTCACATTATTTAATAAACCTGCCTCACGTTTAAGAGAATTTCATTTAAAGAGAATAGTTTTGTACTGACCTGCACTTCCACTGCTACAGTTTCTACAACAAATCTGGGCTTGCATCATACGTCACCATGCACAATTGCAAACATAAATAAACTCCTCCGTAGCAACGATTACTTATTAGTCGAAGAAGGTGCAGATTAAGACTCGTGGGGGAGGGGGGCTATTCTCCTTTTCAATCAAATATTGTTTCATGTCGTTCTTCTTCTCCAAAGCTGTTGAAATGAGAGAGGTTTACTAATTCTAGAACCAGAACTATTCTTTTTGAAGTCCGAAGTCGGAAAGGTTTCTGAAAATGGAAATGAAATGATTCAAATTTTCCTAAACCTGTCCACATGACATACTACATTGTTTGATGTAAACGACTAGTAATTATCCTGCTATCAATCTTAACCCAGAAACGAAGTGCATCAATTCTACTTATTGAAACGTTTTTGTAAAGGGACACATGCGAAGATTACTGGTAATTGCGTTTATTGATATACATTCACTAATTTTCGCATTTATAATTTATAATCAATCTCCAAAATTTAAACGCTCTCTTTCTTCTTTTTGTCGACTATAATCTTATAATGCAAATATATCCTTGTAATGTATTGTAGTTGGTTTTGAAAATTATCAAATAATGGCAGATGTATGTTCATTAAATTTATTCAACGATTCTATTGAACTTGAGGGTCATTAACATAAAACAGGCAAAAAACAACAACAGCACATCTGATGTCCATTACATTTAATTCGAAGTAAAAAAAAACAACATTTGGTTCAGTAGAAAGCTCAAATTGCTTTCTAAAGGAAAATCCTTAGGATTTTAAATATAAAAATATTGTTTCTTTCTTTTTCTACGTGTGTTTCTTTCTCATCAAAAGTGTGGCTAACAGCTTTAATATCTTGCAAACACAGAAGCTTGTTTTATAAAAACAATAAAATATGAAGTTCGAGATCAAAAGCAGTTATTAGCAGGGGAATTATAAAGAATACTCAACGCTTACAGATAAGGCTTGTTTCAGAGTACGCTTGTATTATTAGACGTCAACTCTTTGAAGAATTGTCGAGTATATCCAATTAATATAAAAAATCTGTTGTTATTAAAACTGATTTCACTGCCTCATTTTAGATTTTGAACATTTTTCGGAATGTGATTCAGAGTTCTTATGTTATTAAGTAATTTATATTGTGTAATAAGACGTCACAATAATTTTATATTCAGATTTCAAAAAGTTAGATAATTTTTGACAATATATTACAGTATAATGGAATGTGTTTTCAAACCCAACGGGTATGAGCAAAGTCAATGTTTCATAATATATTAAGAAATTGATGTGGTTAATTCACATAAAAAGTTTATTCCAAACAACAGTTTTGATTTTGAGCGGAAATCGGAACGAATAACCCTTCTGAATGTTAGGTCGTAAAGAGAACCATTAATTTAATTTAAGAATTTCACAATTAACTGACATAATTGTTTTTATTTTACTTCATTCCGAAATTTCATCAATTTATAATTCTGAATATAAAGTAGATATTTTATTACGTTTACTTCCACGTGCAATACTCACATATAAACGTTTCGCGCAAAGCAGTAATATTTTATAGCTACCAGTTCATGTATATTGTCATAAATGGAAATCTCTATCGTTCGATATATTTACGCTTTATGAACTGAATTAAATTTAAAAAATTATTCAATACAACGGTTATCACTTCTTAAAGCATACCCTCAAGCGCGCACATACACACACTATATCACTTCCTCTCACATATAGACAGACAACTTACATATACAACACACACACACGTACATTCAGTTTTCACGGTAAGGAACAACTAGAGTAATAGCAGCAACAATGAAAAATTTCATCCAACGGTCTACCGACCTATCGATTGACTCATTCTGCTGAATTATTGATCCATAAAAGCACGGTGAAATAGATTATTATCTCACACGGTTTGTGACAGGCCATGGATGATATCAAGTTCACTTCCACAGTTTCAAATTGGAAAATAAACCACTCTGTCCTGGACGCAAGACTTCTATCGAGGGTGTCGAGCACGTTTCTTTAGTCTCAACGTGTCCACTCCCAATGAAGCATCATCATTGAAATGGCCGTTGACTTTCGAAATCGTAGTCGCACATACAATTGCCAATGAAACCAGTTGGTGGGCGGTGCATGATTTTTCACTAGTGCTGCTGGAACTCGCACGACTGGAGAAAGAGAGGAGGGAAAGCTCTTGATGACACTCGACGACACGCGAGACTCTATACGAGATGTCATGAGACTGAATCACTTTTCCACTTCCTGTGAAGAAACGCCTCTAAGCGGTTCTGCGATAAAGATGGAGGAGAAGCATGCGTATGGTTATCTATTCTTGATTTATATTGTAAATAGGACGTTTTGGAAGTCCATAAAATGATGGGAAGATATGAAATGTAGGTTGGTGAATAACTTGTAAACCGGATAACCAATGCGATATTTTATAGATTATAAATATAGTGTTAGTAAGTAAAAATCTCACACGCTGGGTAGTACGTGCGGCTTTCACGATTTACACCTTCCCTCGTCAAAAGACCTTAAGCAATCATTACATTACTTGTACGTAAACCTCTATTGGGTGCAATTGAATTACGCATTACTTTTTTAAGTAAGGGATGACTTTCAACAAAAATGTCATGCATATTTTGTTGCAATGTTTTGGAAACAAATATTTAAATTTTGGACGTCGTTAACATAATGTCTTACACTGATATGCTGCATTATTATGGAACACTTTCAAAATCATATGGTCTGCAAATAAACGTAAGGAACGCCTTGTATCACTTAAATAATATATTACATTATTCAGTCTTGTAAATAGAAATATACCCATGCAATATATGAGTTTAAATGATGAAAAGTTTGTCTGTTTTCTCGTAAATATGTTTTCAATGATGATGACAGAAATCGAAATTCAAATTCCTTAGTCAGCCATCTAATGTTGGCAATTAAAGAAATTGATCTATTAATAATTAGTCAGAAATATATAGAACCATAACATCTAAAATAGGGGGTTACATACACACAATTACATAAAGTACTTATTTTTATTTATTCAATATCACACCTAACTTCACCACTCCGACATCAGCAAAAGTAGTATTTATTAAACACTGTGCAAACTTAAAATACACCTTGCGCCAATTGGCTTACTGAAATTGATCGGCCAGACCAGGTGAATGATCCTGCCATCTATAATATTGTCATCAAGGCATGTTGCTTACGACTTTGTTATATAGTTAGTCCTTTTTTCCCGTGCGTTCTTAGTTCCTAAAGCTATTGAGAGATACCAGGGACAAATCGTTGATGGATGTGATATTGATGATGAAGACAGTTTGAATCTTGATGCAGCAATTGCGTAATGATAGATACGAGAAACGGGTGAACCCAGAGAAATCCTACTTTCAACACACATTAACTACCACAAATATTTACCACGCATCCAAAGCGCTTTAAACCTCATTTATCGTAAGTGGTAGGTGGGTTGGCTGGCTAATACACACGTGATTGCTCCGTTATTGAGTATTTTTTGACACACGTCTAAATAATATGGATAAATACGGAAGCGTTTCAGTTGCTGAATTGCAAGTACATAGTCTACCACCCCGTCTTGAAAACCTAAGATTTCATACGTGAAGAACGGCTTGTATCCAATGAAGTAGAAATAGTTGGTAGTAATTAATACTAGAGAGAAACAATGAAGATAAGCCGTATGAGAGTTTTGGTGTAAAATTAGATGCCCGAACGGAAGGATGTTCAATATTGACCGCGGAGGCCGACAGCGCGAAGGCCGCCGTTAACTTGAAAATTCACAAGCGAAGCTAGTGAAATGACAGTATCAAATTAACGATTGTTTTGCGAAGCTAATTTGAATTACTCGTGTTTCATTTATCCATTTGCTTTAGATCCTTGAACATGCACCCAGCTTCGTAACATCCGTTGAAATTCCACCGACTCACGACCCTAGAGCTTTTCGGTCTAGAAAGTTTCAGTTGTGGAATCGCAACTACATACTCTACCGCACCCATGAAAACCTACGGTTTCATGTTATGCTTTTATTTTTGTCCGCCGGTAATACCGTTTGCAGGCATTGTATTCTCTGCTGCGTTTTGCTGCTTCCCTATGGCGCCGTCCTGCCCCCCCCTCCCCCCACCCCCCGGTACGCAACGCGCCGCTCCGCTGCAGTTTGTCAAAAGGACGAGACCAGATTACATTTTTTCCCCGCTCGCTCATGCACACACTGCGCTAACTGACTCGTTTCCGTCGAATTTGTTTCATTCCTACCGCTCGCTGCCCCGTTGCCACGCCGTTGCTACCGCCGCCGCCGCCTCCGCTGCCGTCGCCGCCTCCGCCGCTGGGGCCGTATCCATCGCTACACCGCCGCTGCCGTTGTAACAGACGCACATCCATTACTACGGTCGCCCACAATTCCTTCGGTGACAGGGTCAGCTTGTTAGCCTCGCTGCTCTACTTATTTTTTTTTTCTGTCAGATGTCCTCCTGTAGTGTCATAGAAGGTGTTGCTGTTGTTACGTCCGTTTGAATCGCTTTGAGATTGCTCTTTATATAGGCTCTTTAATATCCACTTCCACGGCTCTCGCCATTATTGTGCTCTGGAAGGTTATCAATATTCCCATGCCGATCGTTATGTTCACCAGTTTTGATGTCGTTGTCGATGAGAACACCATAAATTCATCCGCTGCTATCTCCATCATTGCCGTACTCATAATTATATTGCCATAATCACCATTTTGAACGTTATAATTTCTGAGTATTTATTTGTATCAAAATTCACCAAAACTTCTTCGGTCTGGATGAGAATTCTAGTGGCCGGCTGCACTGATGGGTAGTTTTCCGTGGTTTCTCCGATCAACACCAGGCGAATGCCGGAGCAGTACACTAACAAACGGGCCACGGACCGCACGCGATCTTCCCTTCCCCTTCATTGTCCTATCCTCACCCTTTACACACACACTTACACTCACATGAACCACACTACCACACATACCGGGCGACCGACCCGAAGCTTCGAGCTTGTCCCGGCTGGGGCGGTGACCCGCTGGTGGGAGATACCTGTCTAGGGAAAACCCCGCTTGCCGACGGTTGGATCGGCGTCATATCTCGCCATACAGCGGGGGAAAGATCACCGCCATCTCCCGTACAAAACATGCACTACACTTATGGGACTAATGACCCTGCCCGGAATCACTAAACGATCAATCAATCAATCTTGTAGAACTAATTTTGATTAAAACAGAAGTAAAAAAAGGATTAACACTATCACCGCCATCATCCACACTCATGCTATCTCCCTCCTCTGTCACCTTCACCACTACAATATCACCGCCAACGCCGCTTTAACTCCGAACCCAACACCGCCGCGCCGCGCCAAGCGTTCCTCTTGCACTCGCATTATTATGATTATTAAGTGACGGTCGCGCTCACACAGTCGGATTTGCCAGCACGTTTGTTTTTACGCTGCGAGATTCTTTAGAAGGCTGCGGTGTAGTTGAGCGCGATGTTACATCTAGCCGAGGTTTTAACTCACAGCAATGTTGCGAGGGGACGGGTGAGCGGGTGTGAGCTGGGTGTTTGTGAGGCACGCACTGTGCTGAGACAAGCCTCCCGAGTCAATAGAATGCAGAAAATGCAGTGTGTACATTTAGCTACTGAATCCTTTAGTGACCAGTGTTCCTTTCAACTTTTTTCCAGCGCAGTAGAATCACTGACACCAGATCATAATTGTAATTGAAAAATTTGTTTACTTCGTGTGAGCAGGAATGTGAAACCCCGCATGCATAGTCAATATTTGTTCTTCAAAGTTGTCCAACCGTATCAATAGCTAAATGCAAAGCAATATTCTACTTAAAATCGTTGTCACTGTTACATGATCTACATTAAATATATCTGTAATAGAATGTGCATTACTAAAAGCGAAGAATTTATGTTTGGTGGATACATTTTGAATCAAGCTACTCACACTATCACTTATCCATTTCTTTGAACATTCAAATGAGATTGATATCCGCTTTAAATCCCAAAGTACCTATGATATAAAGTTGCTTATTATTTATTACATAATGTGTATATTTTTATACATACATTATCACTCAATATTGTTTATCCAAGAAAAAATAATCCGATATGAAAACATTGAATATAAAATCATATAAAACAATATTAAAACACACGAAAACATATCAATGAAATGCATGGACGGAATATATTAATTTTTTCACGCAAAAATTTGTTTCGTTTCCATGAAAAAAATTGGTAGCAAAACAGCCCCCCCCCAAAAAAAAATTTTTAATAAATGTAATGAAATTGACAGCAGTTTTTTAACAAAAAGGTGTATTCATGTGCATTATAAATAGAAATAAACAGTATGTTAACAAAAAAAATGAACTTAATTGAAAAGAATGACGACTGTTTCTAATATAAGTTTTCCCCGAGTCGTGCGTACTCACCTGCTATATTGATACAAGTGAACGACATAATGCGGGTCAATGCCGCAAACACAACATTGGCAAGACGTTAAAAAATCACCGATCTCAAATCAAAAGTGAATAAAATGTATTAAAACAGCATTGATGACGCAAATAAAACAACAAAGCTGATAGCAGGGAAGTTAATGGATGTTTCCGCAATACACAGGAGAAGATATTCCAGCACATTAAGAATAATATTTTATGCTAGAAGAAGAAGTAAATAATTGAATGAAACATTGCTAGGGTTTCCTTGAACAAAAAGAACAAACAATATCCGCTTTGCATCCATTGATGAACAATCATCAGCGGATGCAAAGGAGGAAATTGGCTCGTATATTCTCCGGCAGAGAAGTTCACTTTAAAAGAACAAGTAAGTAATTTTGCAAACGGAAGGCAAATAGACGATCGTTCTTAGAAGCTATTTTCAGATAAAAATGAATGATTACTTTCTCCATAAGCTCTCTTTTCTATCTAGAAAATTCTGAAACGCAAGGAAAGATATATTCACAAAATTCGTACTTATATTCCGAACGGGATGTAGAAAGAACGATTTCATTTACGTGCGAAGTTTTGCAATATCCCTCTTCTGGTATGCTGCCTTAGAGTTGCCCCAGTTTTCTGCCGCCTTTGATTTGAGACAACATATTGCACAGTCTGGGAGCTCGCCAAGAGTTCTCATCTAAAATCGATTCCTTTGTTCAATAGTTTTATTTGCCTGGTATTCTTAGAATTTTTTCCTACTTGAACTATATTGAATGGAACTATAAGAAGTTACGAATTTCTGAACCTCCCTTTAAAGACGAACCTAGCACCGCGTAATATAAAAAGGAGACAAACTAACATAATTACGCAAGGCGGTAAATATAGTTATATTTCGACGTTGCAGCTACTCAACCAGCTATGTACATAAAAAATGTACATTGCTTTAACAAAAGAAAGTCGGAGAGCGGCACCCTACCGGATCGATGTCAGTCAATTAACAGCAATCGAATTAAATAGAACTACTTGTGTTTCCTGAGAACTAAGATTCAATTAACTTGGCCGCTTTTACACGTGAAATGACTATTTGTCGCGTTGTGCGTAACGTGAAGACTTTCAGAAGTGTCTTTTTTTAGAATAGACATTATCATATAATGCGAATATCTAACAGGAATCATGAATAAAAATCAAATGTAGAAAAGGCGCACGTTTGGGAGCCCTCTTCAAGGCGTTCAAAAAACAACCGACATGGAAAGCTAACAGTGAAAGATCTGAAATGCTGTGTTACTCAATTAGAGTCGACCACCCCTCCATCTACACCTACACTCACCCACCCACGCATCGATACATATGCACGCACACACACACAGGATGACGTTAAGTTATGCTTTTGAAAATTCCCAAGAGTGAAAATATGGAGTGCACTGGCTCCTCGATGCCCATAGTTTTTTGTTTTCTGCTTATCGTTAGAATAAATTACAAAATGTTCCCAAAATGTTCCCAAAATGTTCTTGACTATTTGATATTTCATGTAATTTAATGATTTCTCCCAAATTATTTCTCAAACGCGACTACCCCTCGCTGTGCTTCAGGCGAAACACTTATTAGCGACTGTCTCTAGGTGACTTACATAAAAATCCTCACCATCTAAGGAGATATCCTAATATAAATCCCTCCGGAAATGCGGAGTCTGTTTGAGCTTAAATCCTAAAATTAATGAAAATCGCAATTATAACTTAATATGATTATCAACTTTGAACTCGTACACTACACAATGTTAATCTATAAAAAAAACGAATCATCATTTACCTGCCTCAATACCATTTACTAATAACCCAGACTCCAGACTATGCTGAAGCAAACATTCTTACCGCACCGATTGTTTACATATGTTTATGCCGGCAGCTTTCGAGAGGGTGCTCATATAGCCTCTCCTGCAGGGTCTGGCCTTCCAATGCCTTCTTCAAACTTATCGCATACAATGACCATGGGGCCATGATGCTGCGCAACAAAATGTCGTTCTGACAACAAACACGAAACCATACTTGTTGATTCGTTGTCTTAACAACGTCTATTCTTTGGATTTTAAAGGTTCTGTATGCGTAAAATCCCTAGAAACACACGGTTGATGCAAATTCTCGCATGTAAAATACCACGGGGTCTTCGGACTTAACACACCGGAGGTTTAGGGCAGGTGAACCATCGTGCGTGGACACTAAGTCTGTCGGTTCAAACCCACGTACGACATTAATGTTTTCAGTAGCGTGTGAGGCGTGTGGGGTAATCATAGGCCATCGTACGATATACGAAAAAAAAACCAGATGTGGCTGATGATAATTCCCATGTGTTATATTTTTGGACTTGTAATAATTACTTTTTTAAAAGTTCAGTAAGGTTCGAACTCATCCACAACATCTTGAGTGGGAGGGACATTAGAGGCTGTTCCCCTCCAGTTACATACGTGGGAGAAGTCGTAGTTAATACAGGTTCATGATAAATTATTTTACTTGCGGTACTTACAATTGACAATTGACGTATTTACAAGTGACGGTTAGCGTACCGAACTGTTGTACCCAAGTTCGCGGGTTCAAACCCGATCGAAGCCGTGGATTTTTAGGGCGACAAAATCCTTCGTACGCTTTCCTTCGGAGGGGAAGTAAAGCCGGCTGTCCCATGTTGGTAGATTTACTTGCATGTAAAAGATCCTCAAGCCTAAATGACGCCTCTGAGCTAAATTCAAAAATCGCCTGTTTCTCGCCCAAGAAATACCTCCTTTCTCTGCTAGTTGGTGAAAGGAGCGTAGCGAAATTTGCGTGGTCAGACGGAAGAGCAGGCCTAATGGCCCGAGTCTCGCCACGTAAAACAAGGCAAATTCAATTCAATTCAATTCAGTACAATTTATTAATTCCTTCCCCTTCAGTGACCACCGAGATTTACGATCAATGCGTTGCTGCGCAGGGGCGAGGGGCGGATGCCGGGCTCGTGTTCGAGCTCGCGCTTCTGGTCAGCGATCGAACCCGTGGGCAACCGACTGACGGACGGCTCTGTCAATTGGCGGCAGGCTGGCAGACAGACAGACACTAGTGTGGCGATCGCTCGGGTCAATGCCAAGCAGGCTCCGTGTGGGTCGAACCTTTCCCCAACCAGCGGCGGTAACGGTTAGCGTTTCGGACTGTTGTACCCAAGTTGGCGGGTTCAAACCCGATCGAAGCCGTGGATTTCTCAGGGCGAAAAAATCGTTCGTACACCTTCCTTCGGAGGGGAAGTAAAGCCGTCTGTCCCATGTTAGTAGATTTACTTGCATGTAAAAGATCCTCAAGCCTAAATGACGCCTCTGAGCTAAATTCAAATCGCCTGTTTCTCGCCCAAGAAATACCTCCTTTCTCTGCTAGTTGGTGAAAGGAGCGTAGCGAAATTTACGTGGTCAGACGGAAGAGCAGGCCTAATGGCCTGAGTCTCGCCACGTAAAATAAGGCATTAATTCAATTCAATTCAACCATTCGGGAACCATCGTGGACACGCGCCAGCTCACGGGAGAGGCGAGGATCAGCCGAGGCCTGCGCCAGGGGAACTCCCTGGAAGAGGGGAAACGGGTCGGTTCAGGGATAGCGACTCGTTCTTAGTAAATCGGCAGCCAGTCCTAGCGGCGGCGATGGTGTACCGGACTGTTGTACCCAAGTTGGCGGACACGGTTAGCGTACCGGACTGTTGTACCCAAGTTGGCGGGTTCAAACCCGATCGAAGCCGTGGATTTTTCAGGGCGAAAAAATCCTTCGTACGCCTTCCTTCGGAGGGAAAGTAAAGCCGGCTGCCCCATGTTAGTAGATTTACTTGCATGTAAAAGATCCTCAAGCCTAAATGATCTAAATTCAAATCGCCAGTTTCTCGCCCAAGAAATACCTCCTTTCTCTGCTAGTTGGTGAAAGGAGCGTAGCGAAATTTGCGTGGGCAGACGGAAGAGCGGCCCTGATGGCCCGAGTCCCGATGTAAAATAAGGCATCATTCAATTCAATTCAATCCATGCCGGCGGGTGTGAGAGAACCTGCTGGGTTCGCAGTGCCTTACGTAAATGGGCGAGGAAAGTGAGGGGGCCAAACTGGCAGATGTGGTTCAGGGCATCAGCTGATGTCACTGTAGTGCCCCTGACCGAACGGTCCTAGGGTTACACTCCCAAAGGCGGTAGTAGTTTCGACACTAGCTTATCACTAGGTCGAGATCAGTCACTGTCTGGAGGAGAGTTCTAGCGGTCGGCTGCTCTGATCGGTAGTTTCCCAAGGGTTCTCCGAACAACGCCAGGCGAATGCCGGAACAGTACCCTAACAAACGGGCCACGGAGTGCGCGCGATCTTCCCTTCCCATTTCTTGCCCTACCCTCACCCCTTACACACACACACACTCACATGCGCTACACTACCACACATGCCGGAAGACCAACCTCAAGCTTGTCCTGATTTGGGCGGTACTCTGCTGGTGGGAGATACCTGGGTAGGAAAAACAGCAGACAGCCGTTAGAATTGAATTGAATTGAATTAATGCCTTATTTTACGTGGCGAGACTCGGACCATCAGGCCCGCTCTTCCGTCTGACCACGCAAATTTCGCTACGCTCCTTTCACCAACTAGCGGAGAAAGGAGGTATTTCTGGGGGCGAGAAACAGGCGATTTGAATTTTGCTCAGAGGCGTCATTTAGGCTTGAGGATCTTTTACATGCAAGTAAATCTACTAACATGGGACAGCCGGCTTTACTTCCCCTCCGAAGTGAGGGGGCCAAACTGGCAGATGTGGTTCAGGGCATCAGCTGATGTCACTGTAGTGCCCCTGACCGAACGGTTCTAGGGTTGCACTCCCAAAGGCGGTAGTAGTTTCGACACTAGCTTATCACTAGATCAGTCTAGAGATCAGTTGCTGTTTGGAGGAGAATTCTATCGGCCGGTTGCTCTGATCGGTAGTTTCCCGTCGGTTCTCCGATCAATACCAGGCGAATACCGGAGCAGCTAACAAACGCGGATCACGAACCGCGCATGATCTTTCCCCCTATCACCATTTTATGGATTCGCATCTATGTAGATCCACATCCGATCATTTTGGATTTCTCGGTAGTCTCGACGGGAAGCTTTCGCCGTTCGCCGTAGAGCGCAGCACTTTGCAAGCTTCGGCGACTCGTAGTCATTTCAAATTGCCTTTTTTTAGTTATTTAATCTACAACAATTTTGCACATTTGTTGATTTAGTAGGTTATAGAAAGAAAAATCGACAAGAACAAGCATAGAGTAGTATGATTGCATTCTAAGAAATCATTTACGATGGCTTCACATCTGGACTAATGTCAAAACACTGATTTAAAATATACATTTAATTGTTATGCTATAAGGCCTGTCAAGTTGGCTCAGATCGAAAGATTCTCTTTATTTGTTTTAATTTCAAATAATCCTACATCGTTGGATCCTCCATTCTCCAAAGAGAAAAGAGTAAAAGTACTACTCCCTCAGACTTTATAGGCTGCTTTGAGTTGCAGCACTTTCAGCGAGTACAACTGTAGCAGTAAAACGCAAAGCCCCGATGCAATCCTGCAGTCGTGCCACTACAGCGAAGTTTTCACTCCCCTGCCGGAATTAGGAGTCGGAACTCTGAGCGAGGGGCCAACCACCTTCACGCTTGACCCACGCCGGCTCCAATTACCGGAGCAGTATTAACTTTACGACTGCAATACAAATACGGTTTACGAGGACTCTGTTTTTACGTACTAGTGACCCTCTGAGCCTGTTTCTCTTGGGATGGGGGAACACAGGATTAGCGTAGAAGAAAGAGGCGAAATTGTCACAGAAAAGTATCATCATATTCGGTGGTTTCTCTCGAAAACTGCATTTTTTTTATTGGTCGAAACTCTCTAAATCGATTTTGTCTTCTCATTCGATTTCGATAGGCTTCAGCTGATCTTTTTGTCACAGAAAATCTCTTTCATTATCGTCAGCTAGGAGGGAAGTATAATTGAATGTACCATATAGTAGACACTCCTGTGAATTCAATTGTTGCCCTTGAAAGG
Source organism: Gryllus longicercus (assembly GCA_038098605.1). NCBI lineage: Eukaryota > Metazoa > Arthropoda > Insecta > Orthoptera > Gryllidae > Gryllus > Gryllus longicercus. The sequence goes on from JAZDUA010001277.1 coordinate 38,368, forward strand.
AACCAAAACAGAACGGACGGTGTGGTATTTTTGGAAAGCGCTTTCACATTACAAACTAAAACTATTTTAATTTTGAAAGTGAGAGAATCCATTATGTGTTGGATTTATTCTCAATAAGGCAACAAGAACAAAGACAATTTCAACTTTCGTACCAACAATCGTTCACCAACTTTCGTTCCAACAATCGTACCAAACTTGTAATATCAATGCTCAGAAAAAAATTAAATCCAAATGAACTGATTTCCTTGAAGAGGAAATGAAATGTAATTAAAATTTTCTTTCAGTTCTGGAGCTTTGACTTTGGTAATACATTGGTGCTTTGTTCTGCTAGTAAGACTCCTAACCTAGGGAAGTACTGGAAGTTGACGGTGGCTACAGTTTTTTAGAGTAATCATTATTAGAAACTGATAATCACTGCAAACACTCAACAACTAAAATATCCCAAGTTCAAGTTCATTCTTAAGGTAAGTCACCAAAAAAAGAGTATTAATTAAAATTCTATTGACGTTTTTATCTAAATTAGAGTTTTTAAAGTGTTAACAGCTGTCGAATACTTGTTTTCGACTGTAGTTCTCACAAATACCCCCAAAATCAGATATATTACAATCTACGTATTGTAGCAAGTACTTGCTTCAATTGCTCCCCACATTTGGTCGATGTATGTAAGTGTTTTAAATTTAAGAAAACTACAATAATATTTTTAATCGACGTTGATATTGAAATTCTGAATGAATAATTTTGATAACGTTTTTTAGAGCAAAACGTAGTTAATAATATAGTATGACAGTGACAATAATATTATTCTTCGCTTAAGTTTATACAACATTTCTGAGAAGAGATTTTAATATTAATTGCCTTTTCAGAGAAACCGTATGAAAACGGGCGCAATTACAAACAGCATTTACATAAAAACGAATATCATATTATTGGAAATGTTTTATGGCAACACAGCATGCAAAGCATTTGGCAAACATTGCGTACATTGCAAACTATGAGATCGAAAATGAAATAAAGATTAGAAAAAGAATTGAATTAATTCGATGTACGAAATCAATGATTAAAAGAAAAGAATTTTCTTTCAGATAGTGTTTTTCGTGGTACTCTGTAGCGAAGCGCGCAGTACACACAATTGTCAAAAAGTCACGATCCCTTCTCGGAGAACACGTACAGCTCTCGAACCACCCTACCTTCCATTTGAAGGCGAAAGATGTGCCTGTCTCGAGTGCGACGAGGGTCAGGACTTTGAGTGGTGTTCGTGTCAGGACAACAAAGTACAGAGAAAGAGAAAGACGCATCGCGTAAAACAAATTTCCTGACTAAGAGGTGCTCCAGCACAGATGATGTCCTCAGGGATTGTAAAGAAAGACATCCAAAATGCTGGTTCTTCCAGTTTACGACTAGATTACGTGGTCAGCATGCAATACGGACACGTCACCCTCTTACAACATCCCATTTCCTGGTCTACAAAGCAAAGAATCGCATCACAATTCCCTCGACAATTTATACACAATGAAGCTCTCTGAGGAAATCAATGAAGTAAAGTTTAATTATTTTATTTTGAATATTCTGGAAGAGATTACATATTTTATTACATTAAAATAGATTAATTAATTGATTACACCTAAAAGATAATATATAATATTTTTTGGTCCGTTACTCATTTGGCAGTCGTTTAAAAAGTTGTGAGATAAAAGCAGATCATCGATGCGAAGTTCTTGATGTTCGAAAAAAAGCAGAAAAGGAAAGAGGCCAATTATTCTTGACGGTCAGAAATTGAATTCTCTTCAAATAAATAGTGTGGGTTGCGGTTGGGTGGCGCGAGGAGGCGCTTTATGTGGTATGGTTTCGCTGGGGTTGCGTTTATTGTATTGTCAATGTGGATATTCTGTCGGACGGGTGGAGTGCCGCGGTGTGGCGGAATCGGTGTGTCGAGGTGTCGGTCACTCACTTCAGGCGGTCGGACGGTCCGTCAGATAGTCTGTCAGATGGTCCGTCAGATGGTCTGTCAGATGGTCTGTCAGATGGTCTGTCAGATGGTCTGTCAGATGGTCTGTCAGATGGACTGACAGATGGTCTGTCAGATGGACTGACAGATTGTCAGATTGTCTGTCAGATGGTCTGTCAGATGGTCTGTCAGATGCTCTGTCAGATGGTCTGTCAGACGGTCGTGCAGCGGTCGGGCGGCCCATCGGTGGTCGGGCGGTCGGGCGGTCGGGTGGTCGAGCGGTCGGGCGGTCGGGTGGTCGAGCGGTCGAGCGGTCGGGCGGTCGGGTGGTCGAGCAGTCTGATAATCTAGCGCTTTGGTAGTCTGGCAGCCGGATAGGTAGGCATTTAATCCGGCGGATATGCGGTCGGACGAATGGGCGTATGGGCGGGCCAGCGGTCGCTCGGTCGTAGTGTCGGGCGACCGGCGCGTTCTCTCAGGCGATCTAGGTGCGGGGGGTGTCGGACGGTCGGCAGAGTCCGGGCGGTTTAGCGTTCAGGCGGTCGCAGGAGCAGTAGATACACCAAGGGAGTTGCACAGCGCCGCGTGGTCGAGCGGGCGAGCGGAGAGCGAGGGCAGCAGGCGGCCGCGTGGGACGGCGACGTATGCACGCGGAGAGCGCTGGGCTCGAGAGCACTCCGGCAGGTGATTCGATTGCGGGCGAGTGGTCCTCCGCTCGCGTCTCGTTCATGACTCGGTGGCGCTTCTAGCCAATACAATCGCGCGCTTTCGCTTTCTTGCCTTTATACTTCGACGCTGAACAGCCACGACAGCGTGGAAGAAGTCTTTTTATTTGTTCCAAGTAGAAAAAGAAACACACGATGTTGTCAGATATATTTTGTATTTTAAAACGATAAGAGTGCATACTTTGCAATTCACTCTCGGTCATATTTTGTTGATTTGTCATCTCAATAAACAAATAATATCATTACAGTGAAAAAAATTTTAATAACAAATTTTGCTGATAATATGCCATATTCTGAAACTCCATAAATTTGGTTTAATATTTACGAAACAATGAAGTTAGTTTTTCTTTTTAACTTCAAACCCCAAAACAATTTTCTTCTTGACGTAGTCCAGATATGTTACGGTTGTTCATAGGATATTTTTCAGTGTGTCTATAGTTTATTTGTCGGTACTCCTTTGATTATAATCGTTTGATATCAATAATAATAATAATAATAAAAATTATTATTATTATTATTATTATTATTATTATTATTATTATTATTATTATTATTATTATTATTATTATTTATCGGATTCTCTATCAGCAGCAAACCGGTTTGTCTTTCGGCAGACTATCGATCTGCCTATCAGCTGTTTGTCGGTTAGTGTGTCGACCGGCTGTCTTTTTGATCGCGTGTCGAACTGCCTATGGGTTTGCCAGTCGGCTTGTTATTGGGTTTGTCTATCGGCTCCACCGGCCGATTTGTCTACGTCTGTAATTCGTGCGTCGCTGTGTGGTTGTCGCCCCTTGGCCGCTGGATGGTCCTGCCGCTCGCGACAGTCGCAGCGAATCTCGCTGGCTGTGGTGCGCCAGCGTTCGCTGCTTTGCTCGTCGCGCGCCCGAGGTCTGGCCTCGCCCTCTCCCGCTCCCGCTCCCGCAGGCAGCGGCGGAAGCAGCGCGCGAGCACACACGTTCACTAATTCATCGGCGAGCGCAAGGCGGGGACGGCGAACGCGGCAGTGGCGGCGGCGATGGTGGCGACGCCGAGCGGAGGGGTCGATGGTGAATGAGTTAGTGACAGCGAAAGCTCTAGCGATTGTGGGGGAAACGGGCTGTTGTAGTGAGAGCACACAGAAGGTTAGGTGACGGACGAGGAGTAAAATGGGCGGAGGGGCGGAAAAAAGGGGAGAATAGGTAGACAATTTAGAGTGTGAGATTTGGAAAAGTGCTGAGAGACAGCTATAAAGGGCAGGTAGACAAACTATATTCTATATTAGTAACTATATATTGGTAAAAATAAGAGGTGAAAAATTAAAGAAATGAGGGAAGTGTTAGAGGAATTGAATGAAAATAATTTCAATATTCTGAGTGTAATAAATTTTAACTGGAGAAATCTGAACTGGGAAAAATGTAGGATGCATGAGAAGAAATAGAGAATGTCATTGTGACTAGCCATGGTGAGGGAAAGTCAGGAAAAGGAAAGAAGAGAGAGATAAAATAGAAAAAAAAGATAAATTAGAAAAGACGAACGCAAGGTGGGATAAGATGTAAATTAGATTAGAGAAAGATGGGAAGGAAGAAACCGATAACGTTTAGTTCGAATTAAAAGACAAAAAATAATTTAAAAAATAGTGTATCAGGCGAATTAAAAGGCGATTGGGAGAGAAGACAATGTCAAATGAGCCAGGGGTAAAAGTGAAAAGTGCACCCACGGAGGGAGAAACCTAGAAGACGCGAAAGTCAGCGAAATTGATGGAACGACTGAATGTCAGCACCGCCAACAGCCCCAACGAGGCATCCGCGAGGGGAATTATCGGCCGAGCGGTCGGCGCGATGTCAGCGCGAGTGGCGTTGGCGTGGGTCTTGGCGCTGCGGCGCGCGGGTGAGGAGGGAAGGGGAGGGGAGGGGAAGGGAGGGGAGGGGAAGGGGGAAAATGCCGGCGTTGGTGTCGGTGGCTGAAGCCGCGGCGCTGCACCGGCCTCCCCCGTGCACACGCCCGCTAATTCCCTTAGGGCTGGGCGCGGCGCTGGGTTAGCGCCAGGCAAACTGGGAATGGGCAGGCACCGAGCAGGGCGGCGGACGCGGGATGGAGCGATGCCGAGCGGAGCGGGGCTGAGCTGGGCGGGGCTGGGTGGGGTGGGATGAGGCGGGGCGGGATGGGGCAGAACGGCGAGGGGCGGGACGGGGATGGAGCGGAGAGGGGTGGGACGGGGCGGAGAGGAACGGGGTGGGTTGGGATGGAGCGGGGCGTGATGGAGAGGGACGGAGCGGGTGGAGCGGGGTGGAGCGGGGTGGAGCGGAGCGGGGCGGCGCGGGGCAGAGCACAAGGGAGATGATCGAGGCGAGGCTGGGTGGGTCGGTGCGGAGTGTAGAGGGGTGGAATCGGGTGGAGCGGCGTGATGCGGGGTAGAACAACCCGAAGCGAGACCAAAAGGAGAGAGACCGGGTGATAGGGTAAGGACGATAAGAGGGAAGGGTGGGGAAAGAAATGGGGCGTGAGGGATAGGAGATTGTCTAGAGACGAATGACAAGAGGAAGAGATGCAAAGGAGGCGGAAGATTTTGAGGGGAAGTGAGGGTCATTTGGGGAAGATGAAATGAGATGTTGGGTAGGGAAGACAATGAAGATGTCATAATGGGAGGATGAGAAGGAGACGATGCAGATGGAGGAGGCTGTTATAGTTAAAGAAGGTTGCAAAAAGACAGAAATGAGGAAAGTAAGGGAGCCGGAAAGTAAGGGAGGTTAAGGCGGATGGAAAGGGACGGGACGCCTGAGAGGGGGAAGAAATGCAATGGAGGAGGACAGTAACGAGGTAGCAAACGGGTGGACGTGGGGGGGGGGAGAAGCAGAGATATGGAGGTGGGAGGGAAAGGGGTTATGAGGGCTGAGAGAACGAGGCAAGTAGAGCGGGGCGGGTGGTGAGGCTCGGCGGAGCCGGAAAAAGCGGGGAGAGACGGAGCGAGAAGGACGGGGTGGTGGAATACAGGAGAGGGGGAACAGAAAAGGAGAAGAAGAGAGGATAGAGTCGGAGGGCGCTGTTTGTTAGGAGGTGAGGTGGGGTGGCGGAGTGAGTCAGGTGTAGCGGGGCGGGGTGGCGACGAGGGGCTGAGCGGGGAAAAGCAGGACGGGGCGAAGGGGGCGCCGGGGGACAAGCAGCAGGCAGTGGGCGCAGGCGCGTGGTTGTAGGCTGCGAGAGAGGATGGCGGGGGTCGGGATGGCAGACCGGAGGCGGAATTTGAGGGAGTTGGAGTTGGAAAGATCGGGGTGAGGCAGAGCGAGAAAGGGAGATTGGATGGAATGTGAGAGGTGGGGAAGGGAGGAAGAGACGCAGAGAGGATAGAGCCGGAGGGCGTGCATTGTCAGGAGGGGGAAGCGGAGCGTGTTTAGCGGGGCAGACTGAGAAGGGGACTAGGTGGGCGGGGCGTAGAGGGCGCCGAGGGGCGAGCACAGGCAGCGAGCGCGCCGTCGCGCCGGGTGGTTGCGAGCTGCCGGCGAGGGCGGCGGGGGGCGGGGCGCAACGGAGCCGGCAGTGTGGAGCCGGTGTGGAGCCGGCAACGGCGCCGTCGGGATGAGGCAGAGCGAGAAAGAGGGGGTGGAGGGAATGTGTGAGACGGGAAAGGGAGGATAGAGCCGAAGGGCGTGCATTGGCAGGGGGAGAGGCGGGGAAGCGGAGCGGGTAAAGCGGGGTAGGCGGCTGGAGGCGGAGCTGTGGGAGCCAGCGGGGGCGGGGCGAGAGGGAGCCGGTAGGTGGCGAGGGCGGGCCGCTGGGCGGGGAGGGGGCGGTGCGGTGCGGGGGGGGGCGGAGGGCGGAGGGAGCCGGCAGGGTCGGTGGCTGGGGCGGGAGGGAGCCGGCAGGTGCCGGGGGCGGGGCGCTGGGCGTGGTGGGGATGGGGCGGAGGGAGCCGGCAGGTGGCGGGGGGCGTGGCGGGAGGAAGCCGGCGGGGATCGCGAGGGCGGGTGGGGGGGGCGGGGGCGGGTGGGGGGGCGGGGGGCGGGGGGCCCTTGCCGCGGTGGCGTCAACCGCTCGCGCCGACGCGCCCTGACGAGCTGTCACAACCGCGAGCGCGCCGCGTAATTCGTTTGACTGCGCGCGCAGGTGTCGCGGAGCGCTGGGGCGGGGAGGGGGAGTGCGGGGGGGGGGACGAGGCTGCAGAGCCCAGTGGCGCCGCGAGGGTATGGAAGGGGAAACGCGCTGATGAGGATGTACGAAGAGCATCACGTTACGGAAAGGGAGGTACAAACGTGCGATATGCGAAGTTGACTGAGAAAGAATATGTACTCAGAGGAGCGAACAAGGTAAATATTTATTAACCGGACGTTAATGATGTGTGAAATTATTATATTCTACGGGGATGAACAAAACGTACGAAGCAATACGTGAACAACATATTGATGAATTGAAGTGAAACGCATGTAGAAGGCGGAGTGTAAATAATAATTATTTCCGTTGGTGCTAAATTTTGTGATTATTTTGAAGAGGACATATGTGCGACATATTTAAGTATGTAATGGGAGAAATATTAAGGGGCAGTGAGATATTAAGGACAGATAAAAACCTAAACGTAAAATTCGGAATGCACCAGTGTAGGAAGGAAGATCACAACCTAAAAGATTATTAGGAAAGAGGGAAGTATATTCGTAAATCACGAAGAAAGAGAGGCGAGGAATTACAATAGCAGTGAAGGTTATAGGTAAAAACGCATTAGAACAAAACGTTGATCTTGTGGTAAGGTCATCAGTAAAGTAAAAGTTGTTAAATAATAGTTTTGATATAAAAACGCAGAATAATCTGAATTGCTAAGTTAGATGACTGGATGTATTGTACACAGTTTTTCACATGTCCGTCCTGCATACCTTTGATGTATGCTCAAGGAGGGGAGAAGAGCGGGTATCGGAGAAGTAAGAAGTCCCAGAATGAAAGTGAGAGAGCGAGAAATGGATGCGGCTGTGACAGCGCGAAGGTGTGGATTGGACGGTCACAAGAATGGATGGCCTAGAAGCCGAAAGCATCGCAATCGCAATTCCCGCATTGCTCTTCAATGGTGCGAAGCAAGAAGGTTTTCTTCGACGGCACAGCAGCATAGACTTGGGCCGTGATAGTGCCAAAAAACAACAAAAAAAGCAAGGGCGCATGCCCCCTCCATGAAAAACAAGACCACACCATAACACCATTTTGGACGTGTCCGGATACTTTTGATCACATCCGTAGTGTACGTGTGTACCGGGATTAATAGTTTATGATGAGTGAGAGGAAAGCGTGAGTGCAGGGGAGGTAGAATGGCGGGAACGAAGAGTGGTGGGGACGTCGAGTAACGGTGACGTAGAGTGGTGTTGACGTAGAATGGTGGCGGAGTAGAGTAACGGTGTCGTAGTGTGACGGTGACGTAGAGTTACTGGTAAGCAGAGTGGCGGGTACGCAGAGTAGCGACGACGTCGAACGTCAAGTAATGGCACAGAGTGGCGATGTCGTAGAATGGTGGCGACTTACAGTGGTGGTGACGTAGCGTAGCGGTGACGTAGAGTTGCGGGTATGCAGAGTGGCCAGTACGCAAAGTGGCGTAGAGTAATGGCGACATAGAGTGTCGGTGGCGTAAAATGGTTACGACTGAGTGACGTGGTGTGTTGACAGCATTAAGTAGCGGAGACGTAGTGTGGCGGGTAAGCATGGTGGCGAGTATGCAGAGCGGTACGTAGAGTCGTAAGGTAACGAGATACAGGGTTAGCGTGGGGGGACGTAGAGTGGTGGGGTCGAAGATTTGGAAGACTATAATTAGTTGGAGCGTTAAATGGTATCCTACTATAGCAATGTCACGGTAGAGTGGGCACGTCGTGGCGAAGCAGTATTATAACGTGAACAACGCTATGTGAGGAGAAAATAATGTAACACATATATGGGACAGTTTATTAATCATAGAGTGACGTCACGGAGTTACTATAACGTACGGCGCTGAAGACGTCGAGAGGCGTGGAAGTGCGAATGTGGCCGGCGTGGCCGCCGGGGGCTTGTGCGGGGGCGGGGCGCGCTGCCAGCCGGGGGCGCGGTGGCGCGGGGGCGTGGCGCCGCCCGCAGGGACGTCATTTGCGGCGCGGGGCCAGGAGTCGTTAGCGTTAAACGCAGCGAAGATACGCGCGGAGAGAGAGACAGAGAGCGGATTGCGCTGAAAAATTGTGATTAAAAGCCGTTGCGTCCAGGGGCGCGCTTGCGAGCAGCGAGCCTATTTGCTAGGGCTTCGACGCGTGGCGAAATGGACCGAAATGGAAAGTTCTTTAAAACGGTGTTGGGTCTATAAAATATGTCGTACGCGATAATTTTGCACCATTACAGAAATGTCCTTCCGCCGATGGCTTTCGCCGCGATGTACGGGTGAGTGTAATAACTTCATTTGGTGGCGCGATAAACGAGGGTCGTGAAAAGTCGATAATATTTGTCAAAGGGGTGAATTGAGGCCGGACTTCTTACGCTTTTCAAATCACACGGGGAGTTAATGAAGTATTATTCACAGGGAAACTCTTAATCTCTTTTATGTCTGTAATGTGCATTTTAATTTTTGCCATCATCACGTCAGTAAAATTGGCTTTTTGAACGAATATAAATATCTGAAATCATGGTGACGTATAAAGGCATTGGTTTTATGTCGACGTCCAGCACATATATTTTCCAAAACCACTATCCACAGAAAAGAACTCCACATGTCCCCACTAATAAAATTTCGACGTAAGCAATCACGCAAATTCTCCTTTGTCCTGAAGTATGTTCGAGCACAGGCGGTATTTTTTAGTGAAAAATCTAGCCCCTCCCCACAAATACAAGAGGATATTTCCATTCCAATTCAAATACAATTTCTATGGCTTTTGAATGCGAATTCGATGTCACGGCCCATTGAAATACAACGTTCAGAATTCCGACCGGCAACTGACAGCAACTCTGTGCACCATCGTGTGAGCGAAGCCCTGAAGCGAGCACGAGCCGCCAGAAATCGGCTTTAAAATCTCCGAAAATACCGCCCCCTGCACGCGGACGTCTGTGCCTCCAGAGGCTACGGGGGGGGGGGGGTGTCAGTAGCGACGCCTGCCCTATATAGCAAGGCGCGAAACCCTGATAAACAACACTAGTTTAGCGGCGTTGTAATACCGGGCGGGCGCGCGAATGAATGAATAAACACGTACGAACGTGCGCGCGCTCTGTGTGCAGATGAATAAACAACTCTAACACGAAATTAAACACGGGGGCCACTGGCTTTGCTGGCTACGCGGCGTTGCCCCAGTAGAATTCCGAGAGCCGGCTCGTAATAAAATAGAGGCGCCGGAAGGCAGCGCTCATGGGGTGATAGCGAAGGGGTGGGGGGCCGAGGCTTCGTTTACTTGGACAACTTAACCCGTAAGTGGGACCGCGAGTGATAGTGAAGGTCGCACCGCCAGTAGAGTACGCCATTTCATTTCGTTCATATTAAAAAAAATGTTGTTTACTTAGTACAATTTGTTAACTTCTTGTGTACGAATTTTCTTGGCTTATAACTAGTGGGTGCATTCTAATGAAATGTCATCTTTTTTCTTTTCGCTTAAGTACAATGCCGTTTAGTATAGAAATTCATTTTATGCTATGACAAAACGAAATAACAGTTTTTTGAATTTTTTACGATTTAGACTAATAAGTAATTTTCTGCCTTTTCACACCATTTTTAGTGAATATTTCGCTGATTTAATAGATTCAAACAATATTTACGAGGTGTAACAAATGTTCACCAACGAATTCCTGAATAGCCTGTTCGATTTCTTTGCTCATGTATTGTAATGTCAGCCGTTCTGAGTACTATTCTATCTAGGGTTTCTGTGACACCTATCGGCGCTATTGTCAGTTCGGCCGATTTTGCGATAAAGGCCGATATTTTGTTAAAGAATCCTCCAAACCAAACGTGTGTAGGCTGAGTTCACTTGAACAAATGAAGAAGTCTCGGTTACATCGGAGTCGGATCGCGAAGAGTCGGATTCCGGAGAGTCGGATCCCGGAGAGTCGGGTCGCGAGGAGTCGGATCGCAAAGAAGTCGGATCGCGAGGAGTCGGATAGCGAAGAGTCGGGTCGCGGAGAGTCGGGTCCCGGAGAGTCGGGTCGCGGAGAGTCGGGTCGCGGAGAGTCGGGTCGCGGAGAGTCGGGTCGCGGAGAGTCGGGTCGCGGAGAGTCGGGTCGCGGAGAGTCGGGTCGCGGAGAGTCGGGTCGCGGAGAGTCGGGTCGCGGAGAGTCGGGTCGCGGAGAGTCGGGTCGCGGAGAGTCGGGTCGCGGAGAGTCGGGTCGCAGAGAGTCGGGTCGCAGAGAGTCGGGTCGCAGAGAGTCGGTTCGCGAGGAGTCGCATCGCATAGAGTCGGATCGCGAAGAGTCAGACTGCGGAGAGCCAGGACGCGGACTGCCAGGACGGGTCGCCGGGAAACGGCGACCCGTAACGCTGCGAGTCGCTTTTGGGAGAAGCAGCGACTTACGCCGAATCTGGGCGTAGCGGGCCGCGCGACTGAACGCGGACCGAGAAGTTGGTAGAGCGTGTAGGGCCGGAGCAAGGAAGGGCCGCGCCCCCGGGGTGGTCCCGCTGCTTCAGTGGCGCTGTATAAGGCGCGATGACGCTCGATTTTATCGGCGCGCCCCCTGCAGGTGGCCGGCGCGCGGCCCATCTGGCCCTTCCCACGCCGCGCCGCGTGGAAGCTTCTCGGCCGGCGCGCCCGCTGCCCACTGCGCCCGAACGCTACTGTAGCGGGGCACTCGCACACCAGACCATGCAAGTCGGGGAGTGCTACCTCCAAAATGAGTCATTTCGTCGTGAATAGAAAATCTACTATAGCGGGGCACTCGCGCACCAGACGACGTAAGTCGGGGAGTGCTACCTCCAAAATGAGTCATTTCGTCGTGAATAGAAAGTCTACTCTAGCGGGGCACTCGCGCACCAGACGACGTAAGTCGGGGAGTGGTACCTCTAAAATGAGTCATTTCGTGGTGAATAGAAACTACTGTAGCGGGGCACTCGCGCACCAGACGACGTAAGTCGGGGAGTGGTACCTCTAAAATGAGTCATTTCGTGGTGAATAGAAACTACTGTAGCGGGGCACTCGCGCACCAGACGACGTAAGTCGGGGAGTGGTACCTCTAAAATGAGTCATTTCGTGGTGAATAGAAACTACTGTAGCGGGGCACTCGCGCATCAGACCATACAAGTCGGGGAGTGGTACCTCTAAAATGAGTCATTTCGTGGTGAATAGAAACTACTGTAGCGGGGCACTCGCGCATCAGACCATACAAGTCGGGGAGTGGTACCTCTAAAATGAGTCATTTCGTGGTGAATAGAAACTACTGTAGCGGGGCACTCGCGCATCAGACCATACAAGTCGGGGAGTGGTACCTCTAAAATGAGTCATTTCGTGGTGAATAGAAACTACTGTAGCGGGGCACTCGCGCATCAGACCATACAAGTCGGGAAGTGGTACCTCTAAAATGAGTCATTTCGTGGTGAATAGAAACTCTACTGTAGCGGGGCACTCGCGCATCAGACCATACAAGTCGGGGAGTGGTACCTCTAAAACGCGTCATTTCGTGGTGAATAGAAATCCTTCTGTAATAGGTCACTTGCACACCCGACTATGCAAGTCGGTGAGTGGTACTACTACAATGAGTTATTTCATGGTGATTAAAAACTTTAGTGTAGCAGGGTACTTGTACACCCGACCATGATAGGACGTGAGTAGTTATTGGTATCACTAGAATGAGTTATTTCGTTATGAAACAAACTACGATAGTGGAACACTTGCTCACTAGACTATGCAATTCGGTGAGGGGTACCACTACAATGAGAAATTGCGTAGTGAATAGAAAATCTACTGTAGCGGAACACTACCAAACCCATCTGCGAAAGTCACTGAGTGGTGAATGGTGGTCAGTTATTTCGTGGTGAATAAAAACTCTACAATTGTAGGACACTTTCACACCCGAACGAGCAAGTTCGTAAGTGAAACCACTAAAAAGAGTGATTTCGTAGCGAATAAAAACTTTACTATAGCGGGACACTCGCACATCCGACCAGGCAAGTCGGTGAGTGGTACCACTACAATGAGTCATATCGTGGTGAATAGAAACGCGGCGAGACGACTGTTGTTGACGCTGCGAAAATAGTTGAAAGAGAGTTTGGGAGAGCAGAGCAGAGCATTGTTGTTGAAAAATGAAAATAACAGTGGAACATCGCCTCTTCTGTCGCAGTAGTTCTCTCGTTAGACAAGAATGTTCTGGAAAATAAATGACACACAATTTACAAGTATTGTTATTTGGCGAAGGAAACAAAGAGTATTGAAGTTGTCACAATTACCTCTGCCCAACGAAAATTGCCGTTTCCTTGCGAATTCCGTAGCCTTTATCTACGTGATTGTATTACATACAGTGCCTGGCACACTCCGAGTCGAATTCTGAAAACGTGCAAAACGCTTGTTTCCGCACTCCTTGTCGTGACGAGGCGATCAGCCGCCTGATATAGAAATTCTAAGCATCTCGCCTTTGGCAAATATACGCGGGAGAAGTCCGGTGGACCTTCGCCGGGAGCTGGTGCGATCTTTCGGTGGCACTTCGCACTAATATAACAAGTTGCATTCGACTCAAAGAACTTGCAAAAAGAAATGAATGTTTTTGACACCAAAGAAAAAGAAATTCGCGCGGGTTTTGGGAGAAAATTAAGACTATCTCGAAGGCGCCACGTTTAAAATGTATAGTCTTTTCCTTTGAAACGCCTTCAAAGAACATCAAACGCCCTGTTAATGAAGACAAGGCGCCAAATTCGAAGTAATTTGGCCGGCAATGTGTCAACATTATTCCCGCCCCCGAAGGGCGTCGAACCCGGTTACGAGTCGCAGGGCCAGGACGCTGTAGAACTGACTGTCACTTTCGACGAGCAGCGAATTCTGCCATCCTGCTTCGAATATGCTTTTTGAAAAGCTTGTTTTCGAAAGGCGAGATTAGAGAAACTGCGATATAAAAAGTCGGTGTTCCATGACCGAGTGCAATAAGTAATGAACGAATTGGGTACCGGGCGGTGCCTTGGTAATTTGATAGAGAAAGAAAAACAGCAACAAAATTAAACAATACAAAACAAGACAAGACAAAAGGACTAAGACTGAGCGAAACAAAACACGGTTTTTCGTGCGAACGAATGTCACGAATACCATCTTCCCGAGTGCTGTTCCAAATTGACTGTGCCAATTCAAAGACAAAAAGAGAATATAAAAAAACAACAACACAACAACGAGTTAAGATATAATTATTGTAGTTCGTATCACTGAGCGGATTCACGAACCTGAAATTCAAAACAAAACAAACATCGTTTGGAGCTGTGAACTCCCCAAACGCACAAGAGATCAAATTATTAAGATTAAGAGTAGGTAAACCAAATGTATTGGTCGATGCTTCAATGCACCATAAAAACGAAAATAAAAAAGATAAAAACTGTTCGATTTCTGGGCGATGTGTGTCGACAATACGAATGAATAATCAAAGAGAAAGGATGAACTCTCTGCCTCGTGCTGTGATCGATGCAATTTTGTATTTGTGAGTTTTATTACAGTGCAACTTCTGTCGTCACCACTCTTGCACACAGACCAGGGCGCCTAGAGCCTGTTATTTTCAAAGGTTTCCCAATTCAGACGTTTTCTTGGCTGGATATTTAAAGAATCCTACCAGCAGATAACGATAGACCTAATTTTTATTAAAATGATTGGGCGTGTCATTTTAATTCCGAAAAGTGAAGAGTCGTAGACGCCCTGTGTGGGTGAGTGGTGAGCTCCAAGTTGGCACTGCAAACAGTGTTTTAGCTAATCCTGTTTTAATCACATGAATTAACAAGAAAAAAATGACAACTAGAATCGGGGGTGGCTCGGGTAGTTTCAGGTCCCCGGGAGCGCCAAGGCCCGTGGCAATATCTAAGAATCGATATTGTCCCCTGAGGGATCTCATAGATCTCTGCGAGTTTACACAGCAACTCAGAAAGTGAAATACAATTTTGAATGAGAGAGCGTTTTAAGTGTTGTTTTTTGACAATTGGATAATAAAGGAGCGTAGGTCCTGTGGGACCAAATCCTTTCAGAGCCGTTGTAAATTAGCTTGTGGCCAGGTTTTCCACTGTGTTTAAGTGGAGATCCCTCGTTAGTGGTATGACAGGCGCGTACCACGACCCAAGGTTTACAACGTGCACTGCATTTACTAATGACTGACTTTGTTAGAGATGATCTGTATTAGATTATGATGAGAATTGAACTTTTTGAAAAGTTCTAGCATGATAAGATTCCTCCTTAGCATAAGGGGAAGTAAGAAAGTATGTGAACGAGGTATCAATTGTACGTTACCTCTCACACGTTATTTCGATAAATGATTCTTGGGTAGCCTTAGTGAAACCCAATGTTTTCAGAGCCGTTATAAATTGACTTGTGGCCAGGTTTTCCACTGTAATTAAGTGGAGATCCCTCGTTAGTGGTATGACAGGCGCGTACCACGACCCAAGGTTTATAACGTGCCCTGCAAATACCAATGACCGACTTGATCGAATTGGTACGCATTAGCTTGTGCTAATAATTGAACCTTATTGATAGATTCTGATAAGATAGAGACTCCTCCTTATCGTAAGGGGTAGTAAGAAAGGTATTCTGAATGAATTAGCAATTAACGTTAAGAAGTAGTAATGAAATAGTGTTACCACCTTCATCGATCACAGGCAGCACATTCCGTTGAGAAATCTAGTTGTAGCAATTACATTAAATTGAAATGTCGAATGCTCACTTTGTGAAGACAGCTTCTTGTCAATAGCAATTTTGTTGCCAGCATCGTGTGGCTAAAACTCATAAATAATAAATAAATAACTAAGGAATAAATAACTCATAAATAAAAAACCATAAGCGACAGAATTATTAGTACACTTGATGCAATTAGGATTCTATACACAGAAATGTAGAATGTAGTTACTTATTGTATGTTAGTGCATCCTGCTATGACCGAACCTAACAGGGTATCCAAAATGACAGGGATTTCATTAGGTAGTGATACTCTTTCTTTGAAAACTTCAAAGAACACTGAGGAGTTTAATAACATGTCGACCTTGTTCGATAAATGAAACGTGTCATCTGCTAGTTTGAGATGTGCTGGAATTTTTAATTTTGACAAATCAAGGGATGTTTGAGGCAATTTTGATGAAATAGATGGAACTATTAAACATTGCACCCCGGTTTGCCAATCATTAAACCGAGATTTGATGGTTACATTCACTTCCCCATTTGATACCGATTTTAGATAATTAACAGAATGTATCAAATAGTGACACTTTGTTCTTGGAATATTTAGTAGTTGGACAAGGCCTTCCGTTATAAAACAAACTTCACTACCCGAGTCTAGCAATGCTCTGACTGGTATATCGTTACCCCTTTTGTCAGTGACCAAAATTATAGCAGTTGGCAACAAACCCCGAAATTTCTTTGCTTCAGTAAAGACCATATGAGAGAAAACTTTTTCAGCCTCTCGCGGTTCAGCACTAACCATAGAGCATTCTCCTTCCTCTGAGGAAGATTGAGATTGTACTTTAACAAGAGTTCCTACATCTGATTTTGAGGTTATGTTGAAATTCACTACCTGTTTGTTATGATTCGGGTCATGCAAAAGAGAATGATGCTTTAGAGTACATACCCTACATGTCCCTTTGCTACAAGGGTGGTCTTTGACAGCTTTGGACAAACAATTCATGCACAATGAATTTTTACGACACACCTGTAATCTTTCTTGCACCGTTAACTGTTGAAATTTCACGCACTTAAACAACGGATGTTTCTCTGGACACAAGATGCACTGACTGGAATCGCATACATTTATAGCAAACGCCCTGAGGTTAGGTGCTGTTTGATGAGGTTTTCCAGCTGGAACAGAATTTGGTTGTGATTTTTGAGAAATGCCTTCATTAAATTCCAATGCATTTGCCCTATGGTTTAAGAAATCTAATAATTCCTGTAATCCTGACATTCTTTGTGCCGAGCCTTTACTAAGATACCACGATTCTCTAGTTTTGAAGTCTAGTTTGGAGAGTATTAAATGTTGCAAGATTAATTCACTTAAATCTATATCGAGTGATATCGATTTAAGTCCACACCAATTTGTGGAAATTTGAGAAATGAACTGTTTGAGAGAAGAAGAATCACTTTTTGTTTGGGGCAAATTGAGCAAAGCTTTGACATGGGTGTCTATTATTTTGGTTTTGTTAGAGTATCTATGGACTAATAATTCCCAAGCAGTATGAAAGTTATCACCTGACACATTTAAAGCACTGACAAGCATATACGGTTCCCCTTTTAAATGCGAAAGCAGATGCATATATTTTTCGATAGGGCTCAGTGAATGATTTTCCACTACCGCCGTTAAGAAGATATCATGGAATTGCATGAACTGATCGTACATCCCTGAGAAAGTAGGCAGTTTCACATGTGGTAAGCATCCCATAGAACTAGGCTTAACGACATGTGTTTTTTCTGATAATTTGGCCAATTCAGAACGACATTGGCTTTTAAATTGCATGTATCTGCTTTCCAAGTTCTCAAATGAGGGGGTTAAATCATCTAAAAATTCTTGCTTTATAGCATCTTCAACTGTAAATCTAATATCTTTCCACAATTCCTCACCCCTGTCCAAGAAACATTCTAAATTTGGTCTGCTTATATCTGAGAGAGAATTAAAGTTCTCTTCGATTCTAGTCAATGTTGAATCTAAATACAGCCATTTAGAAAAAATCTGACGTCTTTTTAGAGGCATTTTAGACTTACAGCTTGTGAAGTGCTTAAGCTATACAGAAAATCACTGATATTTGGTTTCTTTAACCAAAACAAAGATAGATGTTTGAAAGAACCACTATTACACTATACACACAACTGAAAGTGTCACTTATAATTTCACAATTATATATTTAATCACTACTTAAAGAAAAAACACAAAAGATAAGACTTTCAGATACACTAGCACAAAACTTATTGCTCCCGGGTTTCCTGGCACCAATTGTTGACGCTGCGAAAATAGTTGAAAGAGAGTTTGGGAGAGCAGAGCAGAGCATTGTTGTTGAAAAATGAAAATAACAGTGGAACATCGCCTCTTCTGTCGCAGTAGTTCTCTCGTTAGACAAGAATGTTCTGGAAAATAAATGACACACAATTTACAAGTATTGTTATTTGGCGAAGGAAACAAAGAGTATTGAAGTTGTCACAATTACCTCTGCCCAACGAAAATTGCCGTTTCCTTGCGAATTCCGTAGCCTTTATCTACGTGATTGTATTACATACAGTGCCTGGCACACTCCGAGTCGAATTCTGAAAACGTGCAAAACGCTTGTTTCCGCACTCCTTGTCGTGACGAGGCGATCAGCCGCCTGATATAGAAATTCTAAGCATCTCGCCTTTGGCAAATATACGCGGGAGAAGTCCGGTGGACCTTCGCCGGGAGCTGGTGCGATCTTTCGGTGGCACTTCGCACTAATATAACAAGTTGCATTCGACTCAAAGAACTTGCAAAAAGAAATGAATGTTTTTGACACCAAAGAAAAAGAAATTCGCGCGGGTTTTGGGAGAAAATTAAGACTATCTCGAAGGCGCCACGTTTAAAATGTATAGTCTTTTCCTTTGAAACGCCTTCAAAGAACATCAAACGCCCTGTTAATGAAGACAAGGCGCCAAATTCGAAGTAATTTGGCCGGCAATGTGTCAACAACTGTATTTGGTATTTGGTTACTTTAGGCAGTTATTTCGTAATCTAATATTTTGGGTATTATTTTTTCACTCATAATTACAATAGAGAAGTACATTTTATTATGTCTTCGTCACATACATTTTAGGACTACGTTGCTACAAAATATACAATTTTTACTTTCTCGCTTTACAAATTCTTCGTAAGAAGAGAACGTTATGTAATTGTGCACCAGAAAGCGATGAAATTATACCAAAAATGTACGAATCAGTGAATTCACCTTTATGATGCAGCTGTTTCTTGACGATTTCTCTTCTCTATAACGAACAGAAAGTTCTAAAGGCGAATAAATCGTTGTTTAAAACAAAAAAAATTAAAATAAAAGAATTAACTGACTGCGGGTAAAAATTAGGACAGTACTATGTGACTGCCCTGCGACTGCGCTCGGATTTTAGATCGTCAGCTAGCCGTCAGAATTGCAATGCACTGGCTGATCACAAATGTCACTAATAACTTCCCGAGTCTACATCAGAGCTTTGACCATTGTTAATGTGTGTAAAGTTGTGGTGATTGGCTGAGGCGCAACGAAAAATTACAAAAAAAAAAAAAATCTACGGGAATTTATTCTTCTGTCGACAAAGTAGTAATGGAATTATTAATATTCAGAAGAAAACGGTTGTGCGTTTTTTTACCATCTGAAATGCCTCATTCTGTGTTTACAGGAAGATTTTGTGGGTAGATTTTGCCTCAATGTTCCATTGAACCAAAATCTTCCTAGCGACGTGTGATAAACGAAAGAACACATATTAAAGACGTGAATTGACATTGGGCCATTTATGCAAATCAAAAATTCTTATTAAACAATTGGGTTTCTATTAAAAACTGGAATTAATCTTTGTTGGGTCTATAATGTGGTTTTCCAGTTTTACCACTATCAGCTATGTCAAATTCAAGTTATGAAGCACTGTATAATCAACAGAAATAAAATAGACACTGACATTTACTTTTAAAAACTGCAGCGAGATCAAACAAATTCTGTCCAAAAACACACTTTGGCAAAAAGAATGCCACGTGTTCGCGATTTTGAAATTTCGTCGTCAACAGTTAATAAAATCTTTTTTGTATTGTTTTGTGTCGGTGTGAGCAGACACTCAGAGGCTTAAAAGCATAAGACTGTAAGAAAGTGTATAAAGGAAAATATAATACAAACATCGACATTAAATTATCTGTAACGTGATAAATATTAAATCATTTATTTTATTATTGGACACATTGGTTTAAACGTATTGATGAACATTCTCTTTGTTGCAGGTAAGCAAATAATTAAGTCAAGTTCTCGAGGTAAGCGGATGAAGAGTGAAGAGGTGGGGCTATACACAACAAAGTAAGAAATATTTAATTTAGAATATAGTAACTTGTTTTCATCTTTATTGAGGTAACACATATCCCATTAATAGTAAAGAGTTTCATTAATAAGCAAATATAGACGGTTGAGTAACCAAATCTCGCCGTATAAATAAATTACACTGTGATAAGGTTTATTACTGTTTGTTTACTAGGGAAAACATTTACTTTATACATATTTTGTAAACAGAAGACGAAAATCAATGCGTTTCAGTAAACAAGTGGTGATCAACCAATAACAAAGGTGATTAAAGACGGCAGAAAATAAAAGAGATGACGCGTACAAAGAGAGACAGAACAAAATAGGCTCATGTTTGCGCGTCACCTGTTTTTTAAAATCAGTCTGAAGAATGCAGTAGCGACACCCAGTTATGACTAGACACACCAAAAGGGAAGCCAATTATGTAGGTAGATTAAGTTTTTCTATAGAGTTTTATTTAGTTCTTCTTTAGAGTATATGAAATTAACTGATGGCCGTTTATCATTATTTACAGTTCACGGATCAAACTCATCCATACAAGTAAATATACGAGTATAACATAATTCGCATTATAATTTATGTTCATTATCTGTTGTTGTTCTGTTTCAAAATAATGGGTATGCAAGGCCAAAATACGTTGGAAAAATTACTAATTTAAATTGTCAGGTTGGCACAATGATAGAAATAACTTCCAACATATACAACATATTGAAATTTCTTTTATTTACGTACAGAATTATTCACATGAAATAAACATGAAATTGTTAAAGATTGGATACCAGTACTTGTTAGCAACATAGAAAATACTATTAATTCCGTTACGGATATCTTAGCCATGAACATGATACTATATCAAATACTGATGGCACCAACATTTAAAGAAATGATTATCAGATGAAATTAATCGTGAACGTTAAGAATTTCTTCCAGCATCAAGAGAGATAGTTTATTGATTGTTTACAACTTCGTTGTAATTGTACGTAAGTCAATATTTATATATTATGTAAACTTAATAATTTAATGTATTCATCATATAGTCCATCGCTGGTACTCCAATCTCCTTGTTTCCAATCATTGACCTCAGATAATTAAATGGAATTATGTGTTGAGATTCCTTATTGGTACAACAATGTAGTTCTCCAGCTGAAACTAATTCCTACAAACTTTTGGAATCCTTCAAATACTTCATAAGCAAATCCTTATCCTTAATAAAGTCCTTTATTTGCGAATGCGATTCGACACACATATTTCTAAGCTTCTTCTTCTTCTTCATCGTCTTCTAAGAACGCATGTATGTCGATTTCTTTTCTTTCTACCAAGCGGATTAGCATTATCTTAACAGATTACACATCACAACACGTCGCCGCTAAACGCTTAGACACCGCTACAGGATTAGTTATTTCAGTCTAGTTATTTCACTAAGCAAACCAATTTGTTTCAAAAGAAGAGAGAAGAGAACATAGTATCACTCCAAGATTTTGAAATTAAAGTAGAACAATTGAAATTACAATTAATGAAATAAGTAACAAGAAAAACGAAGCTGTCCGAGGTTTAGATTGTAGAACAGAATTTGTTTTCCATCTAACACAAATTCTCTCGTTTATTAAAATTTGTAACTATTTCAAATATGCATTACCGTCATTATAACCCGACATCATTCGATTTAAAATGAAAAACATTCAGAAATATGTTCTTTGAATTCCAGATTCCCATAAAAGTGAAGTGTAGGATTGGCGATGAGGGCAGCTCTGCGCTTTGTTTTGCTTCGGAGGAAAAGAGACGGTGCTATTGTTACACTCAGTGCAACTGAACACTGAAGCACTGATATTGTCCAAGGCCCGAAGACATACGTCCCTCTTGTAATGCCATCGTATGTTCTACAATACCGGTGACAGTCCATTTAATATCGCGGGAATGATGTTGAAAAGGCGTGGATAAGTTACTCCGACGCACCATTTTTTGCTCGTTCTGCGCAACACCAGTTCGCACCATGAATCACGTGACCACAGCATGGGCACTTCGTTTGAAAAGCCAGACATGACGCTGGCCGCCAAGTTGCATGACGAGCGAGAAGTGTTGAGAATCATTTTGAAAGTGGTACAAAGTAACAATTTTCCACGGTAACCAACAAACAATTACAAAGGTGTTGAAGATGCATAATTGAAAACAAATGCTTCGTAAATATGTTTAAATTAGTTGTAACGAGGTGATAATTTTGGTAACTGACTGCGTTTAAAATTCCCGCAATTACTGTGACGCAAACTGGTACTAATTTGCTGAAGCTAATTGTTTGATGTCGGATACAAAGTGCAAGAGCCCCCTGGAAGGAATGGCGACGCATTCGATCATAATATTAATAAATATTGAAAAGATATGAATAATGGAAGAGTTAATATCCCTCAAAGTAACCACATATTCCAATCATGCTACAAAACACATTCTGAAACACGAGTACATGACATCATTCGATTTAAAATGAAAAACATTCAGAAATATGTTCTTTGAATTCCAGATTCCCATAAAATATAACGTAATGTGTTTCATACCATTAATGAGTAATCAAATTATTAAGTGATATGTATGTGATTAACGTAATGTTTCTATGAAAGATTATCTGAATAAGAAAAAACTAATTGGGTTGATTAATGAGCATTAAGTACTATGTTATACAGAAATGCTTTATTGCTATTGAACAGGAACATGAATGCACCAGACTATACCGTCCTGGCGCCAAGCACTACGCAACTGTCACCGTTGTTAGTTCTCAGATGTGCCGGTGCCTTCGCTTGGACGAGTTATACAAGATTCACAATATATTTGTAACAAAATATTGATAACATAGATTATTTATTTATATACGTAAAAATGGCAGGGTGTTGCAATATCCTCGACACGACTTCATCCATGAGTCCACTACAAGAGCAAGGTTATTAAAAATGAATAAAATCGATCGTATTATCTTGAGATTTTTAATATGAACAGATCTGTTTCAGTTGGAAAGCATTTCCGAGTAAAAACGGGAGATTTCGAATTTTGCTCAGACATTTCAAGACTTGCGTGTAGACTTCGCTTTTTAGCCAGAGATTCCGAGATTTACCCAACATATTTGAGTTTTATCGAAATAATTCTGGGTTTAATCATATTTCAGATTTTACCCAGAAATTTCGTAATTTACCCAGATATTTGGAGAATTAATAAGATTTCAGATTTTACCCAAAAATTTTGTATTTTACCCAGATATTTGGAGAATTACAAATATTTCAGATTTTACCCAGAAATTTCGTAATTTACCCAGCCAGATATTTGGAGAATTACTAAAATTTCAGATTTTACCCAAAATTTTGTATCTTATTCAGGTATTTGGAGAATTTCTGAGATTCCGGGTACTACCAAGATATTTGTGAATTTACCAAGAGATTTTGGGATGAACCGACTCATTTCCCCTTTATCGTCCCCGCCGTGGAAACGCACCGTGCCCACTGTCCCGCGCGAGCGGCGGCGTGGGCGTCGGCGGAGGCGCTCCTTTTTTTCGGCCTCTTTTCGGCTCTTCCTTTACGGCGCGCGGCGGCGGCGGCGGCATCGATTTGAAAGCGCCATGATTTATAACACTTGGCGCGCAATTAATCTTAATGTTTTAACATTTAAACCCATCGGGGACCGCGGCTGCTGCGCCGCGTTACCATGGCCCCCGCGCGCCCGCCGCCGGGCCGCCGGGCCGGTCCACAGCCTACGAGATGTTTCCAGAACGGTCACGTTCCAGAACGCCCACGCGGAAGTTGTACGACTCCAGAAGAAAGCGCCTTCTTGTGTTCCAGAGCGAGGTGAAAACCCGCGTGTAAATATTTAGAAGGCGGTTCGGTTCTTTTATTTCGACGTGACATAACAGAAACACGAGTGAAAGGATTCGGTGGGTTTTAAAATGATATTGTGGACCCGTTCGTGCTCGGCGGTTAGGTTCTGATTCCTTTATGCAGAGGGTGGCTTGCGGTGTGTTTTTTGAATGGAGTCGAAAGGGCTTTGGTTCTTTTCTTTTTTTTTTCTAGATTTTTCTCTTTTGTTTCTATTCAAGTCTTCGTCCGGAGTGTTACGAACGGAATCGAAATATATATTTGGGCGAGAGAAACAGTTGAGGAATACAATGCAAGCACTCACGTATGAAAATTAGACGATCGTTTGTGAATTCCGCAGAAGACTCGTTCAAATGCGCCGAACAATGGAGAGAATACGTAGAGTGATGCAAATTGGCGCCAAGGACCACGTACTTAGTGATGGCAAATTTTAGCAAAACATTGATTCAAAGATACTTCGATACATAAACACAAATTTTCCGATGTCGATGAAAACATCGACAAAAATCATCGATGCTTAAAATATTGATGTTCAGCCTTAAATTTGACCAAGATCTTAATTTTCTAATCATGTTCTGTGCAGTTAAGGTTCAAAATGCGGTTTAACGATATTACTACGTAAAAATAATAAAAAAAGGTAATAACACTGGACAAAAGATCCTATTAGAGAACTCTTTCGTGCCATATGAGGGCCGACAACAGTGACAGTTGTGAATGGCTGTTGATTGCGAACAATGCATAAAACAATAGGCACTGTAAATTTTATTTGTATCGTGAGAAATGTTATATCTGAAGAAAATATGAAACGTAAAACATCGATGTTATAATATCGACGTTTCTGCTAGAAAATATCGATGTTTCAAAAACATTGACTTTTTTCCATCACTACATGTGCTGCAGCACTCGGGGCGTTACAACCCCGCGCTCTCTTCCAGAGAAGCTCGTTGCAGCTGGGGTGGGTGGCTAGGGGACGATAGGCTGGCAATCAGGGCAAGAGTGGGAGATGTGCACAGCGACAGTCACACGCAACAGCACGAAAGTGTCCCGACATTCATTCCACTCAAGATCA
Organism: Gryllus longicercus; assembly: GCA_038098605.1. NCBI lineage: Eukaryota > Metazoa > Arthropoda > Insecta > Orthoptera > Gryllidae > Gryllus > Gryllus longicercus. Next base: position 63,044 of record JAZDUA010001277.1, read on the forward strand.
TCGTTCAATTAAGAAATAAAAATCACGGTCTCACTTATAGTAATTTACGATACCCGAATATCAAGTAAGATTTTATACACGAGGAAGAAATGAAACTTCGTTGTTATGGACTTGCGAAATTTGTAGAAAGAAAGTAAATATTTAAATAATCTCCTTTTGAATAAACACAAAAGTGTTGAATGTAGTTAATAAAGCAAGAATTATTCCCAACCCAAGTTGATGATAACAGACAACCATCGTTGGCTGTTACTTTATCTTAAACAATGTGGGAAAAATAATTTAGAATTATTAGGGGGCAAACGGGCTATTTCTCCCTCGAGTATAAATACAATATTTTTACTCTCGATTGTAGTTATCCTACAAAAGAGATATCCATTAGCCATTTACACATTATTATCAATTATAACTTTTTGTTATTATTATTATTATTAATTAGCCTTTAGTACAGATGAAAATAAACGAGAAATTTTAAATCCATGCAATATTGGAAGTGTGCTCTAACGCTCCATTGTTTAACGAGATATTTGTTAAGAAGACGTGAATTAATTTATCGTTATGATGAACAAACATTTTATTGCCGATCCAAACATAAAATAAAATTCTACGCAATGAATTAATTATGGTAAGTCGTTTAATAAACCACTTTATATTGGCAAGGGAAACTAAATAAATGGTGGTTTTTGTAACATTAATGAAGAAAAGACTTAGCTACGACAGTGAGTTACAGTTCAATTCGCACGAGGATGCTTTTACACATATCATAGGATATGCTTTTGGGACATGGGTTAATTATAAAACTGTCAGGATATGAAATCTCGCGCTGAGGCAAAGGAGATTAATTTTACACCGATGCGTTCCAAGTTTGGCAGATTCTAATAATTATTAGAAACAATATAACGAGACCAGATTCTTCATTTTAAAAATAAAAAAAATTGTGTGCACTCTATCACAACACGCTCCATTCAACCTCTAAATCAACCTTTCGACTTCATTGCAATTTTGTCAATAATTAAAAAATTCTAATAAGTATTAATAGTTTTTTACTAAAAATAGGAAAAAGATGCCAATACTTCACCTTATTTGTTAACATTACGTCAGAAACAAAGAGACGGCGGAATGGCGCCAATAAAATTCCCCGACGAAGAAAAAATTTAAAACCCAGCCTTCATCGAGCAAAATCATGTGCACAATCTTCTGGGATAGGAGATGGATAATCCTTATGGACTTCCTGGAACCTGGTCGAACTATAGACTCCGACCGGTATATTCAAACTCTGACCAAACTGAAAAATCGCATTTCAACAGTTCGGCTAGAGAAGAAAACAACTTTTCTCTTGCAACGCGACAATGCCAGACCTCACTCCAGTCTCAAGACCACGAACCAAATTGCCAAATTTGACTGGACTGTTGAATTGAATTGAATTGAATTTGCCTTATTTTACGTGGCGAGACTCGGGCCATCTGGCCCGCTCTTCCGTCTGACCACGCAAATTTCGCTACGCTCCTTTCCCCAACTAGCACAGGAAGGAGGTATTTCTTGGGCGAGAAACAGGCGATTTTGAATTTAGCTCAGAGGCGTCATTTAGTCTTGAGGATCTTTTACATGCTTGTAAATCTACTAACATGGGACAGCCGGCTTTACTTCCCCTCCGAAGGAAGGCGTACGAAGGATTTTGTCGCCCTAAAAATCCACGCCTTCGACCGGGTTTGAACCCGCGAGCTTGGGTATAACAGTCCGGACTGTTTTACCACACCCACCATACAGTCCGGATTTGGTACCTTCAGACTTCCACTTGTTCGAGCCAATGAAGGATGGACTGCGGGGACGTCGATTTTTGAACAACGGCGCTGTCGAAGCAGCTGTGCGTCAGTGGATCACCTCGGCTGGTGCAGATTTTTACGAGCGAGGCATGCAGGCTCTAGTTCTTCGGCGGAAAAAGTGCATAGAAAGAAAGGGGGACTGTGTTGAAAAATAGGTAAGTATTAAAAAATATTTTTCCCACATCTTGTATTAAGATTTTTTTATTTAGTGTAGTTATCATGCAATTCAATAGAAGGAATTACTTTCGGAACGACCCTCGTAACATATAAACCTGCCAAATAACAAAATTAAATACAAATAAATAAAAAACTATTAAATATCAGTTCTATAGAAATGAAAAAATAATAAATCACATTATATAAAGACTATCTTACATAAATATAAATAACAAAGTAATAAATCAAAGTATTAAAACAGAATAAGAGCAAATTACAATACTAATAACACCTAACAGCCTACAAACAGCAATAAATAAAAGTAGCGTTTTTTGAAAATATTAACGCACAACAAAAATACACCCGTGCGTGCGTGCGTGGCGAATGTTAATTTTATTATTTCCTGGGCGCGTTCTTACGGCGGCCGGGCGGGAGGGCAATGGCTGGGCTCTACGCAGGCCGTGAAAGCCGTGCGTAGGCCCGGCCAGGGCAGGAGGCGGAGCGGGGCAGTTCGGGGCCAGGCCACGGGGGACGGGTGCACAGCACGCGACGGCGTGGCGGCGTCGGGACCTAGGGCGCCCCTGGCGGCCCGGCCCGGCGGCTGCGAGCCCCATTATAACACCAAACACGTACTTAGGGGCTCGCTCTTCGCACACGACACTGCTAAAGTCGTATTTTGTCGAGAGGAGATTTAATAGTTCGATGCGGTGGAAAAGTTACTTTACGTTTTATGCAATTTATCAAAGCTCTGTTATTAGACTCCTTGTTCTTCTCCTCTTCTCCTTCCTCGCTCTCTCTCCCTCCCATCCTCAGGCTCGCCCTCTTGCGGAGGCCGGGGTCTCAAAATTCTTGGGAGGGCCACGAAAATCCCCTCCTAACTTCACCGCGCGTACGTACTGTGTGGAAATTATATACAAGCGCCGAGGTAAAATATATCGCCTCATTTACGATTATGTAACGTATATTTTACGGGTTTTGCCCCGTGTATTTTTAGAGCATTCTTCCGAATCCTACGAAACATTGGCTATGCAGAAAGAGCATCGTCTCTTATAGGAGAAGGAGCTTGCTCTGAAGATATGAATACATAAATTTTGCGGACGTGATGTGTTTTTGAAGAGAACGCAGTAGATCCCGCAGAAAATGGACCGGCGCAGGAAATGCATACAAAGGAACGGGAGAACGCGAACGCAACAACAAAGACATGAACGAAACGCAGCCTGGCCGAGCGGCGGGGCAGCAGGGGGGGGGCACGCCCCTCCCTCCCGAGCCCCGTCCAAACCCCCAACCTCCGTCACACAATCGATGGGACACATCGTACGCCTCTCACGAAAATTAATATGCACCAATGTGCTGGAAAAATAAATGCATAGAATCCTCAAGCGCATTTTACAATAGAGGAGACTTTCACAGAAGAGTCACTACCCTTTTAAAATATATTGAAAAAAACAACAACAACCTTTGCAAGGTAAATGGCACACAATTTCGAGATCTCTCAAAAATAGTGTTCTTCGCAAAGAATAAGAACTGTCCACCGTCTTTCAAACAATAAACGTTGTCGGAGGTTGCTACGAGCAGAATACTTATCGAGCACTACAAACTTGTGGCCACTGTCCTCTATGCATCTCCCGACCAAATCCTTGTCTCCGTCTGACAATCGATGGAGACATCATATACCTCTCACGAAAATTAATATGCAATGAATATGCTGAAAAATAAACTTTCACAGAAGAGTCACTAGCTTTCTAAAACACATTGGAAATAAAAACCTTACAAGGTAAATGGCACACCATTTTGGGATCTCTCAAAACTAGTATTTTTTGGGAAGAGTAAGAACTGTCCAGACTTTCGAACAATAAACGTTGTCAGATGTTACTATGACAAGAATCGACCTCTACAATATTTGGTCAAAGTCGCCTCGGCATCTCCTGTCCTAACTCCCACATCGTCACACAATCGATGGGACACATTTTACACCTCTCACAAAAATGAATACGCACCAACGTGCTGAAAAAATAAATGCATAGAATCTACAGGCGCATTTCACAATAAGGGAAACTTTCATAGATGAGTCACTGCACTTTTATACATATTGAAAAAATAACCTTGAGGAGTAAATAGCACATCATTTTGAGATCTCTCAAAACTAGTGTTTTTTGCAAAGAATAAGAACTGTCCATGACAATAAAGAACAGTGAAGATTGTTGGAGGTAACTACGACTAGATTACTCATCGAGCACTACGTACTTACGACCTCTGTCCTCTCTGCATCTCCCGGCCTAATTCCTGCCTCCATCAGACAGTCCATGGATCATATACCTCTTAACGAAAATTAATATACACCAATGAGCAGAAAAATAATGAATGAGAATTCACCATTTTAAAACAGAGAAAACTTTCACAGAAGATCACTAGATTTGAAAGTACGTAGTTTGTTGTAAAACCTATGCAAGAAAAATGGCATGCCAACCGAACTTAAAAATAGTGCTCTTGGGAAAGAGGAAGCTCTGTCCAGTAAGTAAGTTGCTATGAGTCTTAGAAACATTAAACGTCACAAATAGCTGACCAGAAAAAATCGAGAACTACACACTTGTGACTACAGTTCCCTCACCGTGTCCTGTTCTTACCACTGGCCGTTGCTACCACCACCTAATTAATATGCACCAATGTGCTGAAAAAATATATGCATAGAAGCCAAAGGGTTTTTTGCAACAGAGAGATCCTTATAGCAGAGGTACAAGCCTATTGAAACATACTGAGAAACCTATGCAAAGCAAATGCCGTTCCCCTCTCAAAACTAGCGCTGTTCCAAAAGAAAAATTGAAAAAAAACTATTTCATAGAAGAAAAATGTTTCTTAGAAAAATACTATTCCACGGAGTGGAGCGCTATCAGGATACCAATGCGCTACAACAAGATAAACCATTTGCATTTCAATCATAAAATGATTACCTCCACTCTTCTACAAATAAACATGTTATTTTCAACATCCAGTTTTGTATTATTAAAATAATTATACGTTAATAATAATAATAAAAATAATAATAATAATAATAAGAAGAAGAAGAAGAAGAAGAACAACAACAACAACAATAATAGTAATAATAATAATAGTAATAATAATAATAATAATAATAATAATAATAATAATAATAATAATAATAATAATAATAATAATAATAATCCTCTAATTCACTACTAAAGACGTGAGTCGGATGAATTGCTACTCTTGTCTTACGAGACTCTTCTCTGGGTTGCATTCAGCATCCCAAAAATCAGATCTACAGCTGCTCCCAATTAAGATGTCTTGCACTTTCCAAGTTTTTGGATTGACCTGGGAGTTAACCAAAGTTATTAGACATATTTTGCAGAACACATCTCATAGCTCCCGATAACTATCGGGACGACCTGTGCTTTTACGCTCCACATTAATTTGATCTCGATTTCGAAACTCTTGTATTTAAGGCGTTATTTTCTCTGCCTCCTTGGTTACATTTTAATAGCACGGCACAGAAACGTTTACAAGTAGACACGGTTTTCTCTCCAATTTCTGGATAAATTCTTCTTTTTGAATAGAATTTTTAATTGTCATATCAAAATAGTATGATATTGCACTTGGAAAATAACAATAATATACAATATTATACACTCTCCCTACTGCTTACGCATTATTGAGAAAGGCGAATTTTCGACAGAAAAACACTAATTGCCGGGCCCTGGTAACGTGATCCAGTTACTATATATAGTAAAAAATCTTCTAACATGTGGTGTAGGCGGCAGCGATTGAGTGCAAAACGTCTGCCTATCTGGCTGTCTGTCTATTGACAACCCTAGCGCCTAAACCATTTGCAACTTTCTTATTCCCAGATCGATCTGAACGAACACAAGGCTTTGAGAATTTCGAATGGATATTTCGATTTTTAACGGTACTTTGCATCAAGGCTCAAAAACATTTTCAAAATGTACTCGAAAATGTCCCCAAATTTTTTGATTAATCTTTCTCCTCCGATAAAGCAAAAGACGCTTTAGAGAATGATGCAGGTTTCATGTTCGTTGAACTCTCAATTTTTAAAGCAAACGAGTAAACTTACCGAAATTTGTGTCTGAAATTTATGCAATTTCTAAAATTATTATTTTCTTCACAATTCCAAATTTTTTCTTTATTTTTTTTCCACGCATAGAAGAAAGGACACTTAATAAAATGGCGTGTGGCTCATTTTCGTTAAACTCCTTGAATTTTCAGAAATTGCAAATTTAGAAACAATGTGAGAAAGTGCGTGCTGTTATAGCGCCACTACAACAGTTTAATATTAACTCAATGTATCTAAACCGGTAATGACTTCAAGCTCGATATCATTCTCAAACGTGAAATGCATAAGATTCTTCTTAAATTTACGGTTCTTTCGGTCTGTCTTCCATGTACTTACTCATTGACCTTATTTTTCACCGAATCAAAGTCACACAGTACAATATGTTTCGATATTTGATTATGAAGAGTATCAATACAAATAAACTAATAATAAGATTTTTTACGAAATGAAATGCGTACACAAAAAATCAATGCTAGGGTCATTTTGTAATGTATAATTCACTGTACATAAACCGTTAATTGTTGATATTGATGCACCTAATAAGTGAAATAAATAGTCGTTACCGCCATCAATCTCGTGAAATGCTGGGTGGCGTATTCGCTCTGCTACGCTGACAGTGAACGCTTTGCTCTGCTGCAGAAAGGTGGGCGATGCTCGCTCTTTGCAGTCGGCCGCGGCCTGCCGGGAATCTCCTTGTCTAAACACTGATATTGTCTTCCCTCCCTTTTGGTGCTCGCTTCTGCGCACTGCGCCGCCCACCACCCGTCACTCTCCTTCTCTCATACTTCCCTTCCACCCGCGGATTAAAACTCGGTCTAAGACGGTTCTGTAAGAGAAAAACGAGCTGTTCAATAGAGAAAAATGCCTTCCGCGTTCTTCAGTGGCTTGTCTTCTTCGAGATTCCTGATTAACGAACTCCAACAGTTCCATTTCGAAATGAATCAACGCAGAGAATCGTTAGGAGGAGTGGCTGGTGGCTGTATCGAAATAATGGAAAGAAGGTTGTAATTACTTCAGCATTTACTTAATCTGAGTTTGCGTTATCGAAGAGTACACAACCACTCCAGTGTTAGCTACGCAGAATAATATAAAAGGCGCACTAAATTTCAGAGGTACTAAAGGATCGTTTCTGTACCCAAATTTCTTATTACATGTAGATTGCAGACAAGAAGGAACCATGCCGTAATAATATTCACTTAGCTGCGAATTTAGCGAAATTAGTTTCTTGCGTGCTTCCGTCAGAGTGAGGATCAAGGTTACAATCAATAAATTCGTCTCGGGTTGTGATTATTCTAAGGAGTTCCGACGTGCTAAGACCTTAATCCAACCTCGGCATTTTCCACGACAGTGCAAGTCGTCTCCCCATTTTCACCACCTTCTCAGGAAATAAAATAGCTGCAGAAGCGACTCGTTACCAACGCAAGTTGGTATAAATTGATCCTTTAAGGATACATCTCCTAGCCTTATGGCTGCCTTACTCGCGAACTTACTTCTCTGAACCCAGTGTTTACCTCAAGAATCTTCACATCTCCTGTATATTTCCATAACATTCACCACCTACGGCAAATGAGGTGTTTTTCTTTTAAATAATCTAAATGTCACACAAGTGTTTTGCATTTCTTACGCACAAAAGGAAAGTTAGTAATTAAAAAGTTCATGAAACAAAACGTAGTACAAAGTAATTACTATGCTAGGCTCCCATAGAACCGAAACCATTCAGTGAAATCCAAAATAGAACCTGTCCATCATACGAATATTTTCAGTCCCAGTAAGTCGCTCTATTAGTAGCATTTATCTTAGATATTATGTTCTTAAGAACAAAATATATTCAATACATTTACACCCATTGATAGTTCTTTGACTTCTTTGTTAAACACCATTAATTCACACAAATTAACAATACTCTGTGATAGGATTGCATCCATTGCAACTAGTTATATACGACATTAACTCGACCATTCATGCCATTACAGATATTTGTCCAATACCACATCTCAGTAAAAGATAAAGATATTTGTGCAATTCCCAAATCTCAAATCCGCCCATGAAATAGTAATACGAATAACCTCTCCGACAGGATTACTATGTACAACACATGTTTCTTGGCCAAACATCAATAATACACTAATATTTATAATTTGAAATCCAAGCGCACGAAAATTCGAACAAATATTCGAATTAAGAGAAGATATGCTTAAAATAAATGAATGACACAGCATTAATATAAACAAACCCATGCAGTTCAACTCATCTAAATGGTCATTTTTATACGTTATCTTACAGTGCAAAACTTAGCATAAGTGATAGGTTAAATAAATTAGGAACATAAACACATTTGTATTAATACTTCCGTTTTCTCCGCAAATGTCATACACACTAATAAAAACATTCTATATGTCTGTTAGTTCATGAAACATCCGTAATTTTGACATGGAGCGGTTTGTTAATTTTTATGTATTTAACAAAATTTTCAATTTCATTTACTACGGGACACTTGTCATTATTAACGCTTGACGAGTGTTCTGCAGAGTTTAAACCTCTAAAACACTTTTGAGAAAGGTTAAGACACATAGAAAGGTGATAAATATGTCATTTAATTCCTTTCGACGATGCGAATACATTGTCATAACTTTTATGTAAATCCTTTCAGTATATTCTCGAACAATTCTAGAAACACATGTTTTTGGACATTTTAAAGAATTGAAATAGTGAAACTGCCTGAAGCAATAATTCCGACATAATATTTTCATGAATCAAATCGATGATAACGAAATATTTTGCAATGAAAAACACTCTCTATTTCTATCAATACTTTTCTTTATAACTTTCTATGCCAAAAGATTATCACGCCAAGAGACTGTGTAGTATAAAACATTTTTATTATTATATTACACAAACCAAATACATTTTATTAACTTGCAAATGCCGCCAGAGATTCCACGCTAAACCAATTGCATAATAATTCAAGATATCTACGTTCGAATAAAAATAATAAATAATATTAATAATAATAATAATAACAACAACAACAACATGATTCTATCCCCGGAAAATGATTTTCAAAGATAACTACATTGTCTCAACAGAGGGGTACGTCAGAAAAGCTGATCCCTATAATTCCACACGATCTCTCCGGGATAGAATACAACTGAACCTCGGGGAGAAATTATTGCGTGGTCAGTAGTGATCCATACGCAAATAATAATAATAATAATAATAATAATAATAATAATAATAATAATAATAATAATAATAATAATAAACCCGTCGTCAGAACCCGCCTCGATGACGACGTCGCAACAGCAGGCGCCGCGCCCCACCCCGCCCCGCCCCCCCGCTCCGCTCCGCCCCCTCCCGCCCCGCCCCGCCCCGCCCCTCGCGGCGCTCCCGCACCCTCGGCGCCTTCGCATCCGTCTCTGCCACGCGGCCGCTTCCGCCCGCGCCCGGGGACACGCCCACCCGCCCACCCGCCCGGAAGCTCCGAGGAACCGGATAATGAAGAAGGCGGCAGTACCGAGCCGCCTGGAAGGTTCCTGTTTGCTGAGGGAACTGAATATTAACAGAATTTGTAACGGTATGAATGTAAATCAATGCTAATTCTCTATTTGAGTTCATTACGTGAAAGTTATCTCGTTAAAACGCATAGTTTTTTTTTAAAGCACGCAGTAAGAGAACGGGTGCGCGAGTCTCCGGGCGGCGAGGGCGACTGCGCGGGGGCGAGCTTACAGGGCGGTACAACGTGGCTTAATTAAGGCGCGTTCCTAATCCTCCAAGAGCCTATCTCACTCACACAAACATATGCGCCGCTCTGATAAGACTTTATTCAGGGCGCCGTTATAAAGCCTTCACATCTCTTTTCTTCAGAATGGAGCTCGCGCCCTCGCCCTCGCCGCCTCCATTCGCGCAAACCGGAGCTGCCCCCACTGCTACCGCTGCTACCGCCTCCAACCTCTCCGGTACTGCCGCCGTCTCCTCTGCCGCCACCCCATGTTGCGACTCGTCCTCTGGATTCTACCAGCCACCATTGCCTCCGCCTCCATCGCTTTCACTTCTATCGGTCTCGCCTCCAACGCTCTCGCCTCCGTCGCTCTCGCCTCCGTCGCTCTCGCCTCCGTCGCTCTCGCCTCCGTCGCTCACGCCCCCGTCGCTCTCGCCCCCGTCGCTCTCGCCCCCGTCGCTCTCGCCTCCGTCGCTCCCGCCTCCGTCGCTCTCGCCTCCGTCGCTCTCGCCTCCGTCGCTCTCGTCTCCGTCGCTCTCGCCTCCGTCGCTCTCGCCTCCGCCGCTCTCGCCTCCGCCGCTCTCGCCTCCGTCGCTCTCGCCCCCGTCGCTCTCGCCTACGTCGCTCTCGCCTCCGTCGCTCTCGCCTCCGTCGCGCTCGCCTCCGTCGCTCTCGCCTCCGTCGCTCTCGCCCCCGTCGCTCTCGCCCCCGTCGCTCTCGCCTCCGTCGCTCTCGCCTCCGCCGCTCTCGCCTCCGTCGCTCTCGCCTCCGCCGCTCTCGCCTCCGTCGCTCTCGCCTCCGTCGCTCTCGCCCCCGTCGCTCTCGCCTCCGTCGCTCTCGCCTCCGTCGCTCTCGCCCCCGTCGCTCTCGCCTCCGTCGCTCTCGCCTCCGTCGCTCTCGCCTCCGTCGCTCTCGCCTCCGTCGCTCTCGCCTCCGTCGCTCTCGCCTCCGTCGCTCTCGCCTCCGTCGCTCTCGCCTCCGTCGCTCTCGCCTCCGTCGCTCTCGCCTCCGCCGCTCTCGCCTCCGTCGCTCTCGCCCCCGTCGCTCTCGCCTCCGTCGCTCTCGCCTCCGTCGCTCTCGCCTCCGTCGCTCTCGCCTCCGTCGCTCTCGCCTCCGCCGCTCTCGCCTCCGTCGCTCTCGCCTCCGTCGCTCTCGCCCCCGTCGCTCTCGCCTCCGTCGCTCTCGCCTCCGTCGCTCTCGCCCCCGTCGCTCTCGCCTCCGTCGCTCTCGCCTCCGTCGCTCTCGCCTCCGTCGCTCTCGCCTCCGTCACTCTCGCCCCCGTCGCTCTCGTCTCCGTCGCTCTCGCCTCCGTCGCTCTCGCCTCCGTCGCTCTCGCCTCCGTCGCTCTCGCCTCCGTCGCTCTCGCCTCCGTCGCTCTCGCCTCCATCGCTCTCGCCCCCGTCGCTCTCGCCCCCGTCGCTCTCGCCTCCGTCGCTCTCGCCTCCGTCGCTCTCGCCTCCGGCGCTCTCGCCTCCGGCGCTCTCGCCTCCGCCGCTCTCGCCTCCGTCGCGCTCGCCTCCGCCGCTCTCGCCTCCGTCGCTCTCGCCTCCGTCGCGCTCGCCTCCGGCGCTATCGTCTCCGGCGCTCTCGCCTCCGTCGCGCTCGCCTCCCTCGCTCTCGCCTCCCTCGCTCTCGCCTCCGTCGCTCTCGCCTCCGTCGCTCTCGTCTCCGTCGCTCTCGCCTCCGTCGCTGTCGCCTCCGGCGTTCTCGCCTCCGTCGCTCTCGCCTCCGTCGCTCTCGCCTCCGTCGCTCTCGCCTCCGTCGCTCTCGCCTCCGTCGCTCTCGCCTCCGTCGCTCTCGCCTCCGTCGCTCTCGCCTCCGTCGCTCTCGCCTCCGTCGCTCTCGCCTCCGTCGCTCTCGCCTCCGTCGCTCTCGCCTCCGTCGCTCTCGCCTCCGTCGCTCTCGCCTCCGTCGCTCTCGCCTCCGTCGCTCTCGCCTCCGGCGTTCTCGCCTACAGCGCTCTCGCCTCCGCCGCGCTCGCCTCCGTCGCTCTCGCCTCCGTCGCGCTCGCCTCCGTCACGCTCGCCTCCGGCGCTCTCGCCTCCGTCGCACTCGCCTCCGTCGCTCTCGCCTCCGCCGCTCTCGCCTCCGCTGCTCTCACCTCCGTCGCTCTCGCCTCCGTCGCTCTCGCCTCCGTCCCTCTCGCCTCCGCCGCTCTCGCCTCCGTCGCTCTCGCCTCCGTCGCTCTCGCCTCCATCGCTCTCGCCTCCGTCGCTCTCGCCTCCATCGCACTCACCTCCATCCGACTCGCACTACCACGCATGCCGGGACACCGGTCGGGAGCTTAGAGCTTGTCCGACTGGGGCGCTGCCCTACTGGTGGGGGAAACCCCGCTAGTCGGCGCTGGATCTCGCCATCCTGCTGGGGAAAATCACCGCCACCTCTCGAGGAAAACATTCACTAATTTAAGGGACTAATGACCTCAGTAGGTGACGCGCCAATGATCAATAAAAACCCATCCATCGCTCTTACCTCCATCGCCTCGCCTTCCATAACCTCCACGTTCTTCGCCCCCGCTTCGATAGCCTTCTTTTCCATCGCCTCCGTCTTCAACACTTCACCTCCTTCGCCTCCGTCTCTAATGTCTTTACTACCATCACCTTCGCTTCCTTTCTCTTTCGATGTCACCCCGCCCTCACAGTCACCACCTCCTCCTCTACCACCTCCACACTGCACCACAATTTCTGTCTCTACCTCTACCTCCGCCTCCACCGCCGCATGGAAATGTGGCCCCGTTGTTTAAGTTTCTCCCTCCATTTTTCCAGTTTCAATTTCCTCGTCTGACCTTTCCATTGCAGAGCAGGCGCATGCCCGCGGGATATTGCAGTTTTCGCTTTGGCGCGAAACCTCAGCGGACGCAAGTCTTCCTTCCTGGGGATGCGTTGTTTTTTTCCGCCCCGCTCGTGTGCGAGAAAGCATCTCTCTGTGAAGTAGCTAGCGCGCGCTAGAATTAGCATAGTCTCGGTGCGTCGACAAGACGAAGTAGGGCGCCTGGGTTTGAGTGCGTGCTGATGCCCTGCGCTCGTGCACGAGTGGAACAAGCGGGTTTCTTTCGTGGTCGTGGGAAATACTTCACGATTCTTAGTGAAAACACCAGCTTTTTTTTAATTACTCCTTGGTCGTGGAAATTGAGCAGCTATCGCGAAGTAGTGGGTACGAAGTTTGATATTTTATTCTATTTGCAGTTAATACAATTATGTTGATGCATAAATATCGTTTGATTCACATAACGCGACAAGAAAAATCGTTGACCTCGCCGATGCAGAATCATCGTGCTGTATGCCCAAAAATCGACTACTGTCTGCTTAATACAAAACATTTTATAATTCGTGGTTGATAATAAATATTTAATAAAGTAGTATACAAATTAAATTCATTTTAAAGATAATATGTCACCGGTCAGGGATCCATACAGTGATATTAACTTGAATTGAGAGTTTACATATTTCATTTCTAATTTATTTAATAGGAGATATGAAACTTTGAACTAAAAAAGCACATTCGTAGCTTTCAAGCCGTATAAACAGAAGTGGTGTGGGACATATTTGACACTAGGACCGCACCCTCCCGTCCCGAAATATACAAAAAGTGAGTTTAATTTATGTCACAATTCCCAGGTTCTCATACTTTCTATAGAAGTACAAGCAGGATTGTAGAAATAACAGCATTTAAAACAATGATTTAGTAAATATTTTGTACTGTTTTATTCAAGAAAATAGATACTTCAGAGTAAGCAACATGTGGCCAATCTTGACCCAAGTCATTCGTATGAAAGCGAATAAAGGGTTATATATAACAAAAGTATATGTCTGGTAATTTTTTCATACATCATAATTAAAGGATTATCCTTATTATGAAATTAATGAAGTAAAATTTCCAGATTAAAAGATAGACCGTTTAAACATAATTTTAAGGAACATTTTTTCAACCAAAACAAATTGAATATATTAATATTGATATCTCTGATGTTTTATTTGATGTTGCGAATTAATGGGCTTTTTGTCCCATTATATTATGTCCAGGATTATCGCAAGAGATTAATGTGTAATAAAAATGTATTTCCCAACAGACTTAAAAGTATGCCAGTTTATTGTGATTAAACAAATCAAATACTGTCGGATTTTAATTTTAATAAAAAAGAAGAAGTGCAGTGGTTTAGTGCAGTTCAATATCATTTGATAATTTGTATCATCACTTTAATTCACTAACATGTCAAACTAAGTAATAAAAACAAATTAAATAGCGTACGAATTTGAAACCTACTTAGCACGAGTCTCCGGAGACCAACGCCGTCAGATTGGGACGCCATGACATGATCCAGATTTTATCGAGGCTGTAGTGACAGAGTACAATTATACTCACAAACAAACAAACACACACACGCTCACGCACACACGCCAAAAAATCTCTTGATGCGGAATTATACAAATATAATTCATAATTTGAGAGCTGTCAAATAATCTATTGTATAGAAACAAAAATATCCTGTTTTCATACGAAAATGATTTACTTAAGAATTTTTGTTGTGTATACTTTCCAGAAGTACGTAAATTGCTATATTCTGTAATATTTACCTCACTCTTTGATGCTTCTGTTGTTTCTCACTACTACTCACTGAAAGACGACTTCGATCCATATATGACACTTTCTTAAAGAAAAAATACTTTTGTCTTTACTTCTACCGAAGTAATATAGTATTCGTTCACGAATTAAAAAAATACATAACACTAAAATTTAAAAAAAAAATCCTCTTGTAACCTCAAATTTATTGTAAACCAAACAATGCTGTTAATTAAATAATATATTTTATTTCGTAATAACAGGTTATTGGTTGTTATAGCCTTACATAAGGACCTCGATTTACACAAAATAACTCACCTGGATCGAGAGGATCCTGGTTACGAGGGAAATATGAAAAACAATTGAATGACGCTACTTGTTCTCTTATGAGAGGGAATTATGTAAGTGAATTGTCAGACGGAAATACGAAAATGCAAACCGAGTCAAGTTAATATCTAGTTAATCAGTAAATACGTAAATCTGAATAAATAAAATTAGGTAAAAATTAAAATCATATATTACCACGGGTTCTATTGATCGAGCAGCGAGAAAAAGTATGAGGGCTTTTTGGCGCCCTTATTTCGCCCTTGGTATATAAATAGCTATTAATAAAATAATTGTAAAGGTTGTCATTGCCAACTTTTGTTGGCAATGACAACCTTTACAATTATTTCATGAAAGATGCCAACGATAACGCACCACAACACCTATAGCTATTAATAATCCAACAGTCTCTCTTCAACATTAACGTTTCGATTATATATTTTGATTTTATAATGTCAAACTTAACATGTAAGTCTACTGAAACTATTTATACATGGTTGAATTTTGCCACGTTGAAATTTTGATTTTTCATTTCACAGAGCACAAAATTCTTCAAACTTTTTAACTTCCCCACCTCATAATTCCTTCATGCTAACATTAAATATATATGTGGTTATGGTCGAGAATTTCACAACGCAGGGTTTTGAGAGAAAGGTCAACCACCACTTTAACTTGGCATTTCCTGAGTTACACATCATCTAAAACTTGTGAACTTCGCAACTTCTTGTTTCTCCAGGGAAAGCAAGTGTTACGTATCTAAGATATGAGTGAAATACTTTGGTCACACAAGTAAACGAGTATGTTCGTGGGTGTTACATCATGTTAACATTGTGTGCGGTGTCAGCTGAGAGCAGTAGCAATGGAAGTTGCAATGAAACTGCATATTCGCGTTCACTGCAGATATTGTTCAATATTTTAATAATATTAACACATTTCTAACACTTTAAAAAATCAGCTCAATAAAAATTCATATTGAAACAAACATTGTACAGAAAGAGAAGGTAGTCGATACGAACCATTCATTTTCTTCTCGTGTATATATATTTATATACACGAGATATTATGGTGGTGTTTATTATATATATAATAAACACCTTTACGAGTAGAAAGTTTGAGTGAACAACTTTCAATTCATCATCTTATTTACAATAGGCTCTCTTTCTCCTTCCAACAAGAAATGAACGAGAATTGTGGTAGGATTTAATTTTTCCAGGAGTTTATACAGATTTCTTCATGCCGCAACAAGACCGCTATGAATTTAAAGCTCCTCAATTATCAAAGCACTTCACACGAGATCGAATCCGCGAACTTGTTGATGGCCAGTGAGCTAACCACTCCCTTTGCGAGATGTACTTAAGATAAAAATGTATCTCTTGCTTTCAAAACAATTAGTAAATGAAGTTGGGGTAATGTGACGCCAAAAATTGTTAAATAAACACCCGAGAGAATAATGTAAAATTACTTCATACTTCGTGAACATTTTTATTTTATTTTTAAATCATTTAATATTACTGGTATGACGAACCCACTGGAAGTACTTTGCCAAAAATTGACTAGTCATTTACTATAACCTTGTACATCTCAAAAAGTTATTGTTCGTACTAAAATAGCGTTACTGAATGTGTATTACAATTACGAAATGTTATTTAATTTATATGGGGATTACAAGAAACTGATAAGGCACACAAAGATATGCGTAATCCGAAAAGCATTAAGGCAGAAAATGCCGTATTTGATAAGATATTATTTTAATTTGTTTGAATCGGAATGATAAAGCACTTTGCACAAACAGTCAGTTACATTCACTTCAAAACTAGTGAAGTGCTTCCGAGTCCTATTTATTTTTCAGACGACCATAGAGATGAGAAACGTCAGCATAAAATTTGATATTGGAAACAGACAACTCGTTTTTGTTAATTTTAAACATTAACCCGCATGTATGCAAACACGTACAATTCTAGTCTCTAAAATTCTCTAATTATAATTTCCAGACAAGCCTTATCCAAACACGAACAGCCCAATTCCGCCTGAAAATTAAAGCGCTTCAGTTCCAGCCGGCGTGAATCCCGAAGTTTAAGTCCAGCTTCCGCCGGGAGCAAACCTGGGAGGACAAAACGTTCTAGATCGGACCACGAAATTCTGAGATTCGGAATCCCGACGGGTCGAGACCCCGGTTAGAGAACGCGGGCTTTTTCAGCAAAAGACCTCTCTCCCGCGAGCCGACAAGAACCGGGGAACGAGGAGAGAGAGAGAGAGAGAGAGAGAGAGAGAGAGAGAGAGAGAGAGAGAGAGAGAGAAGGGTGGACGAGAGAAGTTGCAAGAGGGCGAAGGCGCAGGAGAGAGAGAGGGGGAGAGAGGGAGAGCGGGTAAATTGCGGGTGCGTGGTGCGAAAACACCGGCGCATATCGCGTTTAATAAGCGCAGAAGGAAACAGGTCCATTAAGGAAATCTGGACGGCAGCGCGCAGCAGCGCGAGTGCTGTGGACCCGCCCGCCCGCCCGCCCGCCCGCTCGTTCCGTCTCTGCGAGGGAGACGGTTGCCTGGAGAGCCTGAGAGAACAACTGGATCAATTCACCGCCGAGAAAGAATATTCTCTCTTCGGAGTGGGAAAGCGAGATTCAAGATGAGAAGTAAAAACGGTCGTATGTAATTACCACTTCGCAGTCTCAGTATTTCGAATGTGAAAACGGAAGGAAAATATCGACTTATAGAACAGTTTGTTTAAATGAGGGACTGGATTTTAAGAGGAATAATTGAGATTTGTAGAGTCCAGCAGCAAAAATGCTGAAGCTATACCTCTCGTATAGCCTGTGGATGCTTAGTTTTCTTACAGTTTCTGTGCGGATTCGAAATTAGTGTTAGAGACGATTGGGGTTCAAAATGTCCAAGTTGACTGTCAGAAAATGTTTGCTTTCACACATTTTGATTTAATATTCTCAATACTCTACGGAACACTCTTAATACACTTGTAATATATGTATAATGTGTAATGTGGCGTCTTCTGCAATGGTCACCCGTTTGTGTAACGATTGAAGAAAACGCAGGAAAAGTTCGAGAATAAACGTGCCCATTTAAGGCGTTAAAGCTCAAAAACGTTGAATTGACCGTCTAGATTTTCTGTTTTTTGTAACAGCTACTATCGATCCGGGGTGTAATGTATAAACTTCAAGCGACCAAGTGTAGAATGTGTAACACTGGTGGTACAAACTCAATATTTCGAAAATGGGAAAGAAAAAATCAATTAATTGAAGACTATGAAATAATGAGGCACACTGAGAGAATGTTTGTGTTGCTTAAAATCGAGTGGAGTCATTTTTATTGAACGCCGTATTTTGGGCTTATAATATATGATCAAAAAATTCGGAGGCAGGAATTTTATTTTACAAATATTCTTCAGAAATATGTTCCTCCGTAACATCATAAATCGTAAAGTATATTTTTATAGTTAATTAGTACAGCTGAGAATAAAGAAAAGTAATATAAAGTAGCTATATACAGGAAGAAGGTTACGAATTTTGAACATATGTAAAATGCAAACAATGTAACTGCTACAAAACAAACAATAACAAAAAACATGGTCTTTATAGATTGCATCTTCTCTGGTTATTACTTTTGTTTTACAACGGTAGTAAATACATCTATGAAGTGCATCATTTTTTCTGCAGTATAGTGCATCATTTAAAAGTACATCTCAGAAGCTTTATATATTCATCTGCACATACAAAATTAAAGTGTAAGACCCGCAAATCATATTATTTTTAAATATGGAATTCTACACACTTCTCCAATTATGACTCCAAATAACGCCAGCTTTCATTACATTTATATAACTATTTTATAACTTACATCAAGTAATCAGAGTACGGTGAGAGCATGCAAAAGGCTTCAGTAATGATTTAATAATTTTAATCAGTTTGTGAAACTACGAAAACGAAGTGAGGAGAAAGAATCGTCTGTTGAAAAACTTCTAAATAAGAAAACATTGAATAAAGAAGGCACTTTTTGCTGAGTTCATATTGTTGTTTGCCGAGATTATAGCTCACGGAAGCTCGCATGAATTCATATTGCATGTGATTAGAAACACGACATCCATTTGATTATAAACGTGATTATAAGAATTCTCTCCTATGTTTACGATTGTGAAAACGACTTCCATGGAGAATAGTGAAAGAATAACAAATGTGATAAGAAAACATTTTCTAATTTGATTGTATTTGGGTATTTTCTCTTTACCATTTCAATTGATTTGTTCAATTTGAAAAGAACATCAGAGATATTTTTTTAAATTTTAATGTTTTTGTTTAAATTTAATTAATATGTTAGTAACACTCTTCTAATTATATTGTTTTGTACGTTTCTCGGTCTAGCCGGGTATGTACTTGTTCCTGGACTAGTTCGACAAAAATGCACACATGCAGTAATATGTAAGCCACAGTTCTATATTTTAGCACAACTAATATCCTTACAGACAAATTAATTTGACAATAATTGTTGTAGATTACCAATGTTTATATCATGAACAAAAAGATAAACGTTTTGTACTTGCAATACTATAGTACAGGAATGGATAGTTTAAGTATACAAAAAAAGGTATTCAGCTCGATTGAAATCTGAAAGCTTGTAATCTCGGTCATTTGCCAACGAGGCGAATCGCTCACTGGCCTCATCTGGCAAACACTTCGTCTAAAAGCTTTCACGTTTCACCCTCAATGCATAAACAACTATTATTTCTCGTATTCCAGATTTAAACTAGTGATGCTAAAATAGCACGTACTTTCTCGCCCCATACTTTTACACAAAATTACGCGAAAAGTACTCACGTTTTCGAAAAAGGGTACATGACCTTATTTTAAAATCTACCTTTAAGGAACAGATTACATTAACGGAACAAATACCTCTCTTTAATATTTTAGTTGTAGGAAGATTCTGAAAACCTTTTGAACTTTTGCAATTTTCGAAAACTTAGGCTTTTTAACGAAAGTGAGATCTTTATCATTCTCTTAAACGTTCTTCACACTATCTAACAACAAACTCTAATAAAAAACGATGGAGGCATTTTTTTTTAAATTTGGAAAATGTCCCAGGGGCTTAATGTAAAGTACCTTCCAAAGTTAAAATGGCGGTTTCATACTCAAAGAGCCGCGACGTCAGCCAGATCGATAGGGGAGTATTAGTTTTGGAGAAAATCGACTGAACAGTTCAGCCACTTGCGTTGTCCAAAGACGGAGAGGCAAACGTTTTGCCGTCATTCGATTTTTCGGTATTAAGAACCCACAAAACATGGATTCTGGCTATACCACGTTTTAGATAATTTTTTTATGTAGCAACTGCATTTATGCACAAATTTGTTACCAGGGCCCTCAAATAAGAGTTTTCTGCCGAAAATTCTCAGTTTTTTCACCCAGCATTATGTAACTTTCTCTCTACGCCGTAGCGAGAAAGTAGTAGGTATTATGATTGTTGACATTTGTGAGTCGCAAGATTATGTTTCCAGTGGTTTCTTCAAACGAGCAAAAACAATGCCACTTATGACGTCTTCTATTCTAGTTCTCAAAAAGTTGGAATGAGCCAACAAAAATTAAATTAAATATCTATAAATGATAGTTCACATTTATACAATAATGATTGTACAAAAATAAATGTGATTGAAATGAAAATTGCGGAATGTTGTAAGACATATGACGAGGAATGCTTTAGAATCGTGGTGACAGTCATATGAAATGATATTCAATAGTTTTGGAATCAAATTACTAAGTGAATATGTACTGTACATTTCCCTCACACAATTATCCTTTGTACTTAAACTTGTCCCTCTCAAATTAAAACACTTTCTAGCAAAACAAATCTAAATAAATCTGCTAGTGCTTTCATTGAAGTTGGAGAACTTCTGTTTGCGATCATTGAAGAGAAGGAATTCTTGAAGGAACTGTTTGATCAGGTTCTTGGTGACAGCAAGCAAATTCATTATACAAAAAGAGTTACAGATATATTTACTATACATATTGTAGGTTTTGCTTTAATAGCACATACATATAAAGTAATCTTTCATCCATGTATTATTTAATTCAAATTTGATTTAAGGAACTCTTTGTAAACAGATTACAACTTTTTGAACAACTTTCTTGTTTATCTTTTTGATCTCCAACATTTCACATGACCAATTTCCAGACACTTTGGAGCGTCACTCAATAATTATTTATTTCTTCATTAGCATGAACCGTGGTCATGAAGGTTGTTTAAAGGCAGGCGCCACAGAGTTGGTTTATTACGATGTATTAATGGATAATCAATATTATTTGCTGATGCAGGGCTGTTTCCGACGCGGCTCGATAGCAGGGCAATTTTCGAAAGTGTATTTGGCATCGAGAGAAAAAAGTACAACGGATTTTCTGAAACCTCTGATAATCGATTGTAGCAGAGCATGCTAACAACGCGTTTTAGTAAAGGTTAAAAATAACCCAACGATCGTTATGGGTGGGTGGGCCAGACACATGAACTTAACTCAGAATTTCTCGCTGAATCGACACAGAAAATCATGCAGAATTAAGAACGGGAAATTGGAAAACAAAGTGATACGACTGTGAGTCAATTAATTTTCTTAGAAATTCGTACTGTGCTAATTGATGAATAATTGATATATTAATCAACATGCACATATACATTTAATGATTTATAATTACAATTTCTGGTAATCGTGTACAGAATTTTCATGCGATTTCAAACTGAGGTGAAATTTCAGGAATAGTTTTTTTCTTAGAAACGTAAAAACGCTCTTTATTATTTTGTATTATAACTGTGCAAATATTTGTTTGAAAATCACTAATAATTCATCTTAAATCTCTATTAACTTTCGATCAAAATAAAATGATATACGTGTCCTGAAGAACGTACATTTCAAATTGAAAATAACAGATTATTATTTTGTACTTCATGTGGTCATTTTATTTATTTTGTGATTGGCATCTGTTAATGGGTTTTGGAAAAAATGCTGTCGGTAAATATTGAATCACAAACAATATCTAAGTACAAATTGCCCCTTCATATATACTCTGGATTCAACAGCGTACATCTGATTTAAAGAATTTTCAGGTTTTTATACACGAGAAAAAAGCAAATCGTTGAAGCATAACATTTCAAAGCTTCTCATTTTTTGTGAAAAGTACGCGTGACAAGCGAAGTGGTGCAGGAGTCCAGATAAGCCCGAACATAGCAAGTAGGTGGACCACCCGCCCATCAAAAACAAACTGCCTGCCCACAAAAATTTGGGTCACTATTTGAAATACGAGTCAAAGGATTTGGAAGCGGGGGGCTGAAAGAGAACAGTGACTTCGTCACTTTGGTAATTTTTCTGTAATTTCTTAGTGATGTTCTACTGTCCGGTAGCTGTGATCGGTAGTTTTCAATTGTTTCACTGATTGATTGATTAGTGATTGATTAGTGTGATTGATTGGTGTGTGATGATTGATTAGTGATCAGTGACGCGCCCCTAATCACTAATGGGCGCGTCAACTGCGAAGATCATTAGTCCCATAAGTTTAGTGCATGTTCTTATCGCGGGGGGTGGCGGTGATCTTTCCCCGCTGAATGGCGAGATCCTAGGCAGGCTTGTTGGATTTTCCTCACCCAGGTATCTCCCACCAGCCGGAACTATCTCTAAGCCCCTGTCTGGTCTCCCGGCATGTGTGATTGTGTAGGGTATATGAGCGTGTGTAAGTAAGAGGTGAGAATAGCACAAGGAAGAAGATAACGAAGGAAAGATCGCGCGTGGTTCGTCGCCCGTTTCTAAGGATTCTACTCCGGTATTCGCCTGGTGTTGAGAGTTGGCTAGGTCCATCTGAGGGTGATCCCTGGGGGGAGAGTTCGCCAGCAGAACGTCTTGTAGGTCGGTGTCGGATCGAACCATCCAACGGGGAAAGGACCACCACTCTCCTCGAGCATAAACAAACAACGGGACAAATTGTCATAGGCGTTGACGTGCCTAGAAATATTAACGAATCAACTAAACGAATTCGGTTACGTCTCGCTCCTTTTGCCCCTCGTTTTAACTTGCGTTGTTGTTAAACAAGCGCTAACTCCCCACATGCGACGTGACACGTGTAAAATGTTAAGTGTGACTGCCGTCAGGATGTCAGTAATATTCTAATCCTTGTTATCATCTGTACCTTTTTAGAATGTTTGGCGGTCACGCCGTTTCTTGCTTAAGCGCTTTGTGTCGCTTACAGTTTTTAAGAAAATATATAGTTTTAATATTATAAATTTTGGACACAAATTACGCGAAATCTACTATTTTTTTCGAAAAATTGAATATGACTTTTTTAAAGATCTGAATTTTTCGAACAGTTTTTCTCTAAGACAAATATATCTATCACCAATTTTGTAGTTTTGAAACGCTGACATCTTAAAATTTTCGAAAACACACAGTTTGCTGAAAATGGGATTAACACAGTTTTTAGCGTCCCATTATAGATAGGGGGGGGGGGGGGAAATTTAAGAAAATATTTGGAGCAGTTTTAACGAAAAAGGTTTAAAAAATTAAAATTGCCCATATTTTGCTAAAAATTCCACGAAAACTACTCATATTTAAAAAAATATAACATGACGATCTGCCTTTAAAGAAAAAATTACATTAGGGAAAAATTCTATCTTCAATATTGTAGTTGTAGCAAGATGCCACAATAATTGCACATCCGCCGCAAACGGGTGTTTTTGAAAATCAGGGATTTCACCGAACTTAAAACCTGCACTATTTTCTAAAGCGTTACGCTTCCCGAGGGCAAAGTTTACTCAAAAAATTTCGAGCTATTTTTGAGAAAATGTTGGAAATGTTTTTGAGATATAAGTTAAGTACCCTCAAAAATCAAAATATCCGTTTGAGATTCCCAAAGCCTTGAGTTCGTTCAGAACTATCTTGGAATACGAGTTTTGGCGAAAACCGGCTGAACGGATTATAATACAGATGGACAGAGACATTTGGCCATCATTCGATTTTTCCGTATCAGAAACCCAGAAAACATGGATTCTCGCTACCCCATGTGCAAGCAACTGGATTTATCCATTTTTCAGAACCAGGGTTCGGCAACAAGAGTTTTTCTGCCTAAAATTCACCATTTTCAGGCGCACGATTACAATACTTTATCTTCTTACGAATTGCGAGAAAGTAAAATGCAATCAGTACGGTCTAGTGACTTTATAAGTGAGTGTTGCAGGAAATATTTAAACAAGTTTTGAATTAAGATGTTTGTCTTGAGATTGTACTCTTTTACGACTTGTCAGGTAGGATTCATACTTAATTTTTAATTGTTAAATTTTAATTGACCTGATGACAATATGAGTTTAAGGGAAAGGTTACAATTGAGGCGACTACCTACTAAATCTTGCGTTGTTGTTCCTTCTTTTATGCTCAGCAATAGGAACCATCTGCAGTTGCAGTACCTGACCCAAGAAGCTTCAACGGTCATCATATGACGAGTTGATCAGAGTTGCAAGGCGGTGCCAGAGTAAGGACGGGAAAGGTGATGACTGAGTTTCCGGAGGGAAATGCGGTGATGACGTTTGTGACAAATAAGACGAGACTCATTGTTATAGTTTAGTTCTGAATCTATTCCTAGGTCCTCATATATCAAATCTTGTCGAACTGCACGCAAAACAAATACGCAACTACGAGAAACATTCAAATATTAGACACTAATCGAATACTGCGAATCCTTCCATTTTCAATAGTCCATTTTACATCAAAACCCATTCCATAGCGTTACTCTATAAAATAAATCCTTGCATCAGTAACTTTCTACGTGTGCTCCGTGTGAATAAGTATTGCGTCAATAGCAATCAACCAACTCGAAAATGTTCACAACATGTGTCGTTTGTAGAAAATGCCCCTTGATTTGCAGGAAACCAATTCATCTGTTAAATTATCTCCACGGAACTCAAAGCAGCCCACATCATGAAATTAGAGCATACATTTTATAACAATCTCCCCACATACATGGTACTAGCTTCTATAACACTGTTCTTATTATCCCAGTTTTCGTCGCACAGGCAACCGCCTCCCACTGCTCACATTTCGTAACCTCCTCGCTTTAATTAGGAAGCATAACACCTGACATTCTAACCCTCCAACTGTTAGGAGCCTAGTTCAACCTGAAACTAAAAGTACAAAAATGTAATTAATAATGAGGAAACCCTTAAGCTATCCACATTTTTTAAATAGTCAAAGAGTTAGTAGACAAAAATAGAAAATACCTTCGTGACGTTCTTACGGATGAATTTTAATGGTTCAAATTGTTTATGAATGCTATAGTTCTGAAAATGATGAGTGTTGAAATTACTTCTCATTTCCGAGGAATTAATGTAGCTAGCAGGGAGTATTGGACCTGGGGAATGTATTCCGATGTATTGCATAGTCGAGAGGGAATCCTGAAAAATGTGAAAATATGACGCATGCTTTCAGTGAAAATTTATGATTCGGGGATAAAATGATTTGCGAAACGATAACAAATTCGACTGACACACAATAATTGCAAAAATTCCAATGAATATTCGCCAATAAAATTCTATCTCCATTAAGCAATTGTTAATTCAAATATGTGTATAAAACATCAATACTTATTATGAAGTAAGTGGTATTAACATGTGCATTAAAATTACCATAATGTGCCTAATTTCATGAACACCTAGTGTTAATATCTTCGTACATATACAAAAGAGGTAGATTTTCAAGAACAAAAAACAACAACAATGATCACCTGAGTGAGCAGTGAATAACATCACAAGGTGAAGTATATTCAAAATTATTTTTCAGTGTACAATAGCATAATATTTTGGATTCCAGAATTTAATAAATGCACTATTTATTTTCAAATACGCAGATGACCTATGCCTCGCTACACCGGCTGTACAATAAACTGTAGGTATGAGTCTATGACATGTTACAGCAGTGCCTATGCCCGGGAGGTCATAGGGTTCGAATTCCTTTTGTGGCAGGATTTTAGAAATTAGATGCATAGCTGGTCCATAGTTCAGATGTTTTCTGAAGTAAAATTATCGTGGCGGGCTGCTCTGATCAGTAGTTTTTCGTGGTTTCACCAATCAATTACCAACCTATTGCCGGTGCAGTACCTTAACAAATGTGCAAGTAACGTGAGCGATCTTTTCTTCCTCTTTCGTCTCATATTATCATCTCTTACTTGCGCACACACACACCCTATACTACCATACATATAGGGACAGCATTGGGGAGCTGTGAGCTTGTACCGGCTGGGGCTGTGCCTCACTGGGGGAGATACCTGCATGAGGAAACCCTGCAAGCTGACGAATATGTCGGTGCCGGATCTCATCATCCAGCAGGGAAAAATCTCTGATACCTCCTCTGATAAGAACAATCTCTACACGTACGGATACACGTACGGATGCCCATAGCACTTGACGCGCCCAAAATAATCAAATAGCATCGTTTCATATAGCAGGAGAAGCTTGTGCGTTGGGTCCTACGATAAATATCTTTCATGGTCAAAATATATTTTTGTATTGAAATTCTGGTACGTACGTCATTTTCCTAAACGAAGGTGAATAAGGTACAATAAAAATAGATAATTCTCAATAAATTATGTAAATAATGTTGAAACAATAGAGAGGTGGTAACGTAAGGAGCCTGTTAAAAAACTTCGGCGAAACCGCTTTGTTCATTACAAATGGCACATGAATAAAACGCGAATTGAGCCCGAGTGCCAAGGAGAAAGAACGTTGCAGACAACCGCCCTAGCCGCTGTTCGACGTGCTACCACATATCGCTCATGGCCAACTGTTAATCATCTCTGGGAGATACCGTCCATAGCCTTAGAATCCACGGCAGGGCCACCTTGATCCCATGCAAGCATTCGTGCGGGGGTGACGATAAAAGCTTTATGTAGCGCGGGGCTTTCGAGTGCTTACAGTCGAGAAGGTCGGTCATCGCTGTCGTCGCCACAAACGGCCCCGACTTCGCCCTGACCCCCGATAACATCTCCCAACTCCGTTCCCGCCTCACCACACCCACCGCTGTCGCCATCGCCTCCGTTACTACCACCGGGAGAGGTGGATCTGGACATCAACTAAAGTCACTGCAGACAGTCTGACCGAGGTGTTGTAAGAATTCTCGGCTATCCGAACGCAGTTAGTCACTGCCCTGAAGAAGCCTGCGACATGTCAGGCGAAACGTCGGCACCCCAGCCAACGACGCGGCGTCTCCCGGATAGCAGAGATTTCATGGATTCGAGCCGCGGAAGCTTACGTATACGAGGTGTTGTAAGGTTCTTGTCCCGACGGTGGTAGAACTTTCGGCACTAGATAGGCCGAATTCAGACGCTGCCTGGAGGAAAATTATATTCGACGGATGCTCTGATCGGTAGCTTTCCCTGGTTACTCTGATCAACTCTAGGCGAACGCCGAAGCAGTACACTAACAAACGGGCCACGGTCTGCACGTGACCTTTCCTTCTACTTCCTTCACCTATCCTCACCCCCATAGACCCTTCCACTTACATGCACTACAATACCACACATCGATCCATAATATAAAGTTTGTCCCGGCCGGAGAAGCGTTCTGCTGATGGGTTATACCTGATTAGGGAAAAACCGTTAGTCGACGGTAGGTCTGTGCCGGATCTAGCCATTCAGCGGGAGAAAATCACCGCCACTTCCCGCGATAAAAATTGCACTACACTTATAGGAATAATGACGTCAGCAGATGACTTGCCCCGAGTCACTAATTAATCAATCATCCATCTCCAGCGTCGTCTTCAGAAACATCGCAACCTCCGTCATTCCATCTAGTGTCAATGAAACTTCAGCTCCTGTTCTGCGCATCAACACGACCATCACCTCTGAACCCGACCTCACTTCTGATACTACACACACAGACGAGGTCCTCTTCCTCTCCCCTGCCTTCGCCAACGCCGAGGCACCACCGACTCTGCTCTCTCCTCTGCTTCTGCCACCGCTCCCACCACCGGATCAACACTTACTCCGTCACTGCTACTCCTTCCACCCCCACCACGTTTCTTCACCCTCTGCCCCAACATTTTCATCTATACTACTGCCTCCACCGCCATAAGTAAATTGTCACCGACAACGGTCACAACCGCGGCAGACTCCTCGTCAATGACAACGCCACTACCTCCGCCTTCGCTGTCGCCTCGTTCGTCGCCTCCGCCCTCGCCGCCTCCATCGTCTTCGCTCTCACCATCGCCACAACTTCCGTCTCTGCCGGAACAGCCAGCACCACGTCCACCGCCTCCACCAATACCTCCCCCTCACCTCCCCGCCACCAACGTCACCACCTGTACCGACCCTTCCACCGCCACTGCCGCCAAACACTACCACATCCACTACCTTCGCCATTACCTGTCCCTCACCTCCCCACACACTATCATCTACACACCACCGCTGCCAGCGTCCCCACCTGCGCCGATACTTTCTAGCGCCACCTGCGCCAACCAGTATACTTCCTCCTCCGTCGCCATTTCCTCTCCTCTATCTCCACAGACATTACATCGCCACCAACGTCCCCACCTGTGCCGACCTCTCTACCGCCTCCGCCGCCAAACACTACCACATCCACCGCCTTCGCCATTACCTGTCCCTCACCTCTCCAGCCACTATCAACTACACCACCACCGCCGCCGCTGCCAGCGCCCCCACCTGCGCCGCCGCTCCTCAGCATAATCAATCGCGGGGCGCGAGAAGAAACGGCGGCGCGGGTCGACGCGCTCCTTCGGCGCGCGTGCGACTATGATTGATTCACCCACGGCACATGCATACATAGTGCCTAATTTCCGAACTGATTCGCCGTTGTTTATCGATCCGCGGACGCCCGCACGCCCGCCCACGTCGCCCGCGCCACCCCTCCCCACCCACTCACACCCATCTATCCGCCCGCCTGCGCCCTTCGGATATCGACACCTCGCCAGCTGAGGTGGAGGACCTACAAGGGGCCTCTGCCGACCACTTTGCACACGAGGAGGTTCATGGTGGGCGATGTGTGAGGGGGCCGAGGAGAGGTTTAGGGACCAGGGATAATAAATGCTGGAGTCAAGGCTAGTTATGGTCGATGAGTTAGCTGTGGCTGTGATAGGCGAAATATAAGGTCGAGGAGGTTGATGGTGAGGGATGTGGGAGGTAGGCAAGGAGAGACTTAGGGACCAGGAGTAGGAAGTGCTGGGGTCAGTTCTAGTTATGTTCAATGGGTTAGCTGTTCATGTGGTAGGCGAAATAGAAGGTCGAAGAGATTGATGTGAAGTCGGTTGAAGCAGAAGGATGACTGGATAAAGAGAATTAACACTTCTTCGTACGCGATGACGACGCGCGGAGGAAGATAGTGTTGTCGAATACTTTTGCCACTAAGGGATTGCTGAATGATTGGGAAAGCAATTTGAATGAAAGAACATGGAAATAATGGTAAGGGAATGAGGGTAAAGTTATTGCTGAGGTTGAGAAGCATGACAAGGAAGTAAATGTGTTAGTGATAATTGTAGGGAAATGGGTAATGGATGGTGCTGCTCAGAGGTTCTGGAAACCATATGAACGTGAAGGCCAAGGTTTAGGTTTTTGTAATGGTGTTAGCAATGGAAGTATCGAAGTTTTTGAAAGGTGGGCTGGTTATACAAAATGGAAAAATATGGTCCTGTAATTAAATAAGGTCCAACTTCCTCTCAAAATCTGTTGTTTCTATGAAGAAGTTGAGGAGCATCTAAAATGGAACACATTAGATAAATTATTTTAAAATGGAATACAAAAAATTATTAACCGAATCAATCAAATAGATGAAATGTAAACACGAAGGCTGAAATAGTTTGGTCACCTGAAAGGGTTTTAGCACGGGAGATGACCCAAAAAGGTTTCTTAATGACATACACTAAATAGGAGAAAAATAGACAGAGAGGAATGGCAGAGAGTTTTTTAACATATGCAAAGAAGAGATCTAGAACAAAATTATTGAAATGACAGAGAAGTATGAAGATTGGGATGTGAGGAACGAGCTCAAAAGCTGTAAAATCATCGCAAAAAGAATAAAATAGTCATAAGAGATCAGTAAGTGATTGCTGGAAGACAATGCACATTTTAGTTAGTGGAAATATAAAATATAAGTTAATTGGATCGCTGGTGAGGTAGATACCTCATATTTATCATAAAATATAAGATTAATATTGAATACAACGGAATCCGTTGAAGATAATAGGAAGACAGAATGGTTGAGACTAGAGAGTTACAGCAATAGTAGAGGTACTTGTGATGCAAATAGTTCTGGAAATGATGGGGCGGGGTATGTGATCTCACAGGTAGCGTAGCATATAGGCTGGCATCGAAGGCAGCGTTTCTGATGTTAATGAGGGCGTTAGTTTCCACACCTGTCGTCACTTCGAATCGAACAATAATGTTCCTGCTGATGTGTGCAGAGGAGTTAGTGACGTTCAGGAATTGAATTATCAAATATGAACTTTCTTTACAACGCAGTTGTTTTTTAAATTTTCGGATGAAACCAAGACTCGTGCTTTGGGAGAGAACTGTGGGTCTAAAATTGAGGTACGGGAATTGGAAGGGACATGAAGAATGCACTAAAAAAATCTTCGTCGGAATCCAAGGTGTGGATAAACGGCGCAATAGCCATAGATCAACAGGTAGTCAGTCATGAAACGTGAACCTGTTGCGTAGATTTAGAATTCTAATTTAAGTAGTTTTAAACAGGTGGTCAACAGGAAATGTTCTTGTGCGCATAGCTTGCTTGAGAAGGCAACAGATTCGATGAAGGGGTTTTCTTTACAATTTACACAGCAGGATTCGAAACAGGAGGAAGTGAAAGTGATGATGGCAGTTGTTGACTGGTGAGATTGTAGTAGCTGGGCTTGACGTGATTTGCATATCAAGTGCTCGATGTTTCTAGAACACGAGAAGATTGAATTAAAAGGGAAACTGTTCAGATACCTAATATACTAATATGAAAAAATATGATTTTGCTACTGGTTTTACTGCTGGAGGAGCGGAAACATAGTGTGATATACGGGAATTCGTTTAGGAAGAATGAGGGTTCCGAATCGGTGAATTCATTTTCGAACTTGCACAGGAGAGAGGCAGGGGAAAGTAAATATGAGAGGGAAAGAAGAGTGTAAAAAATAACTAAACATAAAAGACGTTGGGGTAGCAAGTAGAGAAGAAAGAAGCGAAGTTGGAAGGACGACGTGAATGGGAGGACGAAATGAGGTCGCGAGGAGGAACTGAAGAGAGGGGGAGAAAGGCAGGTGGGAGTCGAAATTGGAAACACAAGCCGCAAGTGAAGGTGTCATGAGTGATGGCCGCGGTGATCGACACAAATATAACGGGCGCGGCGTAGGCCTCTGCCGCCCCGCAAGCGTGAAGCGCGCGCGCTCCGCGCGGCCACCGCGTGCACTAGACGCGCGGGCGGAGGGGTCGCCCAGCCATCAAGCGCTGATTGATTAAGAAGCCGGGTGATGTATTGAGCCGGCCGGCGGCCGCCGCGAGGTCGACGTATTTTAACCGCTCGACAACGCGTAACTAATGGCGCGCCCGCAAGGGGGCGGGGCGCAGCCGAGGAGGGAGGGACGGGGAGGGCGGGGGTGTCTCCACGCAACGCAGCCCCACGCGCCGGCCGCCCCCGGCCGCCGAATCCGCCCGTCCCCTGCACCTGGCCGCTTTGAATCTGATTAAGCCGGCGCGGCGGCTGCCACCGCCGCAGCCAACGCTCCCTCCGCCGCAGCCACCGGCACCGTGGCTGCCTCCCTCGCCGCCACAACCTCCTTCTCCGCCGCCGCTTCGCCCTCTCTCCTCGCTCGCCACCGCCCCGCCGCCGCTCCCATCGACGCTTCTGCCTCCACTTCCGCCTCCATCTCCATCCCTGCCTTCGCCTACCCCTCCGCCTTCACATCCATCTATATCTCTACCTCCGCCTCCGTTATCACCTCCGGCTCCTCCGCCTCTGCCTCCGCCTCTGCCTCCGTCTGTGCCTCCGTCTCTGCCTCCGTCTCTGCCTCCGCCTCCGCCTTCTCCTCCGCCTACTCCACCTCCACCTCCACCTACATCTCCGTTTCCCGCCGCCTCCACATCCACGTTCACCTCCGCCCTCGTTTCTACATCTTATTCCGCCTCTGCTGTCACTGCCACTACCTCCAACTCACACCCCAATGCCATCCCCACCTTCTCTCCCGCCGCCGCAGATTCCCCTGCCGCTACCACCCGCACTGCCGTCGCCAGGGCTTTGAGAGGCGCGAATCGGGCCGGGCGCCGCAAATGGCCGAGGGGCGCAGAGGGTGGCAGAGGGCGGCGAGGGGCGGGGCGGCCGCTGCACCGCGCCGGGCGGAGGCTGAATGGGCGGGCCAGCCCATACGCGGTGGCGGGACCGGAGATTGCGCTGCGGGACGGGGGTCTCGGATGTGTGACGCGGGGAAATATAAACGAAATAACGAAGTTCGTCACTTGCGTAGCAATGGAAAGGAATGCAACAAGAACCTTTGGCAGGGTCACGTTATAAATGCCATTGAAAAAATAATGCAAAAACTGAATACTGCTCACCACTGTCAAATGTTATGGAAGTAATGAGAAATACATCTGATGATGCTCGCCATGATGAAGGAAAGCAATGAAGAACAATACAATCGCACTTAATGAGAAGGATTATAGAAATTGTAAAAAATGGGGAAACTGCGAAAATCGAAATTTATGGATGAAAAGAAAGAAAAAAAAAAGAAGAAAATTGAAATAAAAAAGAAAGGAAGAAAATTGAAATAAAGAAAAGATAAAAGGAAGAAAGAAACAAACAATGAAACAACAAAACGTGTACAATCATAATGAAGTAAGTATGAATATGCGACTTCTTTAAGAAGCTGTCATTCGTTTCAAGTCAGTCTTTCAGGTCTTAATGTAAACGTCTTTAAGACAGAAAAATCATGGTGCATTTTTTATAATTTAGTTATATAACTTTCTAAAGTTATATAATTTAGTTATATAACTTTTATAATTTAGTTATATAGCTTCCTAGTGTAAAAAGTATTATTTACCATATATTTAAATTCAGTATTCCTAAATTATTTAAAAAAACACGTTTAGAAATTGGATCAATAAGTTCACTTCACAACACACTAACATAATTTATTTTACAAATTAATGAATTAAAGTAGAGAATATTTTGCAGTGCTTAGTCAGTGGTTAGTTACATAATTTATTTGTAGCAAACGGAGATTCTACTTTCATATTACTACTATACTATTAATGTTAACAAAATATTATAAAAATGTATAACATTATGTTAAACAAGCATATTTATAAACATTCGATTATTCTTTAAAGCCATATCGCGCAATCACGTCTTTGTACTTTCTTTTAACACCCTATTACATAATTGTGGTAAAACACTCATCAGTGTTCAATTGTACATTTAATGCAAATGTCTTCTCTATTAATAATGTTTAAATTAAGCAAGAACATTGAGGTACCATTACGATCTTATTTCGTGGAAACACTTAGAGAATACTTCATAGACGTAAAATGAAAGCAGTATTTCTTCGCAGTCTTCATCTGCAGAATATATGTGTCTCTGGAGTGCGTTATCATTACTTTGTGGCGAAGAGCAGTTGAAAACAACAAAACTTAGAGCGGTTTTCCCAAATTTAGGCAATATATCAACTCTTGTTATTTATACATCTGTTTTCATCACCGTTGCTGGCTTATTAGAGGTACTTACGAGTAATTTCTAAGAAACAGTAGATGTCAACCCCTTCGTCACACTAGCTACTAAGGAGATAAATTTAATATAAATGATTTCCCGTCGCGGTTCTTAATTCTCACAAAAGGTCAATTATCTTTTTCAAAGTGATTTTTAATAATAATAATAATAATAAATACAATAATAATTAGCAATATAATAATAAAATTATAATTCGAATGACATGATGCGATTCATAGGCAATTGTTTTGCAGCCTAGTGCTACCAGATAAATACTTCCTGTTTCCCGTGAATGAGGTGGTTTGATAGAAAAAATTAAACTGATACATGCCAGAGCAGTGATGAAATTCAAAGCAGAGAAAATGGGCAAAACGCGAGGACGAGTCGGCTTCAACTTTTCATAAATACCATTGTTTACGGTGGAATTTTAAGAAACAAAAGTACAAAAATAATAGACATTCAACTTTAATTTAAAATTAAAACTTTAAAACTTAGCTAAGAACATGTTGCTATACATTGACATTAACGATAATTCCATTTTGCTTTCAGCTTCCAGGGATAAATGTTTCCTTTTATTGAATTCTTTTTATTTCTTTGTATGTTCAGACGTCACTTCATTCAATGCTAAGCAGCAAATGTTTTACGATTGGGTTTTAGTTTTTTGAAAATAAACTATTGTGCAATAAGACAAGAAAACTTTCCTTTCAACATAGTTTGTGTACTGATGCTAATGAAAAGGTTTTGGCAATTTATAGCGGTTTCTGGAAGACGTTTGCACTGACGGACGGGTTGGAAACATCAAAGAAAAGAAACAATGTTTACAGAGGACAGAAGCGAGATGAGCTGAGCCGAGCTCAGCTACGACTGAAAACGCTTCAGCTTCGCCCGTCTTAATGCAAGATTTGAGGCGCCACCCTCACCACCGCGGCACACAATAACGGACACTACCACTCCACGATCACCGACCGCGGTTCACCGATCACCAGTCCATAGCCTTCGACCACCGCGCTGCGCCACATCCGCCACCAGAGGAGACGACAACGGACACTCGTCACTCCATGATCATCGACCGCCAGTCACCGATCACCAATTTACGGACGCCTCCCTCCGCACCGCGCAACCCCGCCATCGGAGTACACGACAACGGGCACTGCCACTCCGCGATCACCGATCACTAATCCACGGACGACCGACAACCGCACCGCGCCACCTCCGCCACCGGAACATAGAACAACGGACACTACCGCTCCACGACCACCGATCGTCGAACACGGATCACCAATTCAATGCAACCAACCATCGTGTCGTCACCAGAGCAGACGACAACGGACACTAGACGCTGCGCTATCACCGACCACCAGTCACCGATCACCAATCTATAGACGCCTCCCTCCGCACCGCGCAACCCCGCCATCGGAGTACACGACAACGGGCACTGACACTCCGCGATCACCGATCACTAATCCACGGACGACCGACAACCGCACCGGAGTACACGACAACGGACAGTACCGCTTCTCGACCACCGATCGTTTCATTGTACCCAACCACCACGTCGTCTAACCCCGGCCACCAGAGCAGACAACGGGCACTACTGCTCCGCGATCTCCGACTGAGAGTCACCGATCACCAATCTATTGACGCTCCCCTTCGCGGAGCGCCACCCTTCTTCCAGAGCAACGACAATGGGCACTGCCGCTCCGCGATCACCGATCGCCAGTCTACGGGCACCCGTCCACCGCGCTGCTCCACCCCCGTCACCGGAACATACGACAACGAACACTACCGCTCCGGGATCACCGATCGCCGATCACCGCCCACCAATCCACTGCACCCAACCACCGCGCCGTGCCACTCCCGCCACCAGAGCAGACGACAACGGTCACTACCGCTTCGCGATAACCGATAGCCGACAACGAATCACCAATCCATTGCATCCAACCACCGCGCCGTGCCACCCTCGCCACCAGAGCACACGACAACGGGCACTGCCGCTTCGCGATCAGCTACTGTCGATCACCGATCACCAAAATACGGACGCCCGCCTCTGCACAGCGTAACCCCGCCACCAGAGCAGACGACAACGGGCACTGCCGCTCCGCGATCACAGATCGCCGATCACCGCCCACCAATCTACTACACTCAACCACCGGCCGTGCCACCCCCCGCCACCAGATCACACAACGCACACTGCTACTCCGCGATCACCGACTGTCGATCACCGATCACCCGTTCACGGTTGGCGGCGCCGGCCGCGGCCGGGCGGCGCAGCGGCCCTCGTGAAAACGGACAGGCGCGTGACAGCGGGAATTGCGCTGCTCAGCGCGCGGATCGCGTCATAATGCGAGTGGCCTGCCACCGATATTAAAAGCGCATTGTGCGCCGCGACCGGGCGGAGTGCGTGGGCGGGCGGAGTGCGTGGGCGGGCGGAGCGCGTGGGCGGGCGGAGCGCGTGGGCGGGCGGAGCGCGTGGGCGGGCGGAGCGCGTGGGCGGGCGGAGCGCGTGGGCGGGCGGAGCGCGTGGGCGGGCGGAGCGCGTGGGCGGGCGGAGTGCGTGGGCGGGCGGAGCGCGTGGGCGGGCGGAGCGCGTGGGCGGGCGGAGCGCGTGGGCGGGCGGAGTGCGTGGGCGGGCGGAGTGCGTGGGCGGGCGGAGCGCGTGGGCGGGCGGAGCGCGTGGGCGGGCGGAGCGCGTGGGCGGGCGGAGCGCGTGGGCGGGCGGAGTGCGTGGGCGGGCGGAGCGCGTGGGCGGGCGGAGCGCGTGGGCGGGCGGAGCGCGTGGGCGGGCGGAGTGCGTGGGCGGGCGGAGTGCGTGGGCGGGCGGAGCGCGTGGGCGGGCGGAGTGCGTGGGCGGGCGGAGCGCGTGGGCGGGCGGAGCGCGTGGGCGGGCGGAGCGCGTGGGCGGGCGGAGCACGTGGGCGGGCGGAGCGCGTGGGCGGGCGGAGTGCGTGGGCGGGCGGAGTGCGTGGGCTGGCGGAGTGCGTGGGCGGGCGGAGTGCGTGGGCGGGCGGAGTGCGTGGGCGGGCGGAGTGCGTGGGTGGGCGGAGTGCGTGGGCGGGCGAGGCTGCAGGAGGGACCGCGCGAAGGGGATTGTGTTAGAAAGTGGCCGTACGAGTAGTGGAGTATTGTCGTAGAAAGTGGGAAATGACGTAAATGTATGTGGAAAGTGCTATGTCCAAAAAATACATTAACAGATAAATAAACAACAATAGTTATTCGTGTACCCAGGGCGTTATAATGGTTCGAATATTCGAGCGGTGACAAAACGTGCCTTTGGCTCGAGGGCCTTTTTATCGCCCGGGATCTTTAGAACCAGTTAACGCCTGTGGTACAGAAAAAATTTATTTTTTTACTTAATTTTATTGATTCAGGTTTACGTATTTTAGAATTAACTAGATGTTTATTTGACTCGGTTTGTCATTCCTTATTTCCCTCCCATAATTCCCTCCGTATGTACATGAACATGTATAATTCATGTGTTTTCATGTTGCCCTCATAACCACGGTCCTCTCGACCCTGGTAAGTTAGGAAGCGTATATTGAACTCCGTAACGAAGACAATATCAAGCCATAACGGACCAGTTAAAAATAAAAGTTAATTATTCACTTCTTAGAAGCCAAATTCCAAATCATACCACTACAATGCTCATAACCTTGTATACCAGAAGATGTATAAGAAAACAAGCACGGCCGTCATCGCCAGGAGATTTACCAGCACAATTCAAAGTAACCAACATCCAAATTGAACTCTCAACATAACGAGGAACGGTCGTCGTACGCACAATCACAATAATAGACACTTACAACATGGAGCTCTATCTCAATATGGCACTTCTTCTCCGTCGCCTGTCACCCTTTCTACACCCTAAGCGACATCACTACCAGAGAGGCGATCCTACCTCCTGTTACAGTGGATAGTGATACAGTGATACAGTTTGCCGCCACTTAAGTCCACGCCGCGCGCTTGGCTCGGCTGCAAGCGCGCCCAATTTGAATCACTATACATAACCATAACAGGAAGGAATCCAGGTAAAATGTACGAACAAAAAGTTAGTTTGAAAGGAATACGTTGGGCAATATTATGTGTTAAGGGTAAGTAAATGAAAGCTTGCTTAAGAAGGCGAGTCCTGGTCTATTTTGTTTCATGTTCATTTTATGTTTTTAAGATAAGATATACTTACAAAAACTGTATGAGTAAATTAAAATTTGTTCTATATGAAATGTATTGATGCAATACATATTCTTTAGAGTACGTTGTGATTAAATTTCCTCCACTAAAGAACTGCAAATGTGTTCTTTTTTAAAATATTTTGTTGCTTTCTCTTTAAAAAGATTGGCTAGACATTGAAACTGCCAGTTCTATCTTCCCCATTTTTGTGATAAGGTCTGCAGAATAGAGCGTGAGGAGATTTTACTTGGTACTATCTAATGTACTGTGCGCAATGTACTTTCGTTCTGTGGTCATGCTGAATTAGTGCCCTACCGACAAGAAAAGAATTAATGCTAGGAACCACGAGGATCGACCAGAGCGGCTTTCGAAGTGTTGTCGAGTGTTGTCCCCGGCAGCGGAGAGTTGGGATGAGACATTACAGGTTGGGAGGCCCTGCGTAAGTGTCTAGGAAGAAATCTAGCTGAAAACTGTGAATAAGAAGATGATTAAATGGAATAAGTAACACAATAGTAATGACGGTAATGATATATGTATAAACGGTTCACTCAATTGTGGAGATATTCTGCAGACCTTATGACAAAGATGGGGAAGATAGAACTGGCAGTTTCAATGTCTAGCCAATCTTTTTAAAGAGAAAGCAACAAAATATTTTAAAAAAGAACACTTTTGCAGTTCTTTAGTGGAGGAAATTTAATCACAACGTCCTCTAAAAAATATGTATTGCATCAATACATTTCATATAAAACAAATTTTAATTTACTCATACAGTTTTTGTAAGTATATCTTATCTTAAAAACATAAAATGAGCATGAAACAAAATAGACCAGAACTTGCCAGTGAACGAATATGCAAGACGTAACGCTTGCGGGGATGAAAAGTAAAAATATTAGATGTAAAGCAAAGATAAAGCAAATAAATTGTAAGTTCAAGGCGCAGTTCAAGTGTCTAGAAAAAAATCCAGAAGCAAATTCAGCATATATTGTACGGAAGTGGTTTGGTACAGATTACAAAAAATTAAGAACTTTGTTTAATTTAATCCACAGTTATAAATGCTGGTACCCGAAACATAGAACTTATAAATGTTTTTAGTACATATTAAGCACATGAAGCGGTTTGCGATCCGTACTCAATGTATTCCAGGTGCTCTATAGTAATCGGACAAAATATCACTAGTAAAGTGTGGAAAATGACGACTTGATTATTCTTGGGCTGGTGAAAAACGAGTTTTTTTGTGTATCATTTATAAGTAAAAGTGACAAGAGTTAAAAAGAATTAAGAGGCCTCCAAAACTGCCGCTTGGTTGTAGAGATTCACGCACTGTGATAAGCCATTCCTCCGCCTTTCGGTTGTAGGAAAATAACATGTTTTTGTTAGTTTTGAAGAACTGATTAGGCGTGGATAATAAACTTCTTTCTCCCTCTCTCTTCCTTTCTCCCTCCCTCTCTCCCCATTCTTTTCTCTCTCGCTCTCTCTCTTTCACTTTCACTTTCTCACTCTCTCTCTCTATTTTAATTCAGAAGCAAAAAGATTACATTTTCTGTCTCAATATTAGCCATGAGAACACTGCAACCTTGGACATTTTTGGATTTATTCGCTAGAAAAATATCTGCAAAGACTATTCCCGAAGTAATTGAATAGTCAAATTATTTTCTTGTCAATTCACAATTAATCATAAAACATATCTCTACAACAAAATTTTTCTCGCCATTAGTGTAAACCAGAGAATACACCGGTGTAAGGATATACATTCTACAAATGTGCTCATGGGAATAAGACAGTGAGACACGGAACCTTGTCAGTTCTTTTTCTACTCTGATTATCTCTACAACATACAATTTACTCGCTAACTCAGCGGAATACTGAGAAAATTACTTGTGATCTATTAAAACATCCGAAAAATATATCACACTCACGTGGTAATGAAATTACAGACTGACTTTGGCACTATAACAAGAAGTAGTAACACATATTCCGTCCAACTTTTATATGAAAAATATCTTATCGTTTCAGATGCAATTACAGTCATTTCTTATCTTCAAAATAATGGAATGAAAGGGAAGTTATAGTAAGGTTGTAAACATGAAAAATGAATGATACAAAATTGCCCACTTACACAATAATATGGGGTTCGCTTTGATATAGATGTTAACGTCATGAAAATTACGTTGGACGTGTAATCATTGAAGTTAATTTGAAGAACGAAAAGGATACCTTTCTTGCCTCAAGAAGTAATTTCTCCTCATCAGTCTAATGAATAACAAGCCTACTCTCACATTCTAATTACAATGTTACAAATAATAACTTAATAGATCTAACAACTTAGTGGAAATGAATCACCGTAAATAATATGTTAGACGTGAGAACCAGTTTTGATTTATCGAAATTGCAGTAGACCAATGGACTTTTAGATTTCATAACACAGGAAGTAACCGTTTTTCTCTACCGTAGAATAACTTATGCTACTGAGTTAAATCTAAAGTTAATTATGTTCTATAGTGTATATTATTTATGCTTCTTGAAAAAAGTATGATCCTATTTGCGCCAACGGTTGTGATAACAATATATAGAATTTCATAATCAGAATAATCTAAAAAAATCTATCTAATAAAAAAGTTTATTCTGAAAAATATCTTTTCATCAATGATGTTGTATTACAAAAATTAATATTTTCCCCGGATCACATATTGTTAAATGAAATCCTTCTCTTCTGGAAAACACACCCCCAACACACAATTATTTTCTCAGTGGATCTGAGAAATTTTAACGGTGAAATTTCCTCGGAAAACGCCTCGTGACAATTTATCAGAGGGCGCTCTTACGCACCGCGTTAAAGTTAGACGCAGGGTTTTGTCGCCTGCGCCGCCGTATGACGATGACACGTCCCCTTGCCCACGAAGCGCCGGTATACAGTCGGTATATAGCAGTAGCTGCACCAGCCACCAACACACCCACAATAACCGCTCTTTGTGGGAGGGCCTGCTGTAATTAATGCCTTTCCCAAAGAAGATTCATCATGCATTATTACCCTACGTGCGGCGCATACCGAGCTATCTTGGGGTGACGTTATGAGATATAAAATGTGTATTTGAGACCTCTGAGAAGGCGAGCAAAAAAACTAGGTCACACTTCACTGCTCCGGACGTGTAAAGGGGTCTATGAATACGAAATGAGCTAGTTGTAGCTAGGCGCAGTTTTGGCTAAGAGCAGGCACAAAAATTGCAGCTAAATTACGTGCACACAATTTAACCTTGCGGTGCAATGTCTTTTCAAGGGCACGGGTGTATTTTTTCTACGAATTTAAATGAGAATGTCGTTCAGGTAAAGACGATTCGGACAGGTTGTAACCAGGGGCGGATTCATATTTTTGCCGCCTGTAGGCACATCAAATTTGCCGCCCCCTGTTTAAAATTAATGTTACATTTCTAATTGTAGCGTTTCAGTAACAATTCCTCATTAATTTAAACGTTTTAACTTTAAAAGTAACATTATATTTTGCACATTGTTTTCATAAATTAAATAATTTTTTTGGATTAGCTAATTTTGGATATAAACTGTATCTTCATAGCAAGTAACGTTCAACATTATTAACGTTTCAACACTGAAACGTTAACATTAAAAGGAAACTAAAACATGACAACTAGAATTGCAACATGTTTTCTTTCGTCAAAGGGCCTTAGTTTCAGATTCATATACTTCTGAAATCATAAGGTATACTCTAATGAAGTAGACAAATAAATAGCTTGTATTTAATATTAATATGATATTTTTAAAATAAAAATATTTATGCTGTTATAGTTTTTAGAGAACCTAAATTTGTTTTAGAAAATATCAAGAAAATTTTACGTCTTTGAAAACTTGCCGCCCTTGAAAATTTGCCGCCGTAGGCACGTGCCTACTGTGCCTATGCGTAAATCCACCTCTGGTTGTAACGCATTACTGACACGTACACCCGATAAATTACTGCACTCACATACCCACAACCAGGAGAACATTAGCCTTCTGAATGACACTCTAAGCTATCATTACGGGATTGGAGAGCCAGGTAAAATACTCCAATCGAGAATAGTTTTCCGTGCGGTTGGAAGAAAGAGAAAGTGGGGTCGGGATAAACAGCAGCCGAGAAAGGTCTGCGTTTTACGGCTGGCCGGGGAGATAAGATAAAGCGGCACTTCGGTATTCTATTTGCGCGCCTGGAGGGTGGGGGTGGGGGGGTGGGGAGGTCGCGCGCGCGCGCTGCCGTGCGCAGGGGGAAGGGGGAAGGGAGAACGCCTACGCACAGTGACTCGAAACGAGATTCTGCGCGGGCACAAATGAATCTCTTGGTGCAGAAACCCCTCATGGCCCATTTCCTTTTACAGATTTTGAGATCTGTTGATAAAACAAAGTAATTTACATAGACGCATTGTATGGCGCAAAAATCACTCATATGTACTGCGAATTGTGGACGTATCATCGTGATGAAGTTTTCATTTGGTGCAGATTCAGGTGAACATAAATTTAAATTTTTCTTTCGCCTGAAATATCATCGAGAGCGTACATGATAAGTTTCTGCACAAAATAAATGAAATGCCCTTGCGTGAGTGCATGGTCAAACTTGTTTTCTTTTAATTTTATTTTTTATTTATTTTATAGTAGCATCTACAAAGACGATCTTAGCGAATGCTGCTATATATAATATATAGTCAATACAAGATTTGAATTTTACAGTGAGCAAAAAATTTATTAAAGAATGAAAACAATAATTACTTATTATGAACAATTTATTTATAATACTTCCTTGTGCATATACTTCTCTGAGCACATTTAGATCACTCATGAAATGTAGGATTGATTTTTGTTGGTTTTAGTTTATAAAAACATGAATATTTTTTTGTATCTATTATACACGTTTTCCAAGTCGAATATCATTGCTTTTGCAGTGTGATTTTTAAATATCGGAAGTTCAATGTAGTCTTTATTGTGACCCTTGGTAACTGAGCTGATAGGAATGTTTTTCATGGATAATGAAAATGACGACGATGTTGAAACACTTTGACTGATGAAGGAGCAATGGTGCACAAATAAACAGATGAAATGGCAATACCTGAGAAAATATACCGTGATCCCAGTGGATCGAACACCAATCGCACGCTAATGAATCAGGACCGGGAGAAGTGGCACAGGGCATCACATTCTATCACTGCAGTGCCACTGACCGGGAAGTCATGAAGTTCGGTCTCCCGTCGGTTGCAGGACTTTCGACACACACCTCATTATCTGGAGGAGAATTCTAGCAGCTGACTGCCCTGATCGGTAGTTTTCCGTTAGTTTTTTGATCAACTCCAGGCGAATTGTGGGGCAGTACCCTACCAAACGGACCGCGTGCGATCTTTTCTTCCAGTTCCTTGTCCTATCCTACCCCTTACATACACTTACATGTACAACACAGCCACACATGTCGGGAGATCTTGTCCCGGCTGGGGTGGGGCCTGCTGGAGGGAGATACCTGGTAGAGGGAAAAATCCCTAGGAAACTGTAGGTCGGCGCCGACGCATCCAGCTGGGCAAGATTACCGCCACCTCCCGAGAAAAAAATGCAATACACTTATGGGACTAATGACCTTAGCAGTTGACGTGCCCGGAATCTCTAGTAATCGATTCAAGAATGGGGCTATATATGGAGGGACCGGGCAGTGACGAAAAGGGCCTATTTCTTGACATTAGCAGTTGTCGTGCCCGGAATCTCTAGTAATCGATTCAAGAATGGGGCTATATATGGAGGGACCGGGCAGTGACGATAAGGGCCTATTTCTTGACCTTAGCAGTTGACGTGCCCGGAATCTCTAGTAATCGATTCAAGAATGGGGCTATATATGGAGGGACCGGGCAGTGACGATAAGGGCCTATTTCTTGACATTAGCAGTTGACGTGCCCGGAATCTCTAGTAATCTATTCAAGAATGGGGCTATATATGGAGGGACCGGGCAGTGACGAAAAGGGCCTATTTCTTGACATTAGCAGTTGTCGTGCCCGGAATCTCTAGTAATCGATTCAAGAATGGGGCTATATATGGAGGGACCGGGCAGTGACGATAAGGGCCTATTTCTTGACCTTAGCAGTTGACGTGCCCGGAATCTCTAGTAATCGATTCAA
Source organism: Gryllus longicercus (assembly GCA_038098605.1). Classification (NCBI taxonomy): domain Eukaryota; kingdom Metazoa; phylum Arthropoda; class Insecta; order Orthoptera; family Gryllidae; genus Gryllus; species Gryllus longicercus. Next base: position 106,715 of record JAZDUA010001277.1, read on the forward strand.
GAATGGGGCTATATATGGAGGGACCGGGCAGTGACGATAAGGGCCTATTTCTTGACCTTAGCAGTTGACGTGCCCGGAATCTCTAGTAATCGATTCAAGAATGGGGCTATATATGGAGGGACCGGGCAGTGACGATAAGGGCCTATTTCTTGACCTTAGCAGTTGACGTGCCCGGAATCTCTAGTAATCGATTCAAGAATGGGGCTATATATGGAGGGACCGGGCAGTGACGATAAGGGCCTATTTCTTGACCTTAGCAGTTGACGTGCCCGGAATCTCTAGTAATCTATTCAAGAATGGGGCTATATATGGAGGGACCGGGCAGTGACGAAAAGGGCCTATTTCTTGACATTAGCAGTTGACGTGCCCGGAATCTCTAGTAATCGATTCAAGAATGGGGCTATATATGGAGGGACCGGGCAGTGACGATAAGGGCCTATTTCTTGACCTTAGCAGTTGACGTGCCCGGAATCTCTAGTAATCGATTCAAGAATGGGGCTATATATGGAGGGACCGGGCAGTGACGATAAGGGCCTATTTCTTGACCTTAGCAGTTGACGTGCCCGGAATCTCTAGTAATCGATTCAAGAATGGGGCTATATATGGAGGGACCGGGCAGTGACGATAAGGGCCTATTTCTTGACATTAGCAGTTGACGTGCCCGGAATCTCTAGTAATCGATTCAAGAATGGGGTTATATATGGAGGGACCGGGCAGTGACGATAAGGGCCTATTTCTTGACATTAGCAGTTGACGTGCCCGGAATATCTAGTAATGGATTCAAGAATGGGGTTATATATGAAGGGACGGGCAATGACGATAAGGGCGGTTCCTATTTTCCATTTATTATAAAAAATTTTACGAAGCAAAAAATAGCAACATTTGAATCGTTCACAACCCATCAAAAAACCTAGACAATCATTCCCATTACAACTTTTGCCACGTCTGGCAGAGCAGTACCAGCTACTGCGCTAGGCACGTGCGTATTCGATGCGGGAGAACACTCGTGGAGCTGCGCCGCTCGGAGGGAAAAGGGGGCGTGGCCGCGGCATGATTGCGAGAGGGTGCGGACGAAACGCAGGAACTCGAAACGCCTAGGCGGGACAAAAGTGGCGGCGGCCGCAGAGACGTAAGTGTAACCTGAAAAGGTGAGCCAACGGCTCCGCATTGATGATACTGCGGCACAAGAGATGGAAGGCATATATTGAAAGCGCGGGAGGATCTGAAAGAAACTTTCGAGAAGCAGGGGGGGGGGCACGAGAGAAACCAATGAAAACGGGAAGAAAAGCTCACAGAGACAAAACCAGACGTGGATACAATGGAATGAGGGAGAATCCTGAATTACATTTTGTTAAATACATTTTCATCAATAATGAAACATTCTGAGAAACTAGTTTTAGTTGTCAGAAATTAACAGGAATATTGATTTATTATTTTTAAATCCGGGGAAATTCAGCAGTTAAATTATCAACAAAGCAGACGACTCGGGCTTTAAAATACACGATTAGACAATATCATAATGTAAAATATCAACGATGACAAAATATCAATTTATCAACTAATCTCAAGTAATGTATAAAGTATTAATAAGTGCACAATGGAATGAACCGTTCATATATGTGTTTTAAACAGATCTAATTTATTTAAATATATATTGATACAAATTGACCCGTTTTCCGGTAACAAATTTTTGATACCCAATAACGCTACTCGATTGAAATGCCAATAAATCAATGAAAAACGTCATTTCCATGAAGAACTTCCCGCGCTAACAACCAAAGAGAATTTTTTTCCGTAAAATTGGGAAAAATAAAGAAGGTGAGAAAGACATTTATTGGACTACCGACAACAGGCGCAACAAAATGCGTTTGGCTAAGTCTACGCAAGGGAAGGAAAGAGCAGGTTTTCGCAGTCGAGGCACGGTCGGAGCTGGAGGCACAAGGGGAGGACAGTTGTTGTGAGGCCGGCAGCAAGGACGGTCTTTGTTCCTCTCTAGCAAAGTTGTGCAGAGCTTCTTACGCCGGGAGAGCGTCACAGGCATAGTGCGCAGAAACGAATAGACTGGAGATAGGAAGAGGCACGGGAAATGGCCAACGACGGCAGAGTGGCCTAAAATTAGTTCCAGAGGGGAAGGGTGGATGAAACATAGACCTCGCTAAGAACATGGTTGAATAAAGTAGTAAGATAAGACAGGAAAAAATTTGGAAAGAATAAAAGTGAGAGCGTAGGCTTCCGCGGCCGGAGTCAGTATTTACTTGGCTGTCCGGGTGACCTTCGCCATGGACGCGGCGTCACCCGGACAGCCAAGGAAATAAGAATAAAAGTGCACCACGGGAACAACATGAATGTTCCAGCCAACGTTTGGCACAACATTCTGTGATATCTCAGCTACACAGACACCGGCAGTTATATTACAGAGTCAGTATCTGTTGAATAGGGTCGACGTGCTCACAGATACTGCTCGAGCCAACCTAACAAATGCAAAACGAAATCAGGTTGTATTCAAAACGCAACAGGGAAAACACAGAATGTGACCACAGAAACAGAACACAACTGTCTAGAGAGGAGATGCAAGGAAGACGGGTTTTCTAAACAGCTAAGGATAGATGGGTGGGGGCGAGTCATATCATGGCGAGGGAAGGTGGGGAGGGGCAGGACGGGGCGGAAATAGTGAGTATAAAACAGTTGAAATGAATCGGGGAATCGAACTATCGGTGGGAGGAAGCTATCACGACGAATTGACGGGAACGTCATGATAGGACAGAGACGATAGACCGGGAATGAAGAAACAAGAACTAAAACTTCGGATAAAAAGGCGCGGATCCACGTGAAAGAAAATGATGGAAATTCCCCCCTCCCCCTAAAATTCTTCAGTAACTACCTATTAATTTTAACTCGTCACAAAACTTTCGAACAAAAATATTTTCGGATAACCATTAAAAATAATAAACTCGTTTCGCAGCATGAGCTGAATGTAGCCTTCGACATTTCACAAAATCCGTAATACGACACATTCAGCCAAACCATTTTGAATTTTTCCTCCAAAAATATGACGCTGGATCCGCCCCTGTGATAAACAAAAGAGGGTAGGTGGCAGGGACAAACTCACAGGAGAAAATTGCGGGGAGAAAACGGCGAGGTTTAAACGACGGGAAGAAACCGCCGAAAAGGAGACGGCGAGGAGTACCCGGTGGGGAATACGATTGGGAGGAGGATCCGAAGGGGAGACGTCGGGGACTACACTGCGCGATGGGGAACTCGTACCGGAATGTTCGCGGCGGGAACTATTCCGCGAGCGCTACGTGGCGTAGGCCACTATGCCGGATCTACAAGATGGGAACTGCCCCGTCGGAGAAAATGCGGGGAGGGGGGCGGGGGCGCTGGTGCAGTCCTAGCAGCTGAGTCGCGGGCGCGGAGACGGCGCTGGCGCTGGCGCTGGCTCGGCGCGGGACCCGCGGCGCTCGGTCAAGACAATGCCGGCGGGGGCGCGCGCCGTCGAGCGCCAGCCTTTGAGAGCGACTCAATTCTGGAGGCGGCGGCGGCGGGAGAGAAGCCAGGCAGGGCATGGCGAGGGAGGGGCGGGGCAGGGAGGGGAAAGGGAGAGCCGAGGAAAGAAGGGCGGGGAAGGGAGAGGCGGGGAAGGGAGGGACGGGTAGGGAAGGAGAGAGATGGGGATGGGGAAAGGGAGGGGAGCATAGAGGCGGGAAGAAAAGGGGCGGAAAGGGGAGGGGTGAAAGGAGGGTGGGAAGGAGAGAAACGGGAAGGGGAGGGGCGGGGGAAGGAGGGACTTGGAAAGAAGAGGCGGAGAGGAGAGGGGTAGGAAAGGGAGAGGCCTGGAAGGGGGTAAAGGAGGGGCGGGGAAGGGAGGGTGGGTAGGGAGTGGCGGGGGAGAGAGTGGCGGGAAAGGGAGTGACAGAAAAGGGAGGGGGAGTGAGTGGCGGGGAAAGGGATGTGGTGGGAAAGAGAGGGGCAAGAGAGAATTGAAGGGTAGGAAAGGAGAGGGATGAGGAGGGTGAAGGGGCGGGGTGCAGAGAGGTGGGAAGAGGAGGGACAGAAGGAGAAAGAGAAGGGTCGGCGGGGAAGGGAGGGGCAGGCTGAGGGGGGGACGGCTAGGGAAGGAGAGGTGTGGGGAGGGGCGGAAAGGGGCCGAGTTCGTTGGTGGGAAGGGGCGGGGCGGGGCGTCGAGCCGGGCGCGCGGGCTGCCTCCTTCCCGCCGCCGCCGCCGCCGCCGCCGCCGCCGCTAGCCCCGCGGGAGCCAGGAACAATACCGCGCATATAGAGGAGCGATACAAGGAGGCGCTCTTGTCTGGAGAGCTCGCGCACCCGCGCCTTTGTACACTTTCCTTCGGGACCGCCGCCCCGCCCCGCCCCGCCCCGCCCCGCCCCGCCCCGCCCTCTGCGCTCGTCGCCCCCGATAAACAATGCGCCGATGAGGCTCGGGTCACGAGGCGACGGGGTGCCTGCCAACGCCGCTGCTCCATTCAACTCCCGGTTTAGGGCCGGGACACTTTGTATAAAAATGAAATTGAATCAAATCGTATTTACTCAAAAATTTAAAATATGATGGTTGTACGTTGATGTTCGTTGATCGTTAGTAAATGGGAAATTTAATGATTCATTCGAGTTATTAAAAGTTAAGAGAGTATTAAAATAAATTATTGTAATTTAAAGAATGAATTTTGCTTTTTGCTCTTCATCGACCTGTGTTCAATTTTCATTGTTGATTTCGATTTGTTTTCTCCAAAAAAAATGCAATTGTTTGAAATATAGCTAAACGTCCTTGCTCAAGTATAGTATTGAAGATAGATATACATATGTTATCTTCAAATTAATTTTATTTTATCACATAATTAGTTAATACATGTAATTTTTTCGAAACAATAGTTTTTGCGCAATTTTGAGCGAAATATGGACCATTGTAAAGATAAGACTCTTGCTTTAAAGTTTGAAGCCATTTTCATCAACGTTTGTACGAATACTGCAAAATGCATTGAATAACAAGTGAGTTTGTGAGTTTAAGACCTTTTAATTATTTCAATTGATATTTCTCGAAAACTGAAAAGGGTTCTTATAAAATAAGCTCAAAATTGAGCTTTTTCGAAACGGGCACACAATATAATTTTTGGTGGATTTAAAAAAAATGGGCAGACAGAGCTAAATGCACTGAATGACATGCCATAAACGCTATTTTGATGTATTATTTTCATGCGCCGGCTGTGTAGTGTCCTGCTGGGGGAGATACCTGAAGGGGGAAATCTCAGAGAATCGACTTGTAGGTCGGCGCCGGATGTCGCCATCCAGCTGGCCACACCTCCACCTTCTGCCAAAAAACAACAACATTAAACTAACGGATCTAATGACCATAGCAGTGCCGTGTTTGGAAATACGAGTCAATCAATTGTTTCTTATTCAAACATTCCTCATGATATTGAACAAAAAATGAATGTAAAAAGCGTTTCAAATGTCATTTTAAGCAACAACATAAGGACCTATTAAAATGTACCAGTAATAATTTCACAACACTTCTATTGTCACAGTATTTGTAGAAGATATAAATGTCATGTTCTTTAGAATAGAGTTAGCTTTTACGAATTTTGTTCTCTACTGAAGTAGTCAGCGCTAAGCGAAGATCAACTTTCGCGTGTTTTCAAACTAGAACATCATTGCATAATCTTTAGGCTTTAGCATTCCGTCGCATTAACGTGCTAATTTATCGCTCTGGCAGTAACTTATTTTTCACACTTATTTTTTGTTATTGATAGGACACCACTTTGAATTCTCATTTGATACTGCCAGTATCAACTATATTTATACAAATTACATTTGTCTTTCGATGTTTTAGAGCCTATATTATTTAATATTAATACAAAATGTGGCACTGCGTGCTTCAGTTACTCCTGAATTAAACCGGTTCTGAGAGAAAATCGAAGCCATCTCGTCCCAGCCACATGGGAAGTAATTTCGGTTGATTCATGTTTATAATATTGATTCTTATTTCCTACATCTCTGGAGCTTCGCATTGGAGTTTATAAAAAAGAAGACAAAAATACAATGAAAACATGAACACCCGAAATGTGATTAGAACTCTCGTGAATTTGAATGATCGATTTAATGCATACTAATGTCAACATACTACTAATGCTTTAGGAATTCTATAAATCTATTAATGCAATATCTACGGACATTCGCTGAAAATCGAGTTTGCAGCATTGAGGGCAAGACTGTTGTCAAATGAACAACTCAAAGATTCAATAAAACAGGCATTTTTTTTCTTAAATTCACTAGAAAGTAACCCACTTCAAAATCGTCGTTCGGAAACCCTTTCCCCGCGCACGCACAGCCTCTACGGACCAGGCGCGGCGCAGGGCGAGTGAAGCCCGCGTCTCCCCTACGCGTGAGCAGAACCCCGCCCATCAAACGCAGTCCCGTCCCTCACCGCAGTGCGGAATAAAAATTTGCCCTCCGAGCCTCGAGACCTCCAAACCTCCGCCCTCCGCCCTCCCTCCCCCTTTCCGGGCCGCAGCTCTTCCCTCCGGGCTACCGCGGAGGTTCATTTGGAGATTCCGCGATGATATCGATTCCGACCTCTCCGACATTCAAATATATTTCGATATCTTCCTCAGAAACAAGGAAGGCGGGCCGCGGAAAGGAAAAAAATAACCTCTCGCGTCGGTGACGTCATCAGAGGAGTATATCTCTATTGTCTCGGGCCGTGCTCGTTTGGCAGTTCCTCGATATTCATTTCGAACAGAGCACGTGGGGCCGCGGTGGGGGGGGGGGGGGGGTTGGAGGTGGGGTGCAGGTAGGGGTGGAGTTGAGTGGAGGGGAAGGATCCACCCCCCACCACCACGCAGGGAGGCTGAGTTGGGAGGCTCGTACTTTACGGTTTTATTGCGACCATTTACACGAAGCAATTTTTTTTTTTCGGGCGTAGAGATGTGTTCTTTCCTTTAAATCTTCATTTGAAACAAACCACCCCGCAGCCTCCAAACACGAATGGCTTGTTCGGGTCGCGTACCTTGGGAGAGAAGCGGGGGGGGAGGGCAGAAGAGGGGTTGTTGGATGAATTTGCGGTGAAAACAAAAACAACACGCTTCGGACAGGGAGAGGGGGTGCGGAGCGGAAGGTTTGCGATTCTACAAGTCCATATAGGCGCTGCATGTCGCACTAATCGGTCGTTTTTCAGTTTTTTTTCTAGAATTTAGAAACGCACAACAGCATTTTTTTAAGACAATTGTTAGTGGGAATCATCCATCAAGGAAAAAGATGTGCATGAGAAATAAATAGTTTATCTACTCACCTTAAATTCTTCAATAAATTCCTGGCCTTACAATATCTTAGATCAAGACACCAATCCATATAATGAAATCACCTAAGCCCTTAACTACTAATTAATAAATAATTGTAAACGTCATTGCCAACAATAGTATTTAATATAAGTGTATAATACTAATAATAGTATATACTACCACGGTAGTCGTTTTGCGGCTTCCATCCAGCAGACAACTGATGATGATGGCTAAGCCATCGAAAGCTGCTCTTATATTAAATACTATTGTTGGCAATGACAACGTTTACAATTATTTCATGAAAAATGCCAACGATAACGCACCACAACACCTATATACTAATTAATAATTTATGTTGTCTCCAAGTTATTAGGACAATCAGATATGAAATATCAACCTGGATTGCTGGGGTGGTTAAAAGCGTGTACCAACTCAGCGGTTCGCTCCAAAGGGTCGCGGGTTCAAGTCCTGCCTTTGTGCATGATTGTATGTTCCTTTCTCTCGTGTGTTGTCGCGGAGGGCCTCGAGTTCTGCTGACCCCAGATCAGAGGAGCCCGAAAGTGTGTTGGTGTCTAGTGTATGGTCGAATATGCGTTCCATCGGGACGAACGAAGAATAACCGGCTGTCGACTGGATAAAAGACCTAAATAGCAGAAGACAGGACATAGTGGATAAATAATAAACCGTTTATTTCACATTTTAGGAGTAATGCGAAGCATCGAAGTCACTGTTGACCCCATCTTCAAGTACAATTACGTTCACTTCAATTTACGTGAAGTGAAGTGTAAACTATATAAAGTGAATTCTGGTGTACTGTTTTTGATTGGGAATATAAAAGTGAGAATGAACGCTGTTTGCAGTTTTTCTTCGTTCATGTGCTTTAATGAATTTTTTCACATATTTGTTTTCTTTTGAAGAGAGTATATTTTACACCACATTTCTAATTAACCCCAATTTTCAGTAAACGATAACTCCAATACGGAATACGTTCAGAATATCAAATATTCAAAAATCTCGGAAAAGATAAATGAGATCAGCATATGATTCGTGAAAGGCTACGCATACAAAAATCTGCACATGCAGGCAGAGGATTACGCCACTCAAATAACCATACAACGAACATCAAAAAGACGAAAATCATTCCGGGCTCATGTCCCTGTAATTAATTTTAAACGGCTGCACTGCTAAAATTATAGGAATAAACGAGGCCCTGACTGCACGTCTGTCACGCGTGCCTTCACATTGGCGCCCCTCCCCCTTCCCTCTCTCTCACACACACACGCAAGCACATACATACGCGCGCGTAAATTCGCGCAAATGTTGCTCACAATGTACGAAACCGCCCGCATTGCCTGCTTCCTTTCACGATCCGAATGACCAGCACAGGGGCCTCAGGGCATCAATTGATTGCAATGAAGTGCTTCTGACCGGGAGGTCCTAGGGTTTGAGTCCCCACGGAGGCAGGACTTTCGACACAAGCTGGAGAGCTAGGTCCAATTCAGTCGCTGTCTGGAGAAGAATTCTAGCCTGCTGCTCTGATCGCTAGTTTTGCGTGGTTTCTCCGATTAACTCCAGGTAAATGCCATAGGAGTACCCTTACGAACGGGCCACGGACCGCGTGCAATCTTGCCTTTTTCCCTTATCCTACTCTCACCGCTTCCGTCCATAGATGTCGCGTCACCAGTCGGGAGGTTAGAGCTTGCCCCGGCTGGAGCGGTGATCCTCTGTATGTGATCAAAAGTAACCGGTCACGTGTCTGAAAATAACTAACCAGTTCGTGGGGCCCTCCATCGGTAATGCTGGAATTCAAGAGGGTGTTGGCCCACACGTAGCCTTGATGACTGCTTCCACTCTCGCAGGCATACTTCCAATCAGGAGCTGGAACGTTTCTTGGGGAACGGCAGCCCATTCTTCACGGAGTGCTCCACTGAGGAGAGGTATCGATGTAGGTCGGTGAGGCCTGTCAGGAAGTCGGCGTTCCAAAACATCCCAAAGATGTTCGATAGGATTTAAGTCAGGACTCTGTGCAGACCAGTCCATTACAGGGATGTAACTGTCGTGCAACCACTCCGCCACAGGCCGTGCAGTATGAACAGGTTCTCGATCGTGTTGAAAGATGCAATCTTCATCCCCGAATTGCTCTTCAGCAGTGGGAAGGAAGAAGGTGTTTAAAATATCAAGTTGGGAGCCATTCTTTCCTTGCCGTTTCTTATTTCAGTTCGTTTCGGACCTGTTTGTTGTTCGGCTGCTTGAGAAGAGGAATGGCAATTTACCTGAATTTCCCAAATTGTGTGGTTGGAGTCATTAGCAATAGTTCATTAGCTCTGATGATGCACTGAGGCTTCAACCAGCATTCGAGCTAATAACAATACAACTATAGATAGATAGAGAGATAGAGAGAGAGAAACAGACAGGTTGAGGAGTAACAAGAAAAGCCAACCCCCATACAGCAATCTTCTCTCCATAAGTAAATAATAAATCACAGAGCGAAGTGGTTCATTGCGTTCCCGCGCTGGATTCGTAATTGGGAGGTCGGTGTTCGATCCCCGAGCCGGTCATCCTGACCTACGTTTTCGTGGTTTCTCTCAGTTACAAGGTGCATGCTGGGATTGTTCCAAAATACCAAGAACACCTCCAACTACCCCACCTAACACCACCTACCATCATCTTTTACCCCTCATCATCACCCTATAATAATAACAATAATAATAATAATAATAATACCAACGACAACATCATCATATCCCCGCCAATTAATATTCAAGGCTAACAACCTTGCTTTAGCCAAGAGATGCAGCCGAATGGCTGATCCCCATAATTCCACACGTTGATCTCACCCAGATATAATACAACTGGTTCTCTCTTTGAGAGGAGATACCTCAATCCCCAAAATCGAATCGATATATATATATATATATATATATATATATATATATATATATATATATATATATATATATATATATAGTGCAATCCCTACCAAAGTAAGTTACCCGTGTTGTTTGCGGATTTCTGGGTATATTAAAAAAAATAACATTAGGTTCCATTTCCTTTAGCACGAATATTTCAGGTAATTCATGTGGTATCTACGGTTCATTTTATTATTTTTACGGTATCTACGATTTTCATTTTATTATTTTTTTCGTGGAATAGAAAGCGATATTTTGGTTTGCGCTTAAAATTATTGATGAGATATGATATTTACAATATAAAATACAGGTCGGGGAATTTTTGTTACAGCAGCAAATAATAACTCATTAAATGGTGATAAGAAAACGAAAACAATCAATGTCTTATTGATAATTCCTGTGAAATAATTTCATTTATGTAATGAAAATTACATTGCAATTTTGCTTCAGTCAATATCGAACATATTCAATACATTGAAAATTGACATGATCAGTAAAATAAAATACGCAACTAAATTGAACGCAATCGTACTATTTCGTATTCCTAGAAGTTAATTTAAAGAATGTATAATTTGAGGACAGTATTTTCGATAAACTTCATAATCTGTACCTAATAAAAATATTATAGTTGAAAACAAAATATTTTTCAAAGCGTATTCTAAGCGACGCAAAAATATTTACAACAAGAATATAATATGCAAACAAATTACCTTGATCACATATAACAAAGGATTGTATTTTTCATAAGTGCTAAAATTATTCAGAAGTTTGTGAAGTAAATATTTGTTGGAACAAGAAAAAAAATCTAAATAAACAAGCGAAAACAAAATATTTTTATGCATTATGATTTTCTCAACAATGCTTTTCTTAGTAATGTGATTTCCTGAGGCATAATAGGGAAAGATATTTCGCCATTTTAACCCGATTTTTGTGGAAATAATGGATGAGTTCTTATTTCACTCCATTATTTTCATACGGCTTAGGAATCTCCTTCATAGAAATTGAGTTTGATTACGCTCTTATGCAATGAAGAGACTAATAGCAGAAAACATGCACTTTGACTATCTCATGGATTTCAAGTGTCCGAATTACATATTAGAAGGATGTCTCGTACAAGAGGACGCATTTGTACTGATCGTCGCCAAGAAACAATCATTTGTGTTTTGAATAATACAGTTTCAATATTGCGTAGAAATAAGGAAGGTTTCAATTACTCTGAGTCAAATGCAGAATCTCCTCAGATTGTTTCGAATAAGTAATTCTAACCAAAATATATAAATATTAGAAGCCTTATTTATTAACAAGATCGGTATCATCGTCCCAGAAAATTCTAAATCATATTTACACACCCATTACAATAACGAATATTCATCGTAATATCAGAATTCTTACAGCTTTCATGACGTGTCCTCAACTTTTTCTTTGTAGCTAAAAACCGACAAAAAGCCGCTCCCGACAAAATAAGGGGGAGTCAGGGGCTGACAAAACAACGTACGCGCTCCAATAACGCAGTCATCATAAAATAAAATAAAAGACATTAAGTCCGACATAAATTTCAAGTACATTTCCGCCGCAGTTTTTCTCTGCCACAGAGGGCACATTATTACTCACCCATCGCAGCTGAAAACGGTCGGAGGCCGGCAGAACGCCTTAATCCCTCCTAATATATGACGGCGGACGTTGCCTGAGGGAGTTAGAGCACGCGCGTGCTGTACGCCGACCAGGTGGGGCGGGGTGAGTCGGCGGACGCGTGGATAAGCTGGCTGTGGGAAGAGCAGGGCAGACCCGACGTGAATTTTCGTTCTCCGTGGAAGTCATGTTGACGAGCACCTGGATGAACGTCTCTTCTGAACAGTTTTTATCTATGGAACACAGATGTTTTCTGTCAAAAAAGTACTTTTCTAATGAACTTGGCTAATTAAAATATTTATCGGTTAGAGTTTGCGTCTTACCTCCGTGCCCACGTATAGGTGTTTCGGACTGAAAGTTGTTGTCGGAATAGCAGATGATTTGCTCCGCTACTCGCTGTCCAGATGGGGTGGGGCGAGTCGGCGGACGCGTGAATAAGCTGGCTGTGGGAAGAGCAGGGCAGACCCGACGTGAATTTTCGTTCTCCGTGGAAATCATGTTGACAAGCACCTGGTTGAATGTCTCCGGCTTTTTTTTTGTCTTTGGAATAAAAATGTTTTAAGTCAAAAAGGAATTCATTAATGAACTTGGCTAATTAAAATATTTGTGGGTTAGAGTTTGCGTCTTTCCACCGTATCCACGTACGGGTGCTTCGAACTGAATATTGTTGTCGGAATAGTATATGATATGCTCCGCTACCCGCCGTCCAGATGGGGTGGGGGAGTCGGCGGACGCGTGAATACGCTGGTGTGGGAGATGCAGGACTTCCATTCTCGTCCTCTGTGGAAGTCATATTGACGAGAACCTGGATGAACGTCTCCTGTGACCGTTTTTATCTGTGAAATAAAGATGATTTCTGTAAAAACGTAGTCGTAGTGATTTCTGTAAAATAGTCCGTTAATAAATCGATTAATAAACTATTTGTCGGGCAAAGTTTTTTACCTTCCTTCCATTCCGTTAAAAGACGTAAAAGGCTGCCAACGTTGAGAACTTTGTTTGAACTATTTTGTAAGAGTTACGTTGGCGAGCTTTAAGACGAACGTCTCATCAGAATGTTTTATCTCTGGAACAAACATGTTTTCTGTCAAAAAAAAACTTCTTTACAGAATTTGATAAATTATATTATTTATCTGGCGTTTAACATCATGCATCTGTATCCATTTATAGGTGTTTTGAACTAAATATTTCGGGTCCAAACTGTGAATTTTGTGTTACGGTATTTGCCTACCAAGTGGAGTAGAAGGATCCAGCAGGCACGTGAATACTCTGGGTGAAGGAAAAGCAGGGCAGATCCGACGTGTATTTTCGTTCCGTGTGGAAGTCATATTAACGAGCACCTAGATTATCGTCTCCTCTGAATGTTTTTGTCTCTGGAACAAAGATGTTTTCTGCCAAAATCAACTTCGCTAATGAATTTGATTAATTATTTATCGCACAGAGTTCTCATCTCACTTGCGTGTCTACTTATGGCTGT
>JAZDUA010000215.1:2010000-2217500 GCA_038098605.1 Gryllus longicercus
AAATCGTTTGGAGAAGTTAATGTTAGAGTTGGATGAGTAATAGAGAGAGGTCATGTTATTGAATACTGTCTGAGAGAATATGTCAGATATGCATTGAGATTTGTTAGATGTGCATTACTTTTTTTTGTGAATACCAATATATATAGAAGTTTTAGTATAACTATAGGTTGTCAATTGTAGGATAATACTGTTTCTAAGGTCGTCTTGAAAATTGATAATGCTCACGTATAGAATTAATGAATGAAACCAACTGTGAATTTCAAGTCAGCAATAAATGTGATGTGAAACAACAAAACAATTTCTGTTATCAGAAGTGTTCCTTGAAATACGCAGGTGACCTTCGCATTGCGTGACCTTCCTGCACCCTGGAGCATCGCCGCCGGCGCTCATGCTGCCAACCTTCCCGTGTTGATTCTCCCACACCCTGGTAACCCTTCACGTGGATTTGTAAATGTACTTACTGTGCGTGGAGGAAGAATCTCTCCTGAACTTCTGGCCAAATTTTTATCTAGTGTGCTCTCTACCTACGTTCAGGGGTATTTCTTAATAGTGCATTTGGACAACGTTTCCACCAGGGAATTTTTTCAAGATGTATATTCAGAGTTCTACCGCCATCTCGGCACTACTCGGGTGCTGCACCTGAGCCCAGACATCGAGCCGTATGTGAGTTTCGCAAAGCCTTACGATCCTGAGCGGAGACTATGGCCCAACGTGGAAAAGCGCGTGACAGATTTCTGCAGAGACCAACGCCATGAGCGCACCAGGCACCTGCGTCTGTCAAATGGAATTGAAAACCTGAAAGGGTTCAGGTTCAGTTTCATAATCCGAGAGCAACACATGTGGTTGGATAGAAGAGGAGAAACGCAGTTTGGAGGACGAGACTATGAATTTGCGATGATGCACTTAAAGCTGGGGATGCGGCAGGAAATACTTAAACCGGAAACTGGAATTCTGGAATTTACGGAGAGACGCGCTTTGCTATGCCTGTCACGAAAATTACGGTTTTAAACTTGGAATTAACGGAACAGAAGGTGGAATTAACGGTAGCAGCATTGCAGGTAATAATTTTATCATCCTTACTTCCTTAAGTATAGATTATGATTTGTCACGGGAGAGATGGTGTTGTCCCCCTAGTTGACTAACACGACGGCATGCGGGGTCGCAGGAGGACAGAACAAGGGAAAGGAAAGATGGCGATCCGATGGAATTTTCCACCAGAGAGTAGCACCTGAATTCGAGCTAGTGATCTAGCGACTGTGGATTATCCTTTCTCTTGAGGAAGCCGTGAGACTACTTTGTATTTTGTAACTTTAGTGTTTTAAACGTGGAAAAACTTCAAGCTGAAACATAAATTACTCGTAAAACATTTGCAACAGACAAGAAGCACTCATACAATTGTAATTGAACGCCCTAACTAAAATACACGTATAAATGTAGCATGGGTCCGATTTTCACGGTTAACTACGTTTTCGAAAAAGTATGTTTTTTTCTATATCTGCGTACAACTACAAAATTAAAGATAGAGATTTTTCGTTCAAATGAAATTTATTTTCTGTAATTAGTTCCTTTATTAAGGTGTCGCACATCTATTTGACAATTTTAGTAATTTTAAAAAATATAGAATGCAAGATTTTCTCAAAAACGGCTCCAAAATTTTTCTTTAAACTTTTTATAGGGTAGTGCAAAATGACTATGCTAAAACACATAGTGCCAAACACTTTGAGAAGATAAATAAATAAAGATATTGTCTGGTATTGATACCAGACAATATCTTTATTTATTTATCATAATAAAAAAGTATCTACCTCACCAGCGATCCAATTAACTTTGAGAAGAGTTAATTTGTTGTATTCTTTTATTTTTTTCAAAAATTACAAAAAAGTAATTTTTCACTTGTCTCTTATGTCCGTAATATTTATTTTAGCAGCAATTCTCATTATTATGTTTCAATAACTGTTCTTCAAATAATATCACATATAATTTCTCGAATACTCAACTGTTTTAATTAAAAGTAGCTCAAAAATTCGCATTTTTAGAAACGCTCGAATGCCATGTTTTTAAAAAGCGGCTCCAATTTTTTCTTCCATTTTTTCAAACAGATAGTGCTAATTGCACACTTTAATATCACAATTTTTTGGGGGGTATTTTTTTCGAAAATTAATGAAATGTATTTTTTAGATCTCTCGCCAAATAATATGCATTTTTTCAGCAATTTGTAAACAATATTGTATTTGTGAGCTAAAGAGCTTAAACTGACTACTAATAAAGTTTTTCGGAAACTCAAAAAGTTTCTTTGAAAAAGAGCTTTAAATTTCGTATTTACAGCAACGCTCAAACGCCCTTTTATTAAAAGCGGCTCCCAAGTTTTTTGAAAACTATTGCTATAGAGGGCAGTATTTTACTGATTTTTAGTATTCTTAAAATTATATTTCCGTTCTACTATTATCAAACCGAAAAATTAAGAAAATATCAAAAAAATGTACATAAAGATAGATAGCAGCTGGCAAGACAGATAGAGCGATAGATGTCAGCTGGCAAGAGTATGTGACAAGTCCGAACAGCTAGCCGAGAACAAAGGAAATAGAAAACTAATATGGGAAAATCTGTGCCATTCTGTAGCATAGCTACTTTCACGTATACGTACGTATATACGGAGTAATAAACGTAGTAAAGGAAGTTACATAATGCTGCGCGAAGACACGGCAGATTTTAGACAGAAAAAAATTCATTACCGTGCCCTGATAATTAGACGCTAAATTAAAAAAAAGATTCCACTAAAAAGTGGTGTAGCCAAATTCCATGTTTAGTGGCTACTAGCTAACGAAAAATCGATTGAGGGAAACGTCCCACCGTCAGCCTGTCAACATTACGAGCGCGTAATCTGAATTTTTTTAATTAAAGAAACCCCTGACCATCTGGCTCAAGCCGAAACTTTGAGATTTTTAAAAACATTTTTCAAAATTATGGATACTTTACATAAAACCACGGGACATTTCCAATTTTTTCCCTCAAAAGCCGTTTCAATATTTTCTTTAAATTTTTAGGAATAATATAGTAAGATGCACTTATAAAGGTGGCGTAGGTCTGATTTTTACAGTCAACTCAAAATTTTGGAAAATTTCAAACGTTTTAATTTTTTCTTCCTACAACTGCAAAATTGAAGATAGAGATTATTTCTTAAAAAATTTGTTGGCCATAATTAGTTCTTTTACTAAGACCAGGTGCATTTTTTTTGAAATTTATAGTCGTTTATATTGCTTGCAATATGTGCAATATTAAAAATTACCAAAAAACAATATTTTTTTAAAAAAAATGGCTCCAAATTTTGTCTTTAAACTTTTCGTAGTGATAGTAGTAAGTGAACACTATATCATGACATAAAAACCATCTAGATATATTCTTTGGCTTTTTTAATTACAAGAAAGGAAGTTTATTCACTTCTGCCGCACTCAGTTAAAATTTATATTCGCATAAATTTATTTATATTAATGAACTTATTAATATATGTGATATAAATGATGTAATACAATGTTTCTCAAAAACTCAACAGTTTTCTATGCAAATGAGCACATATTTTAGCACTTTCAGAGAATGCTCAAACGCCATTTTGTTAACAACAGCTCCAAAATGTTTTCTCAAACTTTGCGAATGGATAGTGCTAATAGTGCTGTTTAAGACACACAAATTAATATTCCTTGTTTTTGTTTTTTCAAAAAATACACAAATGTAATTTTTTTAAATCTCTCACTACGTTAATACGCATATTTACAGCAATTTGTACAGATTATCGCATTTGCGATTGGAAGTGCTTTAAATGACTTCTAATGAAATTTCTTGAAATTTCAATAGGTTCCTATGAAATAGAGCTTGAAATATGGCACTTCTAGTAACGATTAAAAACAATTTTCTTGAATTGGCTCAAAATATTGTCCAAGAAAATTGCCGGGTAGAGGTTTTACTCTACTTTAATAATCTGAAAGTAATATTTCTGTTTCTCTACTGACGATTACCTTCATGAGCACTTATACATCCATTTTAGTGCTAATCATATCTAGTAGTAATATTTCCGCTTAAAGAGCGCAGATGTAGGCGTGGTTTGCCCGTAGGCGGACGAACACCTGGTGGTGCGTCGTGCCCAGCGCATGCCCTTTGGGTTGGTGCTCCTGCTGCCCTTCCGTTGGCAGACCTGGTGATCCCTCGGTGCCATGTTGGCGCTGATGGTGGTCGCTTGGACGTTGGTGCGGACGCACCAGGTCAACTTCGTCGACACGGCCAATGAGTCCGTGGACGTCCTCGAGATGGTCCTCACCGGGGGAACCTCCAGACGCATTTCTCTGCTCTCTCACAGGCTCGTCTTCGTCTGTGGATTCCTCATGTGGCTACTGGCAGCCAACGCCTACATGGGACTTCTGCTTGGTTTTCTCACAGTTCCCCGACATTATAATGAGCTGGACACCATTTAAGAAGTTGTGCAGGCGACTGACAGACTGTACGTTGAAAATAACGAGTATTTGAACATTATGGCTGGTATGATTGACGTACAATTTAGGCAAACTTGCAGAGAACGTAACACCAATTCTTCGTACATATGAAAGAGATTCATGTGTGCAAGATATTGTCAAGACTGGAAAAGCTGCAACTTGGATGAACTCACATTTGTATTCCATCGTATCTCGCTACAGAAAGTACACAGACTGTCAAAAGTTGCTTCACATTGTAAAAGAGCCAACAGAGTCCACCAGTTTGTATACATACCTTGTGCGTCGGAATCATAGGATCCTTTACGTGCTTAACTCACTTATTCTCCGTCTTTTGGAGTCCGGCTTGAGTAACCACTGGGACCGAATGCTCGAGTACAGTTTGGATTTGGATGGGCAGGGGGAGAAGTCGTTTTTCAGAGGGGATGCGAAACCTGAAAAGCTGAAGGTCGTCCAATTCACGGGTCATTTTGTTCTGTATGGCATTGGCATATCGCTTGCGGGAATAACGTTTATAGTGGAACAGATTCTAGGACGTTGGAGGGGTCGTCGCTGTAAATGGGCAATGAATTTGGTGAGGAGGTGCCACGGAGTGAAATATTTTCAGTGGCTTAAGAAGGTATTCGAAAAACCTTAAACGTCGTGAATTTGTGTTTACTGCTTTTCGTTTGCGAAGGTAGTGCAAAGAGTTTGCGTCGACTACTGATTGTTCTTTTTACTTTCTTGCATACTATTCGCACTTCCGTATTATAAATATAGTAGTATAATACTGCGGCAAAAATTGCTATTTTCCAATAGAAAACTCGTTTTCTGCATTCCGACACAAAAAGGTAACTTTTCTTATTCTTATGTGTAGTAAATTACTCCCTCTCACATTGAGTATTTACAATTTGTTTGTTGGTCCTTGATCACCCAAAAAATTCTACTGCAATAAATCTTTTTGTCGTTGGTAAACACTATGTTTTAACCGTTCAGACGACTTTTTTCAAAACTGATATTCACCTATGTGGGCGATCTCGTGACGCGACGGATTACGAATATATTATGATTTTTGATGATACTTTACAAAAAGCCTTGGCATTCAAAAAATAGTTTTATTTTGTGATTTTATATTTATTTAGGATAGAACACAGGACGTTTATGAAATTGGTGCATATCTCGTTTGCGTTAAACACTCAGCAATTTGCAGAAATTACATAGGTTCAAAAATATTTTGGCGGGTTCCTATAACTGCAATACTGTTATTGAAGTTGTACGGATGTTTAAATGATTTTAAATAAAATTAGCAATTTTCGCCTAATTTATGTCAAATAAAATTTACAAATGATTCTCTGAAAATGGCTACAATATGGACATAGCGTAAGCACAATACAAGTAAATTAGGGGTATTCTGAACGAAAACTTTCTACAAAATTATGCATGTAAAAATGGACTGCATAATTTTTTGAATTGCAAGACGTTTTCAGGGAAGTTTTACTTAGAATCTTCAAATCTATTCCTTTTGTTCTTTTGTTCAGAATAGAGCAAAACACACTTATAAAAATAGCACAGTTAAAGTCTGAATTTTTGAAAAGTGCAGAATTTACAAATAGTGTGAGTTTGTGTGTACTTTTCTATCACTACTACATTCGCTGTGTTGGTTTGATATTGTACTCGTTTGCCACTCGGTAAAATTATTTTGCCTATGTCATACAACAATGGGAATCACAAATGAAATATTGGATTAGAACGGCATCTAGCACCCACATAAATCAAATTACGAAATTTGAATCCATTAGTTCACTAATTGAGACCTGATGGAAATTTCGAAATTGAACTTTTACCATTTTTTTTTCGAGTTTCTCCCAGTCTTCAAAAGTTTTCTCCCATGATTCAATTGGAATTCAATGTGTTCGATCTAATTAGAATGAAACACTTCCTCCAGTGAATTTTTATATTTTTAAACAATCTTTTTGGGTAAGTTTTGCCTAGTGTTTGTGTGATTAATTAAAACGTTCACCTAAGTCGTTAATTTGCAAATCAATTTAATTAATTTTCCAACGTTTCGCCCAACTGTATTTTTATACCTTTAGTGGGGTATGATGAACTTGTGTAAGGGTATTTAAAAGAAATTAATATAATAAATTAATATAAAACATATATTTTTAAAACTATATATTAATAAACTCTCGAGTGAGGAACGAGCGAATAACTTTTTGCAGTTAACTGTGTAGTTTTTTGTAAATTAAACTTTTACATTGAATCGTTTTGTGGCACTTGATATGCAGGATTCAGCCGAGGTCTCCTAGCGGACACCTCCTTAACCCTACCCTACTTTGCAGCAGAGGGCTTTGTTACCAGTCCGCCTGCGAGGGAGTACTGCGCTAGTCAAATTGGGTTAAAGTGAAAACACGATACAATTTATTTTAAATAATATTCCACGAAACAATTAAAGAAATTAAAACTGACTAGCATAATATAACATCAAATGAAATTTTAATGTTTAAAATCGAACGAAAGATTTACTAGATTACTGTTTATTAAGTTTTAGACTAAATTGATCAAATGTTTAATACCATTTTTTAAATTAAAAAAAGTCTTGGCAGGGTAGTGTCAGGACACACGTTTACCTATCTCAGGGACGTGAATTCAAATTTCAGCACAATGAGGATCGGTTTTTATCCAGACTAACCTATTGAGGGTGGTCCTAAGCCACACTCAGCGTTCTTTCCAAATGAATACCAATAGTCGACAACGTTCGTTGCTATTATTTATTCTTCATACAACTAATGTTAGTAACGAATTGGGTGAGTGCTCAAAAAACGTGGGCTTATATTTTTTGGGCCAAGCCCAGATTAGTGAAATTGCCAACAAAACATTGATATTAGCAAACATCAATTATGAAAATTAAAATGTCGATGTTAATAATGCATCTACCAAAAACCGACGATGTTTTTAAACACGGATGTTTTAAACTAGTTTAGTATCCTCTAACATAAAACGTTCGCGCAGAACAAAATTTGATGAACCAATAGTTCATTAATTTGTGTTATTTTTTAACTTACAAAACAAAGTTAAATAATGATAATAATAATAATAATAATAATAATAATAATAATAATAATAATAATAATAATAATAATTGATAAAGCCGATCAGATGGCCGAGATCGCTAAGGCAGTAGTGCCGGAGTGGTTTCGGACCAGAAGATCGCGGGTTCGAGTCCCGCCTCGGGCATGGATGTATTTGTGTATTTGTGTATGTCTGTATGTGTTGTCCTTTCACCCCCATTATCATCATATCATTATTTCATCTTCCATACCCCCAGGGCTAACAACCGTGGGGGATAAAAATCGGATCCAGCTAAAATGATGGTCCCCCCAAAAAGTTGTTGCAAGCACCTTCCACCGCGATAATAAATAAAAACTGGGCCACGGTAATTGCAGGATGCTTGCTTGCGTGGTCCTAGTTGGCCGATTAACGAAAAAAAAATTGATAAAAGTCGGCCCCGTGGCGCAGACGATTGCGGCAGCCGTCGTCTGTGCCGAGGAGGCTGCAGGTTCGAGTCCTGCGTAGACATGGTCGTATTTGTGATTGTCCCTTCACCTATCATCATCATCCTATCATCTCATAATTCACACTTCAAGGCGTAACAACCTTGTTATCCAAGGATACAGCTGAAATAATAATTAATAGGGGATATCAAAGACATTTAGAGGACTCAGATGAAAAAAGTATTGTAATTCGCTCGTTAGAAGGCAGGGATATCTGCATACGAGTAATGCGGGTAATGCGAGTAATACGAGTAAAGCGGCGGCGATCAGGGGGTGTTACTTAATAGGTGGTAAAACGTCCTTATTTGAAAGTAGTGGTGGGAGGGACAAGAGAGTGGTGGGGGAGACGGTGAGAGGGGAGGTAAGTCCGCCATTATCGGCCACCCTGGCAAGTAGCGCTGTACAGGGGCTTTTGCGAACTAATTTTAAAAACAGAAAGTTTGATTTTGTGGATTTGTTCGACGACAGTGTACAACGGTTTCTCTTGGTGTTCGCATTCTCTGCACGTTTGCCGAAGTGATTGATTTTTTGGTTGTTTGGCAGTTTTGGTAAGAAATGCCAAAATATAGGCGTTGTTGGGTTCCCAATTGCCACAATAACAAAAGGGGAAATGCGGAAAAGACAAGGTTGTTTTCTTTTCCAAGTGAACCTGAACGGTAAGTGAAATGAAATATATGGCATGATTCTTACGAATGGTTTAACATTATTCGAATAATGGATATTGTAGCGGTACAGAATTATTAAAATAAATTAAATTCAGTAAAGTAGACTTAAGAATTTTTTCTACTGAGGAAAAAACATACGGCGTCACGCGCGCAGCCCCCCTTCTAGTAACAGCCACGATCCCCCGGCCCATTTCGGATTTTTATGACACCCCACCCAACGGCCGGGCAAAGGGTTAATTGAAAACCGCCCAGACGCAGCCACATCTGGAATATCTTTGAAACGCCTGTCGTCGTGATCGGGGAAACCCAAAACTATAATTCTGTAGCCGGGAGGCCCCTTCACAGACATGGCCTATTTTCGAGACGGAACAAAGGGACACTGTATTCCGACAGAAACAGAGAGTGGAAAATTCCTTTACTCCCCCGTCGCTATTGGCCGAATTTAGTGTACAACGCCATCACCTTTAGACAATAGCGACGCGATCGTTGTAGGGAGCCAGAGCATATGAGGAGAAAGGGTGGGGGTAAAAGTTAACTTCACGCAATTTTTGAGAAACAAAATTTCAGTTCGAGAGAGACTTCTCTAGGGGTGGGAGCCAGTCGCGGGGAGAGGCTAGTGCGCCTCTGAAGGCACTTGTAAAATTGCAGTGGGCTAAGAGCAGTCAGAGAGAAACTTCTCTAGGGGTGGGAGCCAGTCGCGGGGAGAGGCGAGTGCGCCTCTGAAGGCACTTGGTTAAATTTTACTTGGTCGAGAAACTTCTCTGGGGTGGGAGCCAGTCGCGGGGAGAGGCGAGTGCGCCTCTGAAGGATTTCGCAATTTTTTGAATTTGTGCCTGAGAACATTCTCATGAGATCGGAGGGAAACATTGTTGTGTGCTCCGCACCTGCGATCGTGGGCGATATCCCCGGCTACCAGACGCCGCGAGACGCCGCCAGACGCTGCCAGACGCTGCCAGACGGTCCCCCCTGCTGACGTTACCAGACGCCGCTAGACTCTGCCAGACGCCCCGCCCGAGAGGGTGCAAGCCATCCCGCATTCCAGAGAAAGTCGTTCCGGCCGCCCACAAGCTTCGCCGCGCCCGCCCAGGCACATTGAACTTTTGACACGGAAGCTCTCAGGTAATGTAACTGGGGGCTATTAACCTCTTTAAATTTTTGTCAACGCGGTGCCGCGCCAAGGCACATCGAATGGTCATTTACTATTGTAATTCTAGTTATAAAATAATTTTGTACTCTTCTCTAGTTGTAAGCTTTCCTGTTAATTTTAATCTTTATTTTTCCTTTTTTTATTCAATCTCTTCTTTCTTTTGTTTTATAAATGTAACTTCCCTGGTACAGCTTTGTCCAGGAATAAACGTAGTCTTTCACCAGGAATCAAATTGTTTATTTTGAATGTCCATGAGAATCTAATTAACAATTCCTTCCACCACCTAATTTTTAAACGAGTAAAGTGACAACGACCGACTGAGCTACAACCGGGCCGCTAACCGCGCATTGTTTAGATGCGCGGAGGTGTTACAATATTTTTCATATATTTACAAATAACCTGTGGCTATTTTATAAAAAACATCTAATTTTGCTAACATAACCTAACTAGTTTTAACAATTGTTAACAAACAATTTATTATTTAAAGTCATTTTAATACCAACAACCTTAAATCTAATACTTATTTTGTTTCTTATTATTTAGTAATTTATGTAATACAAACATTATTATATAATATAGGTGTATGAATTGGTTGATGGCAATTGGAGACCCAACATTGGCTGTTTGCCCATTGCAAACACTGAT
Source organism: Gryllus longicercus (assembly GCA_038098605.1). Taxonomy (NCBI): domain Eukaryota; kingdom Metazoa; phylum Arthropoda; class Insecta; order Orthoptera; family Gryllidae; genus Gryllus; species Gryllus longicercus. The sequence continues at coordinate 2,020,469 of JAZDUA010000215.1, forward strand.
ACACAGAAGGTATGTGTGCATGGAACATTTCATGCCTAGAATGTTGACTGCAGCAGGAAGAGCAGGTTGGGATGCAGTGCCTATCATATTCAATGATGTGCGTCCTGAATTGCAAGAAGAAGCCACGTAAAATAAGCCATTAATTCAATTCAATTCAAGAAGCACTCAGAACATTTTTAGAAGGCGTACCACCAGACAGGCGTAAGTTATGTTTTTAGCCTCTATTAAAAGAAATAAGATATTTTTTCAATTACAATTTGTATTCAGATCAAAGACCCATGTCTCTTTGAGTTGCAGGGCCAGCTCCACCTTCTCTGAATGTCACGGTCAACATGTCGTCCAATGTGCTCGCATTTCCTGGTGAGTACAAAAACATTTTTTTCGCATTTTTAGTGAATGCACGATTCCCTTTTTAAGTCAATAACACCTCCTCGTTTGGTGTTACAGACTCTTCTCCTCCGGCTGGAGAGGAGAGAACAGAACCTGTGGAAGGGGTTATTGCAGCTCACCTCTTCCAATGTGCTATGTTTCTAAGAAAATGTGTGCTTGCTCTATGTTGCATATATGAGGAAAAAAAACACTGATGACATGAAATATAATACCGTCAAGTTTGGTAATCTCTTGGTATTGCTGTGCAATAAATTTGAATTTGAAGTGACACTATAGTAGTAGTAGTAGTTTTCATGAGTGATTTACATTACTCCAATGTCATCTCTAAAAACAATATTTTAATAATTTATATGTCATATTTAAATGCAGATGAGAATATGTGAGTTAAGTAATGGATGTAACTGATATAAACAGACAGCCATAAATACCGAATTTTGAAGAGTCCAGGTAGTTTACTTTCATTAAACGCTTTTCATGATAACAATAGTTCTAACACAGAATTATGCATGTATATAACAGAAACATGTATTCTTATGTATGACATAATATCTCTTCTTCTAACATATTCTGTGATGGATTTTTTCTTGTGCATTATCACTAATTGAATACGTCCAAACTGCAGGACTCCAATATTTCATTAATCAAAAGAATAGAAGAAATTTGTCATAGCAATGTAAATAAATCAGAAACATACTTGAATCAACTTGGTGAGCTTCACTTTCCTACACAAGATAACGTAACGATTGAAAACGAGTTGTCTGTAAAAACCATGGTTTGCTGCTGCATTACAATAATTAATCTAAATTTATTAGAAGTATGCGAGAAAGTGAAAAGAACAATCAGAAGGTTATGTAAACATTCTGAACGACCAAGACAAACCAAAAGCGGCGAACGCAAATTCACGACGACTAAGTTTTTAAAAGACTTTCTTAAGCCACTGAAAATATTGCACGCCAAGAATACGCCTCATCAAAAAACTGCGTCACTATGACTGCGAACCCACCAACGACCAAGAATCTGTTCCACTTATCAATGTTATTCCCGCAAGCGAAAGGCCTACGCCATACAGAACAAAATGCCCCGCGAATTGAACGACCCTCAGCTTTTCAGGTTTCGAATCCCCTCTGAATATCGACTTCTCCCCCTGCCCATCCAAATCCAAACTGTACTCGAGCATTTTGTTCCAGTAGTCACTCAAGCCGGACTCCAAAAGACGGAGAATAATAGAGTTAAAGACGTAAAGGATCCTGTGAATCCGACGCACAAAGTATGAATACAAACTGGTGGATTCTATTGGCTCTTTTACCCTGTGAAGCAACTTTTGACCGTCTTTTGTATACTTTCTGTAGCGAGATACGATTGAATACAAATGTGAGTTCATCCAAGTTGCAGCTTTTCGAGTCTCTACAATGTCTTGCACACATAAATCTCTTTCATGTGTTCGAAGAATTGGTTTTACATTATCTGCAAGCTTCCCTAAATTGTAAGTCATTCCAGCTAGAAAATTCAAATACACGTTATTTTGAACGTACAGTATGTCAGTCGCCTGCACAACTTCTTCGATGGTGTCAAGTTCATTAAAATATCGGGGAACTGAGAGGAAACCAAGCAGCAGTCCCATGTAGGCGTTTGCAGTCACTAGCCACATGAGGAATCCACAGACGAAGACGAGGCTGTGAGAGAGCAGAGGAATGGGTCTGGAGGTTCCCCCGTTGAGGACCATCTCGAGGACGTCCAGAGCGCCATTGGCCGCGTCGACGAAGTTGACCTGGTGCGTCCGCACCAACGTCCAAGCGACCACCATCAGCGCCAACATGGCACCGATTGAGCACCAAGTCTGCCAGCGAAAGGGTAGCGGAAGCACCAACCCAAAGGGCATGCGCAGGGCCCGGCGCACCACTAAGTGCTCGTCAGCCTACGGGCAAAAGGCACAGACAGCATCTGCGCTCCTAAGGCAGAAACACTGCGATTAAAGATCACTAGCACAGAGGCAATAATTAACTTTGTTCATAAAAACATGTGAAGATAACTCATAATAATTTTGTGAATGACCATAAATATAAATGAGTTAAGGAAATGAAATGAACATATTTTTAGATCAAGCGTTTTTTACCAAAAATACTGCTGATTCTTCCATGTGTATTTTACTTTTAATCATCTAAAAGGAGTGCAAAATATTCAAATAATTTTTATTATTGCTTAAAGAAGATTGACCTTTCACGTTTTTCATGAAACAAATGTGTATCCTTTACAGTTTTGAATTTTACAAGTTGCAGTCTAAAGGCTTAACCAGAGTGCTCTACATTTTTGTAACAGGTTGTCTTGTATGAAGGACAGATGAACACTCTGGGCTTATTTTCGGGTATAGCGTTTCCATACTCAACTTCAACGAATGCATAAGTATAAATTTTGTGGAAAATACAAGCACGGAGATTAGTAAAATCAAAAAAATTCGAACACAATGTCTTCTTTCGAAACACTACAATACCTGTACATAATGCAAACATGAGAATGAACAGTTTTACAGATCCAGAAAACCGTCCAATTAACCAACCAAAGCCAAGTACTATGGTAAACCGAAACTAGATTAACCCCTTACGAAATACTTCACTTTTAAACGACAAAAAAACTGTATTCAATTAAAGTACGAAACAACCCCCAAAATTCATAGGCCAATACGGTCGAAGCTCTCTGGGAGTGAGAAGAGCATTCATTCGAAAGCAGCTATTGGCAGCCCTGATGATCTTGTCGTGCCGTTCCGTGTGACACCAAGGTCTTGACCAGGCCGTGCCGAGCCGTGCCGGGTTGAGCATTAGGGAGCCCAGACGTCAAGAAAAGTCGCGCGAGAAAAAAAATAATTCAGAAATGCAACTCGCTCGCGCTCTGTTAAGTGCCAGAAACCAGGAATGCACAAAATTGCCTGAATAAAATCCCAACATGGGCCGAGTAAAACTGACTGAAAATAAACACTAGCAAAAGTGCACTAGATGCACTGATCTTTACAAAAGTCTGAAGGAAAACGGAGAAGGAAAAACTAAAACTTAGAACCGAAAAACTCGAAGTAGTTAATGACAACAAAAGCTTTGGAGTTTCTAAGCAAACGTCAGGAGCCACCTTCAACAAACATATAAAACAAAAAAAATCGCCTCCATACCTACAAAGAGAGACGACAGACAAATACGAGAAATATCACTACAAACAGCAATTAAGGTTTTTAAAACAAAGATCGTATCCATACTAACATACGGAATCCAAATAAATACAGAACACCTGAAGCGAAGAGATATGAAGATATCCGAAAACATCAAGGCATTGAAGAAAGTACTAGGCGTATCAAAATACTCAACATCCAGATATGTACATCTACTAACCAGAGAATGCTTCCTAATTGAGAACCGAAGATATAAACAGAAGAGAGAAGAGGTAGAACTTTTCTACTTCAAAAGAATACACATGATAGACAGGAGTTGGACAGAACCAAACCAGAAAATGAGAAGTGTAGTGAACCGATTTGCGGTGCGCGGATTCCACCATAAACTCTGCAACACAACCACATATCACACCGTCAGTGACCTATGCCTATGCAAACTAACGAAAAGTGTCTCGAATATAACGTGCTGTTATGCGAGGAAAACAACAACAAAGTTCAGCTCCGAACACTGGACTATAAATTCCATGCGCACTTGTGCACATTTTTTAGTTATTATAAATAAGCATTTTCCTAATATGCCAAAACGCACACAAAGACTTATAAAATAACTTCCAAAAGTATCTTTGCATACCCGCATTGCGGTGTATCGAAAGATTAAAGAATAGTAAAAGCTCGTCCTATAAGAAAATTTTCGTTGAAAACTTTCGAGCAGTTTTAAGAATTGGCGTGTAAGCATTGCTGTAAATGCGAAATTAGAAGCTCTTTTTCACAGAAATCGTTTGAGTTTTTGAAAACTTCATTTTAAGACTTAAGAAGAAATTCCTCTCACAAATAAAATAATTTTACAAATCGGAAGAAATATGTATTATTACGGCATGAGAGATATTTCAAACAAATTATATTTGTGTAATTTCTTTAACAGTTGAATGTACCGATTGGCTTTAATGTCATCTTAATCAGTGCAAGTTGCACTACCCCTACGAAAAGTTTCAAGAAAGTATTGGAAGCGATATTTGTCAAATGGCTTTAAAAGGTTCTGAAAATGCGAAGTTTTGAGGTAATTTTTACAGAAAACTTTTGAGAAAACTTTGTAGGAAACATTATGATATCATTTAAAGAAAATGTGCTTATTAAAGCAATAATGTGTACAAATTGCCACTAATGTACATACTAACGACGTGAGGGGCTAGTCAAAAACATCACACGTTCGTAATTTTTGAAGAAAAACTACAAAAGAATAAGAGTATAATAGCGTTTACGTCATCTAATAGAGTACATTTAGCACTATCCTTACCAACTGTTCAAAAAAAAAACGTTTAGATCCGTGTTCGAGAAATTCATGTTGTTTTTATCTTTTTTAATTGCACAAATTGTACGCAATATTTCGCAAAAACTACTAAAACTCTCTAAAAAGTACATGACTGTAATGAAAACTCAAACTGTCTGCGTTTAATTTTGAAGTTGTAGGAACGCGCCGAAAAAGTTCAAACATTTGTAATCTGAGAGTAAGTGCCATATATCGGATATAAAATCGGACCTGTGCTACTTTTCTAACTGTATTTTACTCTATTCTTACAAGAAATTTAAAGAAAGCCTTTGTAGCCATTTTTGAAAGAAAATTGAAAATGTCCTCGTAAGAAAATGCCTCCCTCCCTTGTAAGAACATGTCATTGTCATGTTAAGTGCCCGCAAATTTTAAAGAATGTTCTTCAAAGTCTCAAATTTTTGACTAGTCCCTGATCGATTAGGAAAAATCCATTTTGAAAGCGAATTTCTACGTATAGTGGAGGCGCTAGTAGCATATACAGACTGACTAAGGAGCGGACGTTTCTATAAATTGATTTTTCGGTATTAAGAATCCACAATACAGGGATTCTGTCTACCCTACGAGCTGGAGGATTTGTTTCTTAATTTATGAGTGCCCCTTCTCTGCGGCAAACGTTCTAAATTTTGTTTCAACTTGATTTTTTTTTTCTCTTCTGAAACACTTAAGTTACAAACTTCGAAGTAGTTTCACGGCTTCTTCAAGATAAAGGATCTTGCTAGCTCGCTAGATCACTAGGTCGAATTCAGCTGCTCTCTCTTGGTGAATTCCGGCGGTCGATTGCTCTGATCGATAGATCCTACAAAAGGATCGCAAACCATTTGCGATCTTTCCTTTCCCTTGTTCGGCCCCCCCTCCCTTACTCTCAGACACTTTCAGAAACTACGCAGGCAACCCCGGGAGCTTAGAGCTTGACTCTTCTGGGGCGGCTATTAGTTATTAAAATATTTTGTTAAACGACATATGTTGAAGTAAGGTAATGCAAACTTTTTCGAAAATCTTAGTAATAGTCGTGTATTTTTTTGTAATTCTTAAACAGCTTTCATCTACAAAAATTCTAAAAAAACAATTTCAGCGAAAAGAAGTCTGCAAAAATGGCGTAGCTGTCATTTCATTGAACTTTCGTGGAACCTGAATTTCAAAAAATGGCATACGTATCAACAATTTGAAAAACTATGTAATGTTTTAGAACCAACACCTTTCATACATCACCTGTGAAGGTCTGTCGCTGTCCAAGCACAATAGAATTTGTTTCACAGAAGATATTAAGTTTTTCTCCTGTTGATCAAGAATTACTTCTGTCTTGATGAGCCACTGATTTCTTTCGAATTGTGTATTCACGACAATCCAATGCGTTAATGCCATCAACATGCTCAGCCACAAGAGACATAACCTACGACAAGATGTTGTGTGAGGGAAGATTGCCATTAACAATTATCACAGATACCTTTCGACTCATTATGTTGCTTCCGAGTGCGTCATGTTCTATAGTACTTTGTTCCGTAAGTGACCTCGCCATTAATAAAGGCATTATTATTATTATTATTATTATTATTATTATTATTATTATTATTATTAAGAGAAGTGCTCACGAAAGTGGCGGCCTTTTTCCCACGCTAGAATTTGATGTCTGGGCTGACTTGCATTGTGTTTTCCACCTTCGGGTATCTCCACCATTGGAGCACCACCACACTCTAAGCTACGGAGTGATCTCCTGACATGTGTGTTAGTATAATGCATGTAAGTGTGACAATATGCCTCTGACGCTCTTCAGAGATTTTCGAGACACGTAGATCTCGAGATACGAGGTACGGCTGCCCATGCGAGAATAGGTAACCGACCCACTGACCCCCCAAAAAGATGGCAACTCAGTTCGCTCCCAGACACCGTAGAGGGAACACCTCCGTTTGTGCCTCCTCTTGTCGTGTTCACGAGTGCAGTGTTATCAGTTGTGTATTAGTGTTTTTGTCACACCAAATAGGAATCTATACTAATCTAATCTAACATCTATTTAAAGTCAGCCTAACGCGGCTGACAATTAATCATAATGTTCTCCAATGTAAACAACAACTTAACCAAACTTTCGATGGACCCAGCTCCTGAAAATCAAGCAAAGAAGACTACGCCAACGCTACTGTGAGTGATGTATTTTCTACCAAAGACCAAGGAATTATCATAGAAGCTCACGAAGGTATTTCAATAAAAGAATATATTACTAAACTCGCTACAATAATAAACCCCAATGACATTAGATTCGTGTCGCGCATATCTAATAACAGAGTTTGTGTATTTCTAAACACTAAGAAAACAGCAGAGTACCTGACTAGCAACTACCCTACGTTAACCATCAAGGATCATAAACTGAATGTCAGACCTTTAATTAATAAGCTTAAGAGGGTAATAATTTCTAATGTTTACCCTGTGATACCACATGATGTTATCCAACTAGAATTTTCAAAACAAAATATCCATATAAAGTCCAATAACTGATTTATTAGAGCTGGTATTCCTGAACCAGGATTTACACATATTATGAGTTTCAGGAGACGGGTGTTTACACTGTTTCAGGAGACAGACCTGAAGACGTTAGCAATCTTCCAGAATCAACCACTATGATGCATGATGGTACCCAATATTGAATTTTCTTTTCTACAGATGATATGACATTCTTCTTATGTAAACAGTCTGGTCATCTAGCTAACCAGTGTAATAACAAGTTTATCCAACATTCTGCAACAGAATATGACTTAGCAAATGAAAAATCTTAAAATGAATTTACTAATAATTCCATTCAATTTACTGAACCACAAAGCCAAAAGAAAAATCTTACAATAAATGAGAGTAATTTCCCCTCTATTCCTAAGAGAACACTCTCATCAGAATCTTCATCCCAGATCGGTTCTGAAAGTAATAAGAGAGATAAGACCAATTTGTATAGTAGTAAGCAAACTAAAAAGAAAAAGAAAATTGGTCAAGAATCAAATCATATTAGTACTCAAGTTAAGAACACCCCCAAGTCACTAGATGCACTTCTTGATCCATTAAAGGCAAAGTATGAAAGCAATCCAATTGATTACCCCCCTCACATATAACCAATTGAAAAATTTCATTGACAAAGCTTCAGGAGCCCCAAACCCAACAATAATAGCCAGTGAATTTTCACTTGATATTCCATCTATTATCAAAATAATGTCTGAATCTTATCCACTATTTACAAAAAGATCAATAAAATATAAATTTACAAGTATTATCAACAAGTTGAAGAGTGCATTAGAACAAATGGATGGTTCGGATGTAGATTCATCTGAATAATAACTAGAAATGAATATCTTACAATGGAATTGTAATGGATTCTATACCCGTCTACTATCCCTGAAACTATTAGTTAATGATAATCTTCCTCAGATATTATGTTTACAGGAAACAAACTTTAAAGACAATTATTCTGGCCACTACCAGGATATACTACATCTTTTTGTAGTAGGAATAATGCTCAAACTGCTTCTGGTGGTATAGCTATCCGTGTTAAAAATGATATTTATGATATTTATGTGCATGATATTCCTCTCCAAACTTCTCTTGAAGCCGTAGCTGTAAAGGTTAAAATAATTTCCCATATCAAAGTCTGTAATATTTATATCCCCAATAGGCAGAATTTGATGTCCATCATCTTCACAATATTATCCTTCAGTTGTCCAAACCCTTGATAATTGTAGGAGACTTCAATGGTCACAATAAATTATGGGGATCTAATATTACAGACAAAAGAGGTAAAATCATTGAAGATTGGTTAGACAATCATAATGATCTTACCATATTAAATACAGGTCTGGCCACCCACTTTCACTGTAGTAATGGAAATGAAAGCAACATTGATCTTAGTTTTGCCTCAAATGACATTGCAGCTAGAATTACATGGTCTACCAACAACTACCTATATGATAGTGACCACTATCTCATTAACATGACCCTTCCAGACGTAGATCTATTCTCCAATCTGAGATGTAAGCCTAAATGGATCCTAGAACAAGCTAAATGGGAACAATTCCAACAGTTATCAAGTCCAATATTGCAACTCTTAATCAACCAATCAACCTAGATTCTGAAGTTAAACAGTTGCATGACTTTATTTCACTAATTCTAGAAGCAGCAAGAACGTCGATTCCCCATACCTCGGGAACAATTACAAAACGCTAAGTTCCATGGTGAAACGAACAATGCACTAGAGCAATTAAAAATAAAAAAGAGCATATAGAAAATTTAAGAAAAACAAAACCATGGTAAATGGTATTGCTTATAGGAATGCAAGAGCCTTTGCAAGACACTCTCAAATCCGCAATGATCCATTCATGGCAAAAGTTCACCTCTTCCATCACACACCAATCTCCTATATCAGAGGTATGGCACAAAATAAAAGCCATTAGTGGAAGAAATACTCCCAGTATTCCTAAATATCTTATTGACAATACTGGCTTAAAACATGTTGGAGCTCAAGCCGTTTGAAGACTTTTAGCAAACATGCTTGCTCAAAATTCAGATAGCAATAATTTTGACCCAAACTTTCTATCTACAGATCCCTCAAGCAGAAACTTAATTCAAAATAACATTTTGCTACTAACTGGGGACAATAACGATAACTACAACAAACCTTTCATTATGAAAGAACTTCCTTATGTATTAGATCAAAGCAAAAATTCTGCACCTAGGCCCGATAAGGTCCCAAACAGCTTTTTGAAAAACCTTCCTGAAGTTGGACTTAAGTACTTACTATGCGTTTATATTTATATTTGGACTGAACAACACTTTCCAGACCAATGGAGAGAAGCTAAACCTAAACCTAATAAAGATCACACTCTACCCACGAATTACCGTCCAATCTCCCTAACAAATAACATCTGCAAAATATTAGAGAAGATGGTTTGTCGCCGCTTGAAACGATACTGGAAAACTGAAACTTAATCTCACCATAGCAAAGTGCCTTCAGATCCTTTAGATCAACAAATGACCTCCTAGTAAATATCGATACTATTATATGTGATGCCCTAGCTATGAATAAACATGTAATGGTAGTTTCAATGGATATTGAAAAAGCATATGAAAAGGTCTATAAATATAGACTCATATCCACCCTTGCTAAATCACATATAATAGGAAATATGTTAGCATTCACTATCAATTTCCTAAAAAACAGATACCTCAGAGTAAATATTCTAGACTGTTCGTGCCATCTTACAGAGAAGTTGAATGGTTTACCACAAGGATCTGTCCTTAGTGTTCTATTATTCCTTCTAGTTATTAATGACGCAAGCAGTACAATAGAAGAACCAGTGAAAATATCCCTTTTTGCAGATGATATTACCTTGATATGCAGTGGTAAAAATCTTAAGGTAACTGAAAGTATTATGCAAGAATCGGTAGATAGAACCACTAAGTGGTCAACTAATGCAGGAATTACAATATCGAAGACTAAATCAGAGTTTATAGTGTTCACAAGAAGAAGAAATGACGATGATGAAGATGTGCATCTAAACATGGGTGATCACCAACTTAAAAGAAATTATGTATGCAAAATTCTGGGAGTTCTATTTGATTCCAAACATTCATGGAAGCAGCATATAACTGCTCTTAAGGCTGAATGTAAAAAACGACTTAATATTATCAACAAGTTATCACCCATTAAATGGGGAGCACAATTCGAATGCTTGATCAACCTATATAAAGCTCTCATTCAATCTAATCTAGATTATGGGGCAGTAGTCTACAGCTCAGCTTCAAAAACAGTTCTTAATACTCTAAACCCTGTGATCAACAATGCTTCCCGTTTAAGCCTTGGTGCATTTAGAACCAGCCCATGTAATAGCTTACTTGTAGAAGCAAGACAACTACCATTGGAATTAAGAAGAAACGTTCAGTTCATAACCTATGCCTACTCCACATTTAGCATTCCCCCAACCCCTCAAATGCAGATATATTTAACAACCTCCAGCCTAGCCTATATGATTCCAGATCACAGCTCTCGTTACCGCTTAGAGAGAGACTCCCTAAGTATCTAGAAAAATTCAATATCACCAACCACTTTGTATCCCCAGACGTAATCATCCCATCCCCCTGGCAGAACTTTAATCTTCTCCTTCTTCTTCACTTCATGGATTAGGCTACTGCCTGTTCCGTCCTCACAGTTTCTCTCCATCGTTTTCGTGGCCTTCCCACGTCTCTTCTTCCTCTCGGCGCGTATAACAAAGCTGCTTTGGGAAGTCTGCTATCACTCATCCTTTCCACATGTTCTACCCATCTTTGTCTATATTCTTGCATTCTAGTATTAATTGATGTCACTTGTAACTCTTTTCTTATTTCTTCATTTCTTATTCGGTCCTCTCTTGTGCGTCCTTTTATTCTTCGCAGAAATTTCATTTCACTACTTTGTATTGTTGTCAGTGTTTTTTGTGTTAATACCCAGCTTTCGCAGCCGTAATGTAGGAACTGCCATGGTATTGTAAAATTTAATTCTTGTTTCCGGTTTTGTCTTATTTTTTAAAGTGTTGTGTATCGTTCCACATATTTTTTGATATTTCATTAATTTATTGTCAATATCTTTATCTTTTTCATAACTTATTTTACACCCTAAATAATTAAAGGAGAGAACTTGCTCTATAATTTTGTTTTCAATGACAATTTTTCACCTTACCGTATCCTTCCCCCTGAATGTCATCACTTTTGTTTTTTCTTTTGATATATTAATGTCATAGCTTTTGCAAATTTTATTAAGGTGGTGTACTACTCTCTGTAGTTCGTCTTCTGTTTCCTGAATAATAACTGCGTCATCAGCATAGAATAAAATCGTTAATATCTCTTCGTTGGTCATTCTTATACCAGTGTCAACTTTCTATTTTAAAGACTTACTTATGTCCTGTACATAGATATTAAATAATGTAGGTGATATAGGACAACCTTGCTTTACCCCTTTATTTGTTATTATCTCTTCAGATACTGTGTTTCCTATTCTTATTACTATTTTAGTATTTTCATATAGGCTTTTGACCACCTTTATTAGATGTCGTGAATAGCCTTGTTTTTCCATGATGTGCCAACGTTTATCTCTATTTACACTGTCGAAGGCTTTTTCGAAATCTATAAATGCTAGATGAGTTTGCAGGTTATATTCCCTTCTTTTCTCCAATATTTCTTGTACTATAAAGATGTTATCTGTGGTCGATCTTCCTTTCCTGAAACCATTTTGCTCTTCTCCCATCAGTACTTCTGCAATACTTTTCAGTCTTTTATTTACTATTCTGGCACATAATTTGTATATGCAATTGAGCAAGCTTATCCCTCTATAGTTTTTACATTCGTTTCTGTCGCCTTTTTTAAATAGTGATATAACTTCTGCTATTTTCCACTCCTCTGGTATTTTACCTTTTTGCCAGCATTCGTTTATTATGTGTAACAGTCTCCATAACAACACCATTCCACCATATTTGAACAGTTCTGTATTTAACTTATCTCTTCCTGAAGCTTTCCTGTTTTTCATTGTTTTCAATTCCTCTTTCAATTCACGTATGTCAATCAAATCGACTGTCTCATCCTTTTCTTGGTAATCTCTTTGTTGTTCTTCATTTTTTCTTATTTTCCTACACCAAAGTTCTCTATAATGGCTTATCCATAAATCTTTGTTTATCATACCTATTTTTGCAACATCTTTTTGTTCTTTATTTATATGTTTTAGGACTTTGTAAGCAATATTTTGTCTTTAATATCACAACTAATACCGACGTCGCAAAAAGCCAATAAATTTCACTGAACCTATTGACAGGACACAAGAAAGAATATCGACACTACTCCAAGATTATAACATAGAACCAAGTCTACACAGACGGGTCTAAACGTGATGGAATTGCAGGCTGTGCTATATTCCAACCACCAATTAATAAAATTGACTCTCACCGTCTCCCAGATTACTTCTCCATTGCTACATGCGAAGCGTGGACAGTTCTTCAAGCAATTATAATTAGCACTAAAACACCAAAAGATATCCCCATTGCAATTTTTTCAGACTCGCTATCAACTTTGAAAGCCATCGAGAACAGATTCAATTCCAATCCAATTATCCAAAAAATCCAAGAAATACTAGAAAAGCGAGCTATAAATGGGACTCAAATAGAAACAATATGGATCCCTTCGCACAATAAAATCTTTGGCAATGAGAAAGCTGATGCAGCCGCTAAACACGCCACATTAATTACTTGTGCCTACAACCAAATTCAAGGCACCTTTCAAGACTTCAAAAAGATTGTAAAGGACTCCTGCCTCAGCTATTGGGACTCTATCGGGAAATTGGATGTCTCCGAACTCCACTTAGTAAGAAAATCAATTCTTGAACCAACTCTCCCCGGTTAATATTTTAAGAGAAGAGAACAGGTTGTAATCACTAGATTAAGGATAGGCCACTTCAATCTCAATTTCTGCCACCTATTTAAGAGATCAGATCCAGAATCCTGTCCAAAGTGTGGTGCAGAGGTCTCCACCTCCCACCTTATTCTTGAATGCCCTGGTACAAACGATATAAGAAAACTTCTAAAAATTGAAGGAACCCTACAACCACTACTCAGTCCCACAGACGGGTGTGCTAAAATAATAAAATTGTTAACAGGTACAAAAATGTATAACCTTATATAGTTGATTAATGTAATAGATTAAACCGTAAATATTGTGTAAAATGTGATTAAATGTAACACTTATGTTCATGTAATAATTGCAATCTTTATGTTTATACATACAATTGTACAATGACACGGGTCGCTAATGACCTAGATGTTATAAAGCTACCATAAATAAATAAATAAATAAATAAATATCACAAAATATAAGTGAAATATCAAGATATATTATCTTTTGATTTCCTTAAAATATTCTTGAGCCACAGTAAACATATCGCATTCGAAATTAGAACTTGAGTTTTATAAATAATACATCTTATATGAACCTCGCATTTACTTTTGGTTCGTGGCCTACACGTAAGATAATAGGATTCAGGAAGTCAAAGTTATGATGATATGTATCCAATGTCTCAACAGTCTCATAGATTGACCGATGAACACTGAAATGACAAAAGCCATGGGATACCTTCTAATATCATGTCAGGTATATTTTTTGCCGTACAGTAGAGCAACTCGATATGGCATGGACTCAACAAATCGTTGGAAGACCCCTGTAGTTCGAGTTGGATTTAGAGACTCGGAGCGGGAAAAAATGTTTGCTGGTTGATGTTTACTGGCTGTGCAGGTTAATTTATCAGTATAACATTGCGAAGCAGTTAGATATAATGCGAGAAAGTATGTACTGATGAAGTACTGTTGTTTAAAATTGTATTGATATTTTTTCATGTAGCTTTGTTTCATAGGAGAGACGAGCCACATCGTTGTTATTAAAATTTCTTTAACTTTTCTTTCTTTCTTTTTTCTGAAATAAGAATGTGCATAGAACACGCAAAAATTGTCAACAAGTAAGAACCCGCCGTAAGTTATTGATATATTGATATTATATGATATCCATGATAGAAAAGCAAATCTATTTCTAATTTGTGGTTATTCACAATGGTGACCAATAATTGTCTACGAAAGTCAAATAAGAATCGCCATTGAAAATTCACAACGCTAAACCAATTTTGAATTTTTTTCGAATATTTGTAATAGATGTAGTAATTTGTGGTAATTTTAAATTACAAAATACTTACAGAAAAAACACTTTGAAATATCAGTTTAAAAAACAAAGAAGCTAAACAGATTAAAAGCATTCAAATGCCTTTGAAAAATTACATATGTTTTATTTCCACTATATCATTTGTACATCAAAATTGATAAGTTTTTATGTTTACACATATATCTCGAGACTCCATTTTCTAAGAGTGCATTGATAGGACTCATCCACAATTTCAATTCACTAGCCTTGGCTACATATTCCCATGCAATGGTAACCGACAAATTAAAATATAGCAGAGGAATCGTTATCTTGCGTTATGTTTTATTATCATCAGCAGATTCCTAAATAGCCAACTAGTTCAGACATTTATTATAAACTGTATTTTCATTTTTTGTCTCAATATTCGGTTTGTTTTCTTCTTTCGGCTCAGTAATAGTGCCAGTCACTGAGAATAAGTCTCCTTTCGAACGATTTCGACATATTTGTTGGTCTTGCTTCTCCGAATCGCGCCATTTTCTACATAAAGTTTAATACTTGATCAAAATGTTTGCACATTTTGGAAAATAACTGCAATTTCTCATCTTCCAGTGCACCATTCCTAGGTTTTTACATTTCTCTTGATTCTGTGCTCCATTCTTTTCAGCTTTCCGCCTGTTTTTTCTGAATGCTCGGTTCGAAATGATTTTCTATTCGCCGTCTATCCGACCCTTCTTCGTCGGGTTAGCAGTGATGTCTGTCATCTACTTTGTCACTGTCGCCTTTGTCACAATTGTCGGCGTCGTGGTTTGTGGTAGTTGTAGAAGTGAGTCTAGTCCTCCCCATCCTCCCACTCTGAATCACTGGTAGAATCGTTGTCTGAAAATAACAAGAATCACAGAATAATAGAAATGCATCTCGTTAAATTGTAAAATCGCAGATTTTGTAAAATTGTGTTCTACACCAAATAGAATTTTGTTGAAAATATTAAGAATAATTCTACTCACTTCTTCGTCCAATTTTTAAAATGAATTGCGAGGATTGTCGATGTTACAGTTGATGGATAAAGAATGATTGAATTGTTTTAGAAATAAATCAATATTCTCAGTTAGTGGTTCTTTTTTGCTTTAAATACATGTTGTAATATTGCGAAAAGTCACCTGACATTAATGTCAGTTGATTTTAGATAATTATCTTCATTTCAATAACTGAATTGGTTTAAACTGAAAGGAGTTTGGAAAAATAATTCGAGGCAGAAACTTTATTTCGGTCTCTGGTGCATCAGTTGAGGCTAGTTGATACCTGCACGCTTGTAGCCGAAGTGCCAGCCAGCCATCTCGCTGCCCAGGACTCCACTATTGCCAGCAGACGCTACATGTCACTGAAATGAAGAACCTTGAAAAGCGAGATGGGGCAATCGTTTAGTTGCCAGTCCAGTTTACTTGCGAAGTGGTATTTTAAAAAAAATGGCGCCCGAAGCTTACGCGATCCAACAATGCTAAGATAATACGCATGCCAACCAGCACTATCATAGTTGTTAAAACTGTCATTGAAGATGATTCACCTCAATTATTTCGGAGAAAATTGTGCACGATTTATTCACCATGTAATTTAATACTAAATACATTAATTTTACGAAAAGGTTTTGAAGACGATTCTCTACTAACAAGCATGTTCAGTTGATGTTGGAGTAATTTTAAAAGTTGTTATTCCTATAGTCTAATAGAAAATGTAATCTAACTTTGTTTATTTGATTCTTTCTTTCTCTACATCCGAATTACATAACTTAAACATTTACCTTAAGCCGTTCCTGAGTATTTTGTTAACTAAAGGACATTTTTTTTTCAAGAACAATGCCAAAAATAAGGGAAATATACATGCCAAGGGATTTTAAAACTTCAATATCTCCAGAACGGTTCGCCATAGAACATATGAATGTTTCGTGCACAATTTCATGAATGTTTTTGTAATTACTTTTCTTTGAAATACGAAATATTTTGCGAAAATTAGGCCGAATTGAAATAGTGCACATTTTTATGGGGTGGAATTGGGGATGCCCCCTTGGAGGGAGAGAAACTTTTTGCCTCTTACTACCGTACTACACGGGTGGATTTGCAAAGTTCCGAAACTTGATGAATTATATCCTCAATTTGCTGTTTTTAAACCTAATTTGCCTGGATTATTTGCAAATTTGTGAGAAATATCAATTAAATCAAAATTGGGGCTTCGGAGCTTATCCCCCGTTCTTATTAATCGGAATTATTTATACTCTGGTTGATTGATTATTTTGTTTTCTGGAACTTCAACTTTTATCCTTAGTCCCGTTAATGCACGTTACATTGTTGTATGTGACGATTCTATTCCCTTGCTGGAGCGTCAGACCAACGCACACATTGGCTTACGGGATTCTCCCACCACAATCTCCTACCAGCTGGGCACCTCTCCAGCCGAGGCAGGAGCTCCTGCCCGGTATCTCAACATGTGTGGCAGTGTAGTGTAAGTAAGTGTCAATGTAATTGGAGGGATAGGACAAGGAAGAGGAAGGAAAGATCGGACGCGGTCCGTGGCCCGTTTGTTAGTCTACTGCTCCGGCATTCGCCTTGTGTTGATCGGAGAAACCACGGAAAACTACCGATCAGAGCAGCTGGTCACCAGAATTCTCCACCAGACAGCGGCTGAATTCGGCATATCTCTATTCCATGTCTTTGCTAGTGTTTACACAGGCCCACGAGCATTGAGGAATTGCCTCCTCCCCTCCCCCTCCGGCTTCCCCCACGCAGCCCCCTCCCCCTCCGCCGCGTGCAGGCCGCTGTGCGCGTGCGCGGCGCCGCCCCCGGCGCGCATTGGCGGGCGGCGGGGGCGTGGCCGCGGGGGCGGGGCGCGGCGACGGCGTGGGCGCGGGCAGTGCGTGCGCGAGCAGCAGAAGGGTGCGGGCGGCCGGGATTCCCCGCAGACTGCGCTTGATCGTGACTCGTGTGTTCGTTGCAGCGGTGTCGAATTTCCGGAACGAAGACGCAAGAAGGATATTTTTTCGAAGTTACATTACATTACATTACAATTTTCAAGTTTCGGAATAAAAGTTTGGACTAAAATTTCGAAGTTTCGGAATAATGTTTAGCTCAAGATTTCGAAGTTTCAGTGTAAAAGCTTATATTAAATTTCGAAGTTTCGAAATAAAAGTGTAGATTTAGGTTTCGAAGTTTCGGAATAAATCTTTAATTTCAAGTGAACTTTCGAAGTTTGATAAAGAAGGCGTAAAAATAAATTACTGTAAAGACCAAAGAAGTATGGTTGAAGTTTGTTGGGATTCAATTATAGATTATAAGACAATAGATTTCAGGAACTTACCTGTAATGTACTCGGATATTCTTGTTAAGTTAACGAATGTTCGGGAAGGAGACGTAAGAATACATTTTGAAAGTTTGTGAATAAAATTTCGAAGTTTGTGAAAGAAATAAAAATAAATTGCTTGGAAAAACTAAGAAAAATGTACTACAAGGCTGAAGGATATTGTGGTGTGTCCAGCGTGTGATAATATACGAGCTGGTATTGCATTCGCATATTAAATTGCTGGTGCACGATTCACGTCAGCATTTTGGGACTACTTGCATATTAATTGCAAAAAGTGTGGAGTTTCTGGAACGAAGAGTAAGAAGAAAATGCTGTCATAGTTTCGGAATAAAATTTGTTTGGATTTTCATGTTTGAGTTTCAAGGAAAATAAATTAATTGTTCACATATGCTTTACAAACACATTTCATCGTTTAAAAGGTGTCTTTCACAAATATATATGTTGAAAATTGAGTGATTTTTAGTCTGCAGTTAGTTAAAACAAATGAGGAACATAGTTCAAGATGTGAGTGGCTGACCTGAAGATCTCAAGTTCTATGATGTCTAAGAACGCGAATATCCGATAGAAACATTCAGAATTTCCGAAGAGAGGTTTTCTGGTTAACGCAATTCTTTGTAAATTGGATGTGAATTTAAACGTTCATTGTAACTGGATAGAACATTGTACGTCTGGGTGCAAGTGTATTACACAGAAAATCTCAACTTCTGAAACGATTTATAACGATTTGACGGTAATTAGTACTTAACGGTAAACTTAATTTTTTATAATTTTGTGTGTGCGGCAGATATTAAATGCGAAAATTAAATGTGTCATTCATCAACTTGATATTTTTGCTTCGATTTGTTGCGAAAACAGTGACACGAAAGAAGTGTTTTCAACCTACCCTCAATTACTCTGTAGATGTCAGGTTTAATCAAAAGGTTGTAAAAGTGACATAAAAAAGCACTGGAAATTAATTTCAAGTAGTTTCAAGAAGCCGTATGATTTCTAAAATTAGTTTAACTAATTGTACTCAAATTTATATTGGATACTACTAAACTCTCAAAACAATTTAATTTGAATGAATTAATGAGTTTGTACTGTTTCCACAATAGTGGCACTGCTAGTTCTTTATATTTATCTTCAGGTTTACATTACACTCATGTAGATTTTCGTAAAAAAAATGTTTTTTGAATATTATGCTGAATTTACCTCTATTTCAAATTATATTAATCTAACGTAATATATTGGATCAAGGTGATATTAGAAATTCAATTCCTCAAAATATCTGAATTTCGCCTGTATCTACATGTGTTCCAATAATATCAGCGCCGTAATATTTTATTTCAAATGCGTATTAATTTTTTTAAATTGTTTAAGTAGTGTGCACTAAGAGATAGAATTACATATTTCTGTGATAGAGAAGGTACAAGGTTCTGAAATTATATAAAAATATACCTACTGCTCAGAAATTTGGGAGTGCACTATTGAATTATATCAATGGATTATTAGTTTATACGTTTCATCAAGAAACGTTGAATTCATCTTATTTGGACATCTTATATAGTTTCCGAGAGTTTAATGTGGTAAACATATCAGTTTTTATGTATGCTGAAAGTTTTGTTTCCGTTCTAGAATATTAGTGTTGAAAAACAATCTCTTTCATATTACAATGCAGATGTATTGTATGTGATATTTTTTATTTAAATTATAAAAGTAATGTGAAATCCGTACACAAATTTTTAACAATTAAATAAACCAAGTGCATATTTAGTAAACCACTGAAACAGTTGATAGAAGCAAAGAGACAATGAAAATACAACCAAACTATTGAAAACTTCATACACTTTACACTTTTGATAAAGCTAGAGACAAAAAGCTGTAATGTTACGTTCAATGTCTTTCATTTAAATTTACCCTTCAATTAAAAGAGCATATAACTGTGATCTGAAGATAAAGGTGCCACCGATCAAAAAGTTCATAATTTTAACGCGAGTTGAACTTTCTTCAATAAAAGTGTTTTTTTTTTAAGTTTGTGTGAGTAGCAGACAAAGTGCAGTGAAAAATACAAAGAAAACAATTGCGTCCGAATGTCTATACCTACCTTCAGAACGATAGAACAAGTGAATGAAATGCAATTGTGCAATATTCGAGAAAAATAGCAAACAACTCGCATGACGAGTGTTAAACGAGTGTGGTTGCGTGTGGAAGATTCGGTGCGCGGGCGTGTGTTCATCTTCTTGATTCGGACGATGTGGCCGCGTCATTTCTGACGACTCCGCCCCGTCCCATGGCGAGAAGGAAGGAGAGAGCTCCCACTCCCCACAGCACCGAGGTAAGAACCTGCGAAGATTTTTAGCTGCTGACATGTCGGTTCCCTCTTTGCACTCTACCTGAACGACATTAGCTCCGCAATTCCCATTGTTATGATATGGGAGATTTTGGTTTGCCTCTCTGAATATTACTTATTTATCCATTCCCTTAATCTTTGAGTAGGTTACTATCTAAATCAATACTATGAGTTTTTTTCATTTATTTTCTTCTTGTTCGGCCATGCGGCCTTTCAAGGGCTTGAATACAATAGATTTTTCATTGTGAGGAATAGGCATCCTTGGCATTTTGAGCTTGGCATCACTGCTCCGTTTTTAAGGTTTGGATTGGGATTGGAATGGTTTATTGTTTATGTAACATTTGCATGCTTTAATGTTAGGTTGGATGTTTGATTTGATATAATCATGTGCTTATGGGGAGGCGGAACTTATCTTTTGGGAATTTCGATTTGATGCAGCAGAGGTTCACAGCATTACGTCCTAGGTTAAAGTTATTTGTTAAGTTAGAAATGTTCAGAGTAGTATAAAAGCATTTTGAAATTGTGGAGATTGATCTTTGATTAGATCCATACGTAGCTCTCCATTGATCTGGGAATTGGGTATAAACCAGGGTGCTTGTACGATTTTCCTACGGCATTTGTTTTGTACCGTCTGAAGTTTCTCTATTGATGAGGGTGCTGCATTTCCCCAGACAGGGCAAGCGTATGTTAAGGTGGGTAAAATGATTGATTTAAATATCATGAGCTGGCATTCGATTTTTAATGAGGATTTTCTATTTATTATTGGATATAGTTTTGACATTTTCCCCTGAGCTTTATTTACCAGTGCAAGGATATACGGTTTCCATGTTAATATTTTATCGACGTTCACGCCAAGATATTTAATTGGGCCTGTATTCCATTGAATCAAGCTGCAATTGATTTTTAAGGTAGGGGCGTTCTTGGTCTACGAAGTGTTAATATTTTCGCTTGGCATTTTTCTGGATTAAATTTATTCTCCACTGATTTGTCCAGAATACTAGTTCTTCCAGATTCTTTTGTATCCGATCTTGGGCTATGAGAATGTCTTCATGAGCAGTGAATAATGCTGTGTCATCAGCGAAGAGATCTACTTTGGTGTCTGTCATTCGTGGAATATCTGAAGTGTAAACATTAAATAGTGTCGGAGAAAGTACAGAGCCTTGAGTTAAACCTGCTGATATGTTTCGAGGGGTTGATAATGTTTCATTGACTTTTAACATGAAATTTCTGTTTGTAAGAAAGCTATGGATTATTTTTTGGATGTAATCATGGACACCCAAATTACGTAATTTATACATTAATCCTGTATGCCAGATCCTGTCATACGCCTGTGCAATGTCTAAGAAAACTGCTACAGTATGTTTCTTTAGATGAAAGCTCTCTGAAATATTTTCCATTAGTCTCAGTAATTGGTGCGTACATGAATGGTTAGGTCTAAAGCCGAATTGTTAATCGGGAATTGCTTTTATTTCAGTGAGGTATTTATTTAGTCTACTGAGTATCAATATTTCAAAAATTTTTATATTGTGGGGAGCAAACTGATAGTTTTCTCTCAATCTAGGATCTTTTCCTGGTTTGCGGAAAGATAGGATGATGGCGATTTTCCATGCATTTGGGAAGTGATTTAGGCGTAAGATTGCATTAAATATTGCCGTGAGTCCGGCAATAGTGTTCTTGTTTAGTTCCTTTATAATTTTGTTATTTACTCCATCATTCCCTGGAGCTTTTCTTCTTTTTAAACGGCCGATAACTTTCTTTGTTACTGAAACCTGGGGCTCATTTACATAATCCTCGATGTTTTTATTGTGACTTGGCATTGTTATTGGATGAGGTCGGAAAACTTGCTCTAAGTGATCTGCTAAAATTTGAGTTTTTTCTTCATCTGAATAGACTTTTGAATTATTGGTTTTTAGAGGGGGTATTTCAGTTTTTTCTCTCGTGAAAGGTCTGACTGTTGACCAGAGATGAGCTGAATTTGTGTATATTTGCTTTAATGATTGCTGAAATTTGGAATACCTGAATTTGTCTAGCTGTGATTTTACTATTCGTGATAGTTTGTTTAGTTTAGATCTGATATCGACGTGTTTCTTGCCAGTATGTTCTTATATTTCGCTTGGATTTCATTAAATTTAATAACCGTATTGGAATGTACTTATTATAGCAAGCACGCTTTCTGCATTTTATAGTCGAAGCTTGTTTTAATGACTCTTTAATAGCTGAATTAAAGTTTTCGATTTCGAATTCTAGATCTGATATAGATTTAATACTTCTGGGGTATAAGTAGTTTTCTTGCATTAGGTATGAAAATTTGGGCCAGTTTACACTTGTTGTTACAGTCGTTTTTGATTATGTTTCTTCTACTGGTTTGAACACGTTATTAGTACTGGGTTGTGACCTGATTGAAGGTCGTCTAATACGTTTTGGAATATGGGGAAATCTATGCTTTTGGTTAGTAGTATATCTAAAATATTTGGTACTATATTTGAATTGTATGTAAAATGAGTCGCCGCTGTGGGAGCTACTATTCAGATTTTATTATTTTGAGCCAAATTAAAAAGTCTTTGTCCCTGGGCTGTAGTGGTTCGACAACCCCAAACTGTATGTTTACTATTTAGGTCTCCCATCAATATTAGTCGGGGATATCTGTTAAAAATTGCCTTGTAAACGTCACATGGAAAAGTTTTATTTGGTGGTTTGTATACAGCTATTATTACTATTTCAGTATTATTTACAAATATGTTTATTCCGACTGTTTCTAAGTTTGGCGAGGATTTTGTAGGAACCTGTCCGTGCTTAACAGAATTTCATATCAAAATTGCTACACCACCTGACGCAGTTTGTGATATCCTGTCGTTTCTATACATTTTGTAGCTGGGAATAATTAATCATTCTCCCGGCGAGAGGTGGGTTTCCGTGATACCTGCTACTTTAATTTTATTACTCTTCATTAAGTATATGAATTCATTTTCCTGACGCTTAATGCCATTTGCATTCCAGTTGATAAGTTTTAATTCTCCGCAATTACTTCCCATGGTTTAGTTTTTCTAAGACGTTATAAATTATAGTTTGAGTTTGGGGGATAATAGCATTTAATACTTGAGTTGTAATATTAGAGATTAGGTTTGATAAGTCTTGAGGTTGAAATTGTATTCGTGGTGCTGCTAGAGGTTGTTTTGGGAGTGGAGGAAAATGAGTGGGGTTTCTTGGGGGCGGGTGGTTCGTTATCTGTTCATTGCGAATTGGAGCAGTATGCCCTGCTTGAGTTTTAGAGATAAATTAAAATTTTTGAGATAATTCTAAAGCCTTTTTGTATTCCGGGCAAACTTTATAATTAGAAGTATGGATTTTTATTGCACTTTACGCATTCTGAAGCTGTGTTTTTAGATTTTCTACATTCTGAATAATGGTGATTTCCAATGCATTTCACAATTCTGGGATATAGCCTACAATTAGCCTGTGAATGCCAAAACCTTTGATATCGTTTGCATTGTATTACATTTGAAGCAATACGTTTTTGAACTTTTTCAACACTGTAAAATAATCTAACTAGGTTGAATATTCTTCTGCCTTGGTAATTGTCCTTCACATCTATTGCCAAGACCGGGATTGGGTTCCTATCTTTGTTATAAAGTCTACAAACTTTCAAGATTTAATAATTCAATTCCTTTAGTTCTTTAATAATTTCATTTTCAGAATATTTAGTGGGCAAGTCTTTTATCACTACATGCAAATTATTTTTGATGGGTCTTTAAATGAGTGAAATTGGATCTTTTTGTTTTCACAAAACTTACGGTATTTCCTGAAGTCTTCTATTGTTGTAAACATAACCTTTACTGACCCTTTTTCTGGTTTGGCTCTGAAGTCTGCTGAAGTGTTCTTTTGGATGCTTTCTATCACTTGTGAATAATTTTGTTCGTGGATAAAAATTGGAGGGATTCTTATGTTTGATACTGTTTCACTTTCTTCCCCGTTGTCATGGAGATTCGCAAACGGATCGAAGCGTGACGACACCTCGACGCCATATTCAGTAACTTCTGATTCACTTGAACATTTCTTGAGTTTAAGATTTTTTCACTAGTGATTATGCTTAATGGTTTTCCAACGATTTCACTTCTTTCTTTACGGTGAGAATGTTCTTGATGCACCTCCATAACCTGGTTTGATTGTTGTTGATCTGTGGAAATTAACATTTCCGGCTCTTGCCTTCGGTCGCGTAATTGAGGAGCAGAGGCTGGTAGATTTTCGGGAGATCGGGAGGAGGTGGGGTTTTGGGAGTAGGAATTTTAATTAGCCAATTGTTGGTAATGGAATACCTGTTGTTGAAGGAAGTAAATATATTGTTGCGATTCTTCATATGTTAGTTGTTTTCCTTTCTCCTGTAGTAGTGGAGAAATTTGTTGGTGTTCGATACTGCCACCGCCGTTTGGACTTTCATTAATCACTTCATTGACTGAACAATTAACCCCGAGGTTTCAAGTAGCCCCCAGTAGGGGGCACTATTCACACCCATTTTGCCAGATAAGTCGTTGCACTAGATAAGCAACTACTAATCTAAGTTCTGAATTCACTGGAGCGCGTCGGCCCGCGCAGGATAACACTGACGCTGACACAACACTAACACTCGAGTAGATCTACCGCAATGCGGCAGTAGCGGCCGTTAGCCGCGCCCGGCGACAGTTTGCCGTCCGTCCGCTAGGGTGTGGCGTTGATAACTCGACTGCTAGCGATAACGAGCGGAGCACGAGAGAGAACCTTCTCCTACCGGAGCTCGGAACGGAAATGGGGACTATGGTTTTTGTTTTATGGGGTGTCACCTGTAGGTCACACTGGCCGTTGCGGGTCTGGCGGAAATAAGATGCACCAAAATTATTTACAAGCATTTGCATCCTATGTATGAAATATACTTTTATTTAGTGGTTCTTTTTACACAATAAAATAAGAAAACGACACATGAAATTGAAGTTAAAAGTAGAAAATAAATACTTTTTCCGATAATTTGTATTATGAAATTAGCATCAACACTGAAGATGAAGTGCTACTTTGCTCTTTTGGCACATGATTCTTGTGCGTTGCTGGCACAGACTAAATTTTCTCGTAGAACAATCCTTTCTATTGTGGTTCCAATCAGAATCTGTTCTTACTTCCGGTCCACTCGACTTTTTACGGGGGCTCCGGCAGAGGAGACTTACAGGCGCCTTTGCATAATACAAACCGTAGTAACCTTGGACAATCACCTCCGAAAGTTGCAGTAAGTAAATTCAGTGATATTTTGATTGTGTTTCATTACAAGCTAGGCATTATACATGTTTTAGGTTCAAAGAGTGTTCGTCATTTTTAGTGACCTCATCACTAGGTCATTTCACCAGGTTTGAGATGAAAGAAGCTTTCATCTTCAACCCATTGTGTTTGAGATTGAGTTGTTTTTTTTCTTCTTGTAATAATTTCTGCCCGACGAGTCGGATTGCATTGCTGTTTTCTAAACTTTTTCTTCACATGCTTCATCTGGTTGTTAAATGTTTCCTGTGCCAGAATCGTCTTTCATAGTTCTGTGAACTTATACAATTAAGTTCAGTAGTCAGCCGAGCAGATGATTCGTGTCCCTTGTAGTTTTGACACCCGTTTCTTCATCGATGAACAGAGCAACATCAGGAGGTAACAAAAGAAAATTATCATCTTTGTAATTCTCTCGTTTCTAAACTCGTAGGCACTTCTAGACCGCAAACTGTAAAAAATACGTGCCGTCCAAGATAACGCCACAGCATCGATTCTATATCAAATAAGATCAACTCCCGGTGTCACCTGGAGGGGACACCCCGGATTTGCGGCCAGCAAAATCTATGTCATAAACAATTAATTATAAAATGACAATTTCAAATGAATTATTTGAAGTTTTAAAATTTCTGTAAATACGTTATTATTTGTACTTCCTTTATCTCCCGATTTCTGTAATAATAAAGAGCACAATGCACCAAAATTACTGCAAGACTTCTTGAATAAATTAAAACAACAATTCGCTGCACGTTTAAGAAAGGTCAAAACACGAGTTTGGGGATACCAAATTACTTAACTTCGCAAAGGACTATTTATAGAAAATGATTGAAGATGTCCCGATTTAGGAAGTTACATAGAAAATGACGGACGCGACTAAAGTTTGTAATCAAGGCGATAACGGAGGGTATAATCAACCAAGTCAGTTACTTGTTATATTGGTCGTATTGTTTGGTATTTTTTAAATTTTCACCATCTTATGAGGCAAAATCATTAATTGAGAAATACTTCTTTGAATAGAAGAACTCATACGTCATATTTTGCTACAACTAATTTGTTTCGATTGTGCTTAACGGACAACGAACTGTTAATTTTTTTAAATATATGTTGATAAAAATTAAACGTTCTCAAACTATTTTTTAGTATTACTACTTTTGAATTAATATTATGTAGTGAACTCAAACAGCGAATAAAAGTTAGTAATGTATCCCAATTTATTAAGTTTTGTAATCATTGTAACTTTACAATTATTAATATCATGGCCGAGAAGTTTGTTAATGTTATGATTTGTTAGAAAGGGAGGATGAATTCAAGAAGTTATATTTGGAGAATATATTTTCAATGATTGGTAACAAATTTATTTTTTAAATAAAACTCGAAATTAATTTATTACTGGAAAAAAATGAATGGGATTTTATTTTAAGATCTTTCTGTAAGGGCCATATTTTATTAAGGAAAATCTCTATCTTCAATATTATAGTAGAAGTTCGAAAAAATTGCACTTTTGCCTTTTTTGATAACTCTGGGAGTTCAATGAACATGAGACTTTTCACCATTCTCTTAAGCTATTACTTTATCTCACAACAAATTCTAATTTAAAAAATGTATTCAATTTTCTTGAAATTTTTGAAAATGTCCGAGAGGTTTCATGTAAAGTACCCCCAAAATTGAAATATCGACTCTATAGTACGTAAGTAGCTGCGAGAAAGTAAAAACACACTCGGTTGGTTGTTTTCTATTTATCGGCCTAACGAAGTGCGGAACTTTGCCGCTTCCGTTTCCATTGACGTAATGAACATAATACTGAATAGCAATCGAAGGAAAGTACATAGACATAATTCACACGCTAATATTAACACCCTTCTCTTCTGTTGTTGCCTCCAGACATTCCCTCTCGTGAATAAAACCCTACTTACTAATACTAGTTTATGCAATTAGTTTATAATGAAAAGCTTTATTGAATGAGTTCATGTTTTAAAGAAGCGACGTTAGGAGATGATTTTCGAATTTGTACGAATGCCATAAAGCAAAATTGTAAACTATTTTTATTCGATTATTTTTGCAAACAAAATTATAAATATTTATAAGAGAATCAAACTTAACTTTGCAAAAGAACATTTTTATAACGACTCGGGTATTTGGCATCTGTGCGACAAAAGGTGGTCAGCTGTTCCGTTTACATTTACCTCCTCCCCGCGATTATCTCGCTGCCATTGGCTCAATGTATGACGACACATTCGTGCCGTAAAATACTAATACTTCAATTTACTTATCATTTGTGACGTAAAATGCTCTTTTGTGAACAGTTCTTGCAACAGAAAAGGTTGTTCACAATGCTGGTATACAAAAAATTACTATTAGAGCATTCGATATTTTGTTTCTTAATGGCGTGGCAGTCTTCTTCCAGCATTTTAATCTTAGGGGACTAATTATTTAACGGATACACAGATGCATGATTCAACTAATTAATAGATGCACGATTTCCACTATTTACATAAAATGATAGAAAAACGCCTTACGCGCCGGAAGCAAGAACTATAATGATTGATTAGTGTTTCCGGGTGCGTCAACTGCTAAAATCGTTAGTCCTCTAAGTGTAGTGCATGTTATTTCCTTGGGAGGTGGCGAGATCTTCCCCCACTGGAAGAAGAGATTCGGTGCTAACCTACCGTCTGCTTGCAGGGTTTTCCACATCCACGGCAAGTTCTAAGCTCCCGTCCAGTTTTCCGGCATGTGGTAGCGTAGTGCATGTTAGTGTAATTAAGGGATGAGAATAGGGTAAGGAAGAGGCGGCGGCGATGGTGTGACGGTTAGCGTACCGGACTGTTGTACCCAAGTTGGCGGGTTCAAACCCGATCGAAGCCGTGGATTTTTAGGGCGACAGAATCCTTCGTACGCCTTCCTTCGGAGGGGAAGTAAAGTCCCATGTTAGTAGATTTACTTGCATGTAAAAGATCCTCAAGCCTAAATGACGTAGCCTCTGAGCTAAATTCAAATCGCCTGTTTCTCGCCCAAGAAATACCTCCTTTCTCTGCTAGTTGATGAAAGGAGCGTAGCGAAATTTGCGTGGTCAGACGGAAGAGCGGGCCTGATGGCCCGAGTCTCGCCACGTAAAATAAGGCAAATTCAATTCAAGAGGAGGAAAAGTTTGCGCCCGCGGTGGCCCGTTTGTTAGGAAACTGCTTCGGTATTCGCCTAGTATTTATCGAAGAAAACATGGGAAACCGATCAGAGCAGCCGGCCGCTAGAAGAATATTCTCTTCTAGACAGTGACTGAAGTGACCTAGCTATCTTGCTATTTTCGAACACCTAACCACCTCGAACTCAGAACCTCCCGATCAGAGGCATTGCAAGGACATTTGTTGATGCTCTGAGGCATCTCTCCTCAGGAAGAACTATAAATTCGTTGTATTTTGGAACATTATTTATTAACTTCTGTATTGTGTAACTTTTGTATTAAAGTATATTTCTTACATTGGTTAAAATAAGATGTGAATGCATTATTTACATAATAAATTTATTTTAAAAGAGGTTTTCCAAACATAGTGAATGTTCTTTACATATTGTCCTCAACATTTTATGATTACTCGTTCTCACTTTCCATCTTTCTTTGATGAAGTAGAAGTTGTGTTGTGCACATCTATCAGTCCCTTGAACTTAGTTCAGTGCACGTTTCAAAGTGCATGATGATGCATTTCCAAGGAAATAGAAGTGCAACAAATGAATCAGCCAAAATGAGGGACGTGGTTGCTTGTTCTCTTAGCAATTGTGAACTTATCATTTTTACTTTCTCGTATACGTACGTATATACGGAGTAATATATGGAGTATAGATAAATATATGTAATGTTGTGTCAAAAAATACCGATTTTTTTCGTAAAAACTCATATTGTGGATCCCTGAAATTGAAAAAGTGGATAATTTCTGTTATAATATGTAGTAAATTACTCCCTGTCGCCGGGAAGGTCACAGACAGACGAACAGACAGACGTTTTGCCGTTAATCGATTTTTCGGTGTTAAGGACCCACAAAACATGGATTCTGGTTACACCACGTGTTAGAAGATTTTTTCTAAATTTAACAACAGAATTTATTATCTTTTTCGTTATCAGATCCCGGCGATAAGAGTTTGGCGAAAATTCGTCGTTTACCGACGCACGACTACATAACATTCTCCTCTTACAAAGATTCGAAGAATTCGTAGGCCGAGAAAGTAAAAACAAACATTTTTGAAAACGACTTCAGTTTTTTTCTTTACACTTTTTGTAGGGATAGTGATCATTTTACTGTAATGACATAAATGCCACTTTGCTCTGTTTTTTTTTAATTACAAAAATTTAATTTTTTGACATCTCTTTCACGATGTTAATATTTACATTAGCGGAGAATTGTTCATATTATTACACATATGAGAATGTGTGCTTCA
Organism: Gryllus longicercus; assembly: GCA_038098605.1. Lineage (NCBI taxonomy): Eukaryota > Metazoa > Arthropoda > Insecta > Orthoptera > Gryllidae > Gryllus > Gryllus longicercus. Next base: position 2,050,379 of record JAZDUA010000215.1, read on the forward strand.
AATAATGTCTCATAAAGATTCTTGAAAACTGAAAGTTTTGCTTGAGAATGAGCTAAAATTTCCGCAGTTGCAGAAACACTCAAATGCCATTTTCTCAAAAACTAATCCAAACTTTTTCCTCAAATTTTCCTAAATCCACCGTTTTAAGATGATAAAAAAGTCATTTTCTGCATTGGATTGAATTGAATTTATTGTAAAACTGTAAAAATACATTTGAATAATAATATACATAATATTCACAATACGTACTAAGAATATAATAATACGCTACATACTAAGCCCTTTCCTGTATTTATCAAGTACTGATCTTTTCACCTTTGTCCTTTTAAAACCACATCACCATGTTCTGATTATTCCATCTTGTCCACATTCTCCAAAACCACACATCTCTCTAAAATATGTTTTCAATCTTCCTTTTTCATCTCATAAATTTTGCATCTTCCTCTCACTATCCAGCCAATATTTACTTGCTCTCAATTCATTACCTATCCTACTTCTTGCTAACCTACATCTGTCACATTCCTTACATTTACCTTTTAAATTGCTGGGAATATCATTCATCTAAATAATTTTGAACCATTTATAAAAATTTGAATTTCTTATTTTTTCATAATCTTCCTGTAATAACTAGAATATATTTCTTTGGATCAATTCTTTACTTAAGTCTATTCCTTCTCCTCTTAATTTTGACATCTCCAACGAGTAACCTTTATTATTCCAAAAACTCTCTCTTTCCCAATCAGATTTCTCAGTCTCTAGGTCTTTATCTATTTTCTAAAACACTTGCTTAAAACACACGCGTAATTATGCGCGAAATATATGTAACTTGTTCTCCCAAATCGCTTCAATTTTTTCTCTAAATTTTCTCATTTGTAATAAGAGTCGGTAAAAATATTATACTTGACCTCTTGGGCTCTTGTTCCATTTCTTCGGAAATTGCAAAAAGTTAACATTTTAACACTACAAAATTGGAGATAGCGATTTTTGGTTTAATCAGACTGGTTTAAAACTATCAGCTCCTTAAAAAATGACTTGGTACAATTTTATTGTAAAAAATTAGCTGATTTCGCGCAATTTGTGTCGGAAATTTATACAATTTCTAAAAAAATTATTTTTTCAAAACCCATTCCTTTTTTTTCTCTAACTTTTCTACTCATGTGTAATAAGGGTCGGTAAAAATATGGTGTTTCTCCCAGGATTTCCGCAAATGCTCTGTATTTTCAAAAAAAATTCAAAACTAGAAAATCAAAAGTAGCGATTTTAAAAGCTCTTTAAAAAAGGCGATGTATATTTTTCTGCTAAAGGAGCTGGTTTCGCATAATTTGTGTCTGATATTTATGCCATTTTTAAAAAAAAATTATTTTCTCAAAAATCTGATGTGCAACAACGTAGGATAAAAAAACTAATGTTGCCAAAACAACAAATACTGTTTCGCATTATTTCTAACAGTTCAGTTATATATTACTACATGAACATGCAAAAGTGTTGTCAACCATCAAAAATTATATTCGTAGGTCCCTCGAATTAACACGCGGTCACTTATCCCACTGCACCACCGAAGGAACGCGAAGTGGTCCGACGCTTAAAATGTAATTGTTTCAACGCAAAATTTTTCTTGCGTGTAATTTTTGCAGTTTTCGCAAATACGGATATATTGCCAAGATTGGGACTAGCACATTTTTACTTCTTCGTTCTTTTGAAGGTACGTTTTCAAGAAGAGAAACTTATGTAACCATGCGCCGGAAAACTGCGAATTTTCGGCAGAAAAACTGTTACTGTCGGGCCCTGGTAACGAAAAAGTGAATAAATCCAGTTGCTAATAAATATAGAAAGACTAGTGGTGATATAGAATGGCACTCTAGTCAATTTTCTAATGTCTTTAATCTGGTTTAGCTTTTTTATTTGGCCTTATTCTCTTCCTAGCTGCGTTCTTTTGTCGCCCGAAGGACATTTATTCACATTTCTCAAAGTTTTGGCTCTCTAATTGTAAAACTGAAACAAAATGTCAATGATGTAAAAGAAGAATCACCCGGGACGTTTTCGACCGCCAATATTGTTAATTGAGTGTAGTAGACACTAGAACTAAAGCTTTTGATCTAAAGATGGTGGGCTTAAGTCTCACTCAGGGCTAATTATTTGCCACTTATCTTAAATAAATTCTGTGTTGTGGCATAAAAGTATTGAGAATTCAAGAAACTTTATTGAAAATCATTTGAATCAATTCTTCTCCCAAATACAATCAATATAGATAAATAAACTGGAAGTGTATGTATTTAATTTTCGAATTTTAATTTTTTAAACACTTTTTGAACTGTCTTAATCGATTTCTAAACATTTGTCACACCAAAACAGTTGTTGTCTTTGTGTGCTTCTGTATGAAACGATTTGAGTGATCTTAATAATACACCAATATGAAATTTAAATTCATTATGAACACTACCGATGGGATCAACTTAGATATCCCTACGACATTCAAATCTGAATCAACTCGACGTTTTAGAAGTTTTAAACGAATATTTTGATTTTTTAGGATACTTTGCATGAAGCCTTAAAACATTTTCGATAGTTTCTCAAAAATGATACCAAATGTTTTGATCAAGCTCTGTTTTCCGAAGCGTAAAGGCCGCTTAAGTGAATGGTGCAGGTTTCATGTTCATTGATATCCCATATTTTTTGTTGTAAGTACAAAAGGGCCATTCTTTTTGGAACTCCTTCCTAGAATTATAATATTGAAGATAGAGTTTTTTTTAACTTAATCTGTTTATTAAAGACGTGTCCTCAAATAAGTTTATGTTCAATTCTTCGAAAATTTATTTTTTTTTTATTTTGTCCGAAATGTAGGCACGTTTTTTTTAAATTTTGCATTACTTTTCTCATAAAATCGGCGCCAATTTTTACAATCGGCGTGCAATTTTTTTCTCCTCATATGTAAAAAGAGACGGTAAAAATGGTTCTACTCTCATTTTCGGCTATCTCAGTTTGTTTTCGAAATTTGCAAAAGGTTAAACTTCCTAAACTTTAAAATTAACGATAGAGATTTTTGCCTCAGACAAAGTCTGTTGTAAAAAAATCAGCCATTTAAGAAAGGGCACGTATAACTGTTTGAAAAAATCAATAGATTTTGTCTAATTTGGGTATGAAATTTGCGCAATTTCTAAAAATATTATTTTCTCAAAGAACGCTTCATTTTTTTTCTCCAAATTCTCTCTTCATATGTAATAAGGGACGGTAAAAATATGGTGGTACACCTATGATGAAGCTTAACTTTAGACAAAGTGGATAAATATTTATATCAATCATTATAACCGGTCTTATTTATTACAATAAATCGTTTATGAAATATTATGGCACAGATTATACTGTATTTGTTGTTTTATGTCACGAACAATCATCACAAAGTCAGCCAATCGCGGAGAAAATCGCTGGGAGGCAGCGGAAAACCGAATAGCCAATCAACGATTATTCGCACAGATATCAAATATCCATGACGACATTTTAGTGTTTTCCCAAACTTAACTTCGATTATCTTGTAAATTTACACTTCTGTTACACAAGAAAATAACGTATGCAAATCGTTTATAATGTTGCTTTATCGCATTAGTACAAATTTGAAAACTCGCTTTAACGTCCCTCGTTTTCAAAACATCTAGTCACGCAATAAAGCTTTACATTATAAACTAGTTGCATAATATAATATTACTCACTTGTGAAAAACAAACAAGCTGCTTGTTTTCCGATTTACTTACATTACAATTTTTTCTCCCTTCTTTATGTCTCGATTTAATTGTTTGAACGTTTCAGTGGGAACAAACCCAGCTTCAATCTTCAGATCTCTACATTTGTTGAGTTGTTATCTCAGTTTTTAAAGCATGACTTTAGACAATCAAAGTGGATAAAAACATTTTACTACCCCGTGAAAAAGCGTCTAACAAGCTGCGTATTTCGTGATTTATTTGCAGTGCGACGTGTTGTTGTGTGGTGTTGCGCAGGAGGAGACGCAGGAGGTGTCGTCGACGGCGATGGGCCCGTCGTCGCCCGGGGCGGCGGTGGCGTTGGGCGCGGGGGCGGCGGGGGCGGGGGCGCGCTCCTCGCCGTCGGCGGGCCCCGTCTCCCGGCTGCTGGCCTTCGGCGTGGACCGCATCCTGGCCGGCGACTTCCGCCGCCCCACGCCGCCCACGCCGCCGCGCGCCGCCCCCACGCCCTCGCCCGCGCCCGCGCCCACGCCCGCGCCGGCGCCCGTGCAGCCGCTTCGGCCGCGGTTCGTCTTCCACGCGACAGGTAGGTGCTCAGGAGACACGAGAAGATAGTTATTTTTGCAAGACTTTTTCCAGCCTACAGCCACCGGGAGAGGTGGCTCAGGGCATCAACTGGTGACACTGCAGTCTCTGACCGGGAGGGCTTAGGGTTCTATTCCCGATGGTGGCAAAATTTTTCGATCCTAGATAGATCGATTTCAGTCGCTGTCCGAAGGAGAATTCTAGCGGCAGGCTGCTCTGATCGGTAGTTTCCGTTGTTTCTCCGATCAACATCAGGCGAATGCCGGAGCAGTACCCAACAAACGGGCCACGGATTGCGCACGATATTTCCTTCCTTTTCCTTGTTCTATCATCAGCCCTGACTTACACACGGACATGCACAACACTACCACTCATGTCGAGAGACATGCTTAGAGCTTGCTCCGGTCGGGGCGGCGCCGTGCAGGTGGGAGATATCTAATTGGGGGAAACTCCGTTAGCAGCAGGTACGTCGACGCAGATCTTGTCACCCAGTGGGGGAAGACGATCGCCCCCTCCCGAGGAAAACACATGCACTGCACGTACGGGAATAATGACCTTAGCAGTTGACTTGCGGCGGTCTCTCGCATCCCAATCTTCATACCTTCATACCTCTATCATTCCAGTCGTTCTCCTCTAGACCTTTTCTTTACATATATTCAAAAACAAGGTACTGCCCTTCCTCTCTGAGTATACCTCTTTTTTTCTGTTTAGTGTAGCCACTCACAAACCTTTCTAGATCGTCTCACACCTCACTCAAATGCCTTTTCAAGTGACCAAACCACTTCTGCCTTCGTGTTCCAATTTCATCTAAAATTTACTTTTTTACCTGCATTCGCTTAGTAATTTCTTCATTTTTTGTGTTCCATTTATGAACTGAATAACGTTTTTTCTCAAAAACCCATTTGAAGGCTCGTAAATGTATTTTTTTACTTTTCCTTAATGTCCATGTTTCTGATCCATATAGTGCTATCTACAGTACTTTCTATTATAATATCAAAAAGTCTTTCTTAGTTGATCAGGATATTTTTTTTCTTCAAAGCAACCTGTTTAACGTTTTAAAGGCATGCCTTCGAAAAAATATTTCTTCTTGAATCTCTTTTGCTTATAATTCATGTCAAAATTTTAATTCTTTACATACTTTTTTCTGATACTTTTTGTTATATTATTATTATACAATTATTATTATTATTATTATTATTATTATTATTATTATTATTATTATTATTATTATTATTATTATTATTATTATTATTCTCTCCCACAACAATATTTTTGGTAATTGATTTTTAATACTGTTTTTATGTTTCTTCAAGCCTTCGTAAAATACATTAGTACTCTAGGTGTAACTCATAATTGGACAAAATCACCTGGTCGACAGCGAATAATTATGTATGGAAGACAATTTTCATCGATGTAATTTCTGGATTCCCACACCTCTGTACATTTTTTGCCATTATTTTACACAGTTTTTATACGTTATTTTTTCTAAGTCAAGTACAAAACAAGTCAAAGTTAATACAAGTCTAAATCTAATACAATGTGAAGCCTACTACAAATCTAAGTCTAATACAAGTCTAATGAACGCCTAATTCTAACACAAGTCTAAGTCTAACATGAGTTTAAGTCTAACATGAGTTTAAGTCTAACATGAGTTTAAGTCTAACATGAGTTTAAGTCTAACATGAGTTTAAGTCTAACATGAGTTTAAGTCTAACATGAGTTTAAGTCTAACATGAGTTTAAGTCTAACATGAGTTTAAGTCTAACATGAGTTTAAGTCTAACATGAGTTTAAGTCTAACATGAGTTTAAGTCTAACATGAGTTTAAGTCTAACATGAGTTTAAGTCTAACATGAGTTTAAGTCTAACATGAGTTTAAGTCTAACATGAGTTTAAGTCTAACATGAGTTTAAGTCTAACATGAGTTTAAGTCTAACATGAGTTTAAGTCTAGCATGAATTTAAGTCTAACATGAGTTTAAGTCTCACATGAGTTTAAGTCTAACACAAGTCTAAGTCTATCACAAGTCTAAGTCTAACAAGTCAAAGTGTAACACAAGTCTAAGTGTAACACAAGTTGAAGTGAAACTCAAGTCTAAGTCCGCTGCGCTCTCCCGGTGTCCACAGCCCCCGAGACGTTCTCGCCGTCGGGGCAGGGGGCGGTGGCCGGAGCGGTGGAGGCCGCGGCGCGCGGGGGCGGGGGCAGCGGGCCGTGCGGGGCGGCGCCGTGCGCGGCGTGCGTGTCCTCGCTGCTGCGCTGCTGCCGCTTGGGCGGCCCCGCGCCGCCCCCGCCGCCCCTCGGCCTGCCCTCGCCGCGCCCGCTGCGGCCCTGCGCCGCGCCGCACCACCACGCCCACCACCACCATCACCACCACCACAGTGAGTACTCGCGCTTCGCTCTCTTTCTGGCATGTACTCGCGCCGCACCACCACGCCCAGCACCATCACCATCACCACAGTGAGTACTCGCGCTTCGCTCTCTTTCTGGCATGTACCCACGCCGCACCACCACGCCCACCACCACCATCACCATCACCACAGTGAGTACGTGCGCTTCGCTCTCTTTCTGGCATGTACCCACGCCGCACCACCACGCCCACCACCACCATCACCATCACCACAGTGAGTACGCGCGCTTCGCTCTCTTCCTGGCATGTACCCGCGCCGCACCATCACGCCCAGCACCACCACCACAGTGAGTGCTCGCGCTTCGCTCTCTTTCTGACATGTACCCGCGCCGCACCACCACGCCCAGCACCACCACCACAGTGAGTGCTCGCGCTTCGCTCTCTTTCTGGCATGTACCCGCGCCGCACCACCACGCCCACCACCACCATCACCATCACCACAGTGAGTACGCGCGCTTCGCTCTCTTCCTGGCATGTACCCGCGCCGCACCACCACGGCCACCACCACCATCACCATCACCACAGTGAGTACGCGCGCTTCGCTCTCTTCCTGGCATGTACCCGCGCCGCACCACCACGCCCACCACCACCATCACCATCACCACAGTGAGTACGCGCGCTTCGCTCTCTTCCTGGCATGTACCCGCGCCGCACCACCACGGCCACCACCACCATCACCATCACCACAGTGAGTACGCGCGCTTCGCTCTCTTCCTGGCATGTACCCGCGCCGCACCACCACGGCCACCACCACCATCACCATCACCACAGTGAGTACGCGCGCTTCGCTCTCTTCCTGGCATGTACCCGCGCCGCACCACCACGCCCAGCACCACCAACACGGGGTGCAGGGCCTTTCAACTCCCATATAACGTGGTAGAAACCATTACGGTAGAGCGATCTGCTTCATCACCTTCTTACAGGATCTAAAACACGAACTGCTGCCAACGATACGTAAATCGAGCTTGGCTGCTGCGTGAGTTCGCGGGTCGCAAGCAGGCAAAAGTTACAAATGATAGCGCCGATTTTCGCGCTTTCTCTTGGGGTTACTTATATGTGAATACGTATTATTAATAATTGAACAGTTAAAATACACTTTTCCTATTTCTCACAAATTAGCCACTTTTATTGTGCGGAAGTTGGCGAGCCTCCCCTGCAGCTGTACCTGGCGACAATAGCGCCTCCTAGAGTAGCACCCTCGAGCTTCGTCCCCTGTTTCGATGAAGAGTTGCGAGGCCCCGGCGGTGAGTGTCTGTCTGTACTTGGCACGGCAGCCTGCGAACGGGCCAGGGCCTACCGGCCACGTCGCCATGGGTTAAGGGGGTACGTGTGGTTAGCACGTAGTCATCCCTTACGCCGTATTCTAGTCTTCTCAACCTGACAGGTGAGTTTTCTCATCTCCACACAACAACAGATACTGGGACATTGCAAGGAAAACGCACTCTATAATCTTGCCCGACCGGCAATGGAGCTCGAGGTCGTGTCGTTGAAAGCGAGCACGCTGACCAACGAGCTAAACCACGAAGGCTAATAAGGTGAGAATTCGTGTTTTTCCCTTGTTGTCACCTTCCCGCGAAGCACCACCACGCCCATCACCACCAAGGCGAGGACTTGCGCGTCTCTCTCGCCTTACTTCGTGAGGATAAATGGGCGCCGGAAAACGGCGGTTTTTCAAAGGTTATCACACGAGAGGTTTTGAGCTTATCGATAAATATATGAGCCGCGAAACGGCAAGTGAATTTACCTGGAATACTCCGAACCAATTGCGCAGGTGAGTGAATTGACTACATCTGTGTGTGTGTTCATTTTCCCCAAGTTCATTTTCCCCGGCTCAACCGCGACAGTATTTTAATAATTAATATTAGTCTAAACATCACTGTTTTAATAGAAGATTCAGTGACGTTGACCTTGATATCAAGGTCCTCTGTGCAAACTAGCCAAGGTGAAATCAGAACATGTCAAATATGCAAACATTTATATCTTAAATTAGAATTTTTTAGAAGAACCAATAACTCGCAAACAAAACAAACTTAGATATATGAATGGAACGTATCTATTAATTTTATATTTAATTAAATGAATGCCCTTGAAATAGGCAGTTGTTCAAACTATATATATATATAGCTGGCGAAGTTTTATTTGATTCTAGAGGTGAACTTGTGGTTCCTGAATTTCGTATTTTGTTCAGATATCAAGAATGGTGTTCCTCATTTTATTGTGTATACAGAGGGTATGTGAAATTATTGTCGAGAGACTTGAATAGTTAGTAAATGTTTTACGCAAAGAAGTGCAGAAATATTGTCCCTATTTATAACAGACGACTTCCTTTAACACGATATGAAGTTAGGAAACATGTTTTGTGGGTGCTTGATAGTGAAAAAACGATTGACAGCAAAATGTATCTATCTGTTCGTCTGTGTGTTTCTAGTTCACGCTAGTTTAAAAACCGATTTTCTAAAGAATTGATATTTCTCGATCAATTTGAAGGAACTCAAAGGTCTTGAATTTTTTTTTTATTTTTAGGGTAATTTTACATGAAGGCCAAGATTTTAAAACTTTTCTTAAAAATGCCTCTCTTTTTTATTGCGTTATTAAGTTTTTCATCGGATATAATTTATAACAAAAATATTTTTAAATGGCGTGGCTCTCATTTTCTTTGAAATCCCTGAGTTTTCGAAAATGGCAATTTCGAAAAGTTCAATTTTTTTGGCGTCAGACTACACTACAATGTTGAAGATAGAGATAATTTTCTTAATAAAATGTGTTTCTCAAATACATTATCTTGAAATAAAGTAGTATTCAAAAATATTAAGAGTTTTTGCGTTAATTGAAGATAATTGTAAACAATTATTTTCTCATACATCATATTGAAGATAAAGCTTATGTTTGATTTGATTTATTTTGTCAACGAACAGTAAAACCTGCATGTGACGTATCGAGCTGAAAGACATGCTTTCTTGAACCCTAGAATCCCTCTCCCCCCCTTAACCAATAGTTGGATGATTTGATTGATTGATTGATTAGTGATTATGGTCCGTCAATTGATAAGATTATTAGTGGCGTGTTTTGGTCCTGCATGTTTTTTTCTCAGAGGAAGATTTATCTTTCCCCAGGGGATTGTGAGAGAAGTCACTGCAGCTCCTCTGACGGGGAGATCCGAGGTTCGAGTTCCGACGGTGGCAGGATTTTCAGCTACTTAGATACCTGGGTCAAGTTCACCCCTGTCTGGAGGAGAATTCAAGCAGCCGGCTGCACTGATCGATAGTTTTATCCTGGTTTCTCCGATCAAAACCAGGCGAATGCCGGAGCAGTTCAAATAGGCCACAGACAGCACGCGAACATTCCTTTCCCATCCTTGTCTTATCCTCACCCCTATTTGCACTTACATGCACTGCACTACCACACATGCCGGAAGACCGGTCGGGAGCTTAGATCTTGTCCCGACTAGGGCGGTGCTCCACTGGTGGAAAATATGTACTTGGGAAATATCGCCTCGATCCGACCAATGTCGGCGCCATATCTCGATATCCAGCAGGAGAAGGTCGCCGTCACATTTCGTGACAAAAACATGCACAAATCTTACGGGACTAATGACCTTAGACGATGGAATCGCAAATCAATCAATCGAAATTATCAGCCAATCAATCGAAATAAACAATCAATCATTCAATCAGTGGATGAATCAGTAGGCGTGGCCGGAATGAAATACTCCGTGACTGGCTGTGTGCCCGTTGCGGGCGTCAAGGGCTGCAGGGAGGGGCTGCGCGCCAGCTGCGCTTTACGGCGCCCGAGGCCTCAATCGGCGAGCAGCGGCGCGTAAACACTAACACTCCGCGGAAGAGCTCCCCACACCCACTCCCTCTGCGCGGGTGGGCCCTCCCCGCCCCACCCGCCGCCCTCCCACACACCGCCCCGACAGCGCCCCTCCATCGCCTCGCCAACGCCCCGACAACGCCCCGACAACGCCCCGACAACGCCCCGACAACGCCCCGACAACGCCCCGACAACGTCCCGACAACGTCCCGACAGCGCCCCGACAACGCCCCGACAACGCCCCGACAACGCCCCGACAACGCCCCGACAACGCCCCGACAACGCCCCGACAACGCCCCGACAACGCCCCGACAACGCCCCGACAACGCCCCGACAACGCCCCGACAACGCCCCGACAACGCCCCGACAACGCCTGGACAACGCTTCTCCACCGCGACTACGACATCCCCCGTACCCACCACACCTCCCTACTCCCCTCTTCTCACCCGAACCCCCCCTGCCCCAGCGCTTCCGCCCTTTCCTCCTTCCCCCGACGCTGTTGCTTTCGGCTCTGCTTCCAACCCGCTCACGACCCAGTCATGACATGCTTCCGACACCTCCCGACTCGCGCCCCACGCGCTCCCGACTCCCTCCGACACCCTCCCGACACCCTCCCGTCACCCTCCCAAAACCCTCCAGGCACCCTCCCGACACCCTCCCGACACCCTCCCGACACTCTCCCGACACCCTCCCGACACCCTCCCGACACCCTCCCGACACCCTCCCGACACCCTCCCGGCACCCTCCCGACACCCTCCCGACACCCTCCCGACACCCTCCCGACACCCTCCCGACACCCTCCCGACACCCTCCCGGCACCCTCCCGACACCCTCTCGACACCCTCCCGACACCCTCCCGACACCCTCACGACACGCTCCCGACACACTCCCGACACACTCCCGACACACTCCCGAAACACTCCCGACACGCTCTCCAATCGTTTCCTATCCGTTCCCGACCCGCTGCCGACCCATTCCCGACTCGCTCCTGACCCGCTCCAGACTCGCTTCAGACTCGCTTCAGACCCGCTCCAGACCCTACTTGTTCCCTACTCGCTCTCTACACCCTTCGAACCGGATTTGTCCCTTCCCTTTTCATCTCCGTTCCTAGCCCTCTTCTGTGGACATTCTTGTTTTAGAGAATGCGTTTGAGAGAACACGGCTATTTGTTTCGAAATCTTCAAATTATACCGAAGATTTCCTGCACAAAACAAATCAAATCTTAGGCACGCACTTAACACTAAGCATGTGTGGGATATTATTATGCATGAATCCTATAATATTTTCTGAAACATGATAATTTATTTCAATAAATTTAGGTAGTTCGGATTCAGTTAATTCCCTACAATTAATGCACAATACGTGTTTATATTCAGAAAGCGAGTAATTGGTTGGCCAAAAATCTTTCTCACTATATCATTGAAAACCCTCGTTCAAATTAAGAAAGTCTTCTGTTTACACCCTTCTCCCCACAGAAACATCACGAGCATAGTTCATTGTTCCTTCTTCGTGAAGTAAAATCCCTTCTCTCGTCGTTCGTTCGCGTTGTAAGTTTGTTTCTCACTTTTTTGACCATCCTTACTTTTCTTTTTTTGTTCTCACCAGAACAACTTACCACCTCCCGCATACAATATGCATTTTGCAATATTGTCATGATTCGATTCCCACTGTAAAATTTCAATGTGTTAATAATTAGGTAAACAATTTTTTTCTCATTAGAGTACGCGTGAAAAAACCTCAATTATGTCGCGTCTGTTTATGACTTGACAACGTTCAGAAGCTCCAGTCTGCCATCCACGAACGTACATTGTTTACAGGAGTTCTCTATCATCATTCCCACATTTTGTGGGGGAGGTTTTATGCCCCACTTCAGACGGCGCGTAAAACATATACCGCGTCTCCATCCACAAAAACATCATAACTCAAAACCTAAGCTTCCGTAAATGACTATCTCCGAAAATATAATACACACACCTCGCGCACCCAGACACGGTTTACGTCTAGAGTGATACAACCTTAAACACTAACGTAAGCGCACTCTTCCCGAGTTTTCTGACACACAATCACCGCGTCGATCCCCCCATTGATCGACTAATTCATATTCGGTGGCGATGGTGAAATGGATGGTGTAACTGTTAGCGTATCGTACTCTTGTGCCCAAGTTCGCGGGTTCAAAGCCGTGGATTTTTAAGGGTGAAAAAATCCTTCGTACACCTTCCTTCGGAGGGGAAGTAAAGCCGGCTGTCCCATGTTAGTAGATTTACTTGCATGTAAAAGATCCTCAGGCCTAAATGACGCCTCTGAGCTAAATTCAAATCGCCTGTTTCTCGCCCAAGAAATACCTCCTTTCTCTGCTAGTTGATGAAAGGAGCGTAGCGAAATTTGCGTGGTCAGACGGAAGAGCGTGCCTGATGGCCCGAGTCTTGCCATGTAAAATAAGGCATCAATTCAATTCAATATTTCTTGGCGTGGCAAATGCTACAGTACGGCCATTAGCCTCGTAAGTGTATTGGAGGGAATTGCCTTCCAATACACTTACGCCAATAACTTTCCAATATACGATGTGGCGATTGTAATTCCCCCGCTAGAACGTGAAATTGGGCGGCGATCTATACCTCGACTTACGGTTTTTTCTTCTCCAGGTATCTCTCCCAGAGGGGCACCGCCCTAGCCTGGATAAGCTTTAAATTCCCGAATGATCTCTAGATGTTTTAACACAGTGCGTGTAAGTTTGTGTGCGACTGCATATGTGTGACTGCGTCTGTATGTGTGTGTGTGTGTGTGTGTGTGTGTGTGTGTGTGTGTGTGTGTGTGTGTAGAGGATAGGAGGCCCAAGGAGACAAATGAAAAATTCACTAAATGATCTCAACATTCCTTTTGGGCACTCTATTTACATCTTGTTCGCTTATTGTTCGTTTACGAAAACCTGGAGATGAAAATTCACAAATCAAATCTCGCAACCTCAAATACATGTCCACCCTAATGTAAAATTGTATAAATTTAACTATCATGCAATAAATTAATATTATCCGCTTATACATTGATACTTATGAACACACAAAACGTTATTAAAAAATAAATGGCGGATATTAACTAAAAGAAACTTAAATGTACAAAAATTGATGTTTAAACAAACTTGAAAAACGCACTCTGACCAGTAGTGAATATTTTTAATATAAAATATTATTAGATATATACACTATGTGATCAACAGTATTGTCATACGTGGCTGAAAATGACTTACCAGTTTGCGGCGCTTCCATTCCGGAGCCATCCTGCTAGAATTCAATAGGGTATTAGCCCACCCTTAGCCTTGATGACAGCTTCCACTCTCGCAGGCATACTTTCAATCAGGTGCTGGAAGGTTTTTGGGGAATGGCAGCTCATTCTTCACGAAGTGCTGCACTGAACAGAGTTATCGATGTAGGTCGGTGAGGTGTAGCACGAAGTAGGCGTTCCAAAATATCCCAAAGGTGTTCGATATGATTCAAGTCGGGACTCTGTGCAGTTGTCCATTACAAGGATGTTATTGTCGTGTAACCACTCCCCCACAGGCCGTGAAGTATGAACAGGTGCTCGATCGTGTTGAAAGATTCAATAACCATCCCCGAATTGCTCTTCAACAGTGGGAAGCAAGGTGTTTAAAACATCAACGCATGCCTGTGCCGTGATAGTGCCACACAAAACAACAAAGGGTGCAAGACCCCTCCATGAAACACACGACCACACCATAACCCCACTTTGGACGTGTCCAGGCACTTTTGATCACATAGTGTACCAAGGAGCATTTGTAAATTATTTTCGACTGAAATGTCTGAAGTATTTCAACGTTTGAATAGCTAGATGGTCACCAGGATCAGCTCACCAATAACACATCGTTACTTGCCTTCATTTTTTCGCTAAACGACTGGAAAAGGTTGCTCATCAAAAGTAGCCATTTTGAGAAAGGAATCAATTCCATCAACGCACCGGGTGCATTGACGTAAACACGGAATGTCTTTATAACTGCAGCGGTTTCCAGAAGCGACACACGCCGCCAACTGTTCTGCCATAGTATTACTCGGAATTCCCTCAGCAAACAAACTTTTTACTCAAAACATCCTGCTCCCAAGCACTGAGTAGCATGCGATGTACTTAATCGTGCTTCAACTTGTAGCAATCTATTCATTAAAGTGCTTTTTTCTCATCAGTGATTGCGTGTAGTATTCAAATATGAGTTCGTTTTAAAAGTAAAATTTAAAGGGCACTGAATGCTCTATGCTAATTGCTATTTAACCGTTAACCTGACAATTCACGGAAAATGCATAACGTATAAAACAGATTTTTCTATATATTTCCATCTTTTGGTGTTTTTTTATTTATGATAAAAAATTATAATTAATTTAAGAATATAACGTAGATGTATTGTATATGAGATTAATGTAAGATTTAATTTACAATTGGAAATTATGAACAACAAACATCACACAGAACGATAACGCTTATGATGCTTGTTTTCAGAGGACTTCAAAAATTATTAAATTGTAATTAAACCCAGAAAATGAACTAGTGCTAAACTATGAAGAAAACTTTGTTCCAAACTTGGTATAAAGAAATTTAAAAAGAGATTTTTTAATGTGAAAGAAATTTTTATTTATTCCCGATTTCCATACATTACATTGTCTTTCACCGCCATGTAAACTAAAGAAATTAATCTGTTATTCAAATGAGATTGTCTTGTTTAAATGAATCTATCATCAAGGAAGCGTAAATGACGCATTTCTCTGCAGAAATTGTGTGATCACACTTTTGATGTTTTTTTATTTATATATCGTCAAAATTAGTAAAAATAGTATGCGACGAATGGATAGAAATATCTTCGCAAGTTTCCTAGCACTCTAGAATTTCCTCCCCCTCTATGATTATTCGTAGTTAGGAATTCAATTAATCAATTTTAATAGAATTATTGTTTTTATAATTGAATTTTTAAGCAACAGGGAATAAAAATGACGAATATATTGCTGAACATAACAATATCCATGTTTTCTTGGAGATTCGGTCCCTTCGAGTATTAAACTCCCTCAGCTTTTTGGACGAAAGTTTCGGAAAACTTCGTTAAAAATTGAAAAATAAAGTAGAACTCAAGAAAATCGTTATCGTAATTTTATAAGTCGCGGTGTAAGTCTGATATTTGACATATTTTTCTATATTTTTTTACCTTAAATAGTCTACTATAGTCATCAAAATATAGTCATGTTAAACTCTTTTTAACTAAACTCTATCAACTAATTCAAATGATGCTAAGATTAAAATATGTTCTAATGAAATTTAAAAAAGATCAGTTATATACATGATCCATGATACTGCATTACGGGAACTTGTTACAGTATCATTGTTCTGGTATACTGCAATTGTTATTTTTTCAAGTATTATTTCATATAGAACAGCAAGCTATTTTATTAAACACTAAAAACAACGATTTTTTAGCATTTTAATTTCACCGTAGAAATTGTATTATTTGATCACAAAGTTCTTTTACTTAAAACTATTATTTAAAATTTATATTTTAAAAGTTTTACTTCTTCAGCTTAAATGTTATAATTTTTGTTGTTTGTTGAAATAAAATAACTCATACAGTTTCTTCAGATAACTTTCGTGTTTCCAATTTTCTCGGGGGGGGGGGGGGAGGGGAGTGATGTTCCAGCATTGTCCCGGGCCCAAAATCGTCCAGCTCCAGCTCTGTTCCTACTCACCCACAATCGACGTGGGCGTTACATTTCTCAACCGCGCTCCCAGCCGACAGGAAGCAGCCAGCTATCAGCGCCCGTCGCCTGGCGACGCGTACACAAAATACGTCTTTATCCCGCCTAATGGCTTCAAGAAGCAAGCCACACCGCAAGCGGATCCCTTGCGCGCTGGCTCGTTCGAGCGCCGTCCGCAAGCAAACATCTCCTCCCCTCCTCCCCCTCCCCCCACACATCCTGTGCGCGGGCGCGAGGCAACATGCGTGCGATGCACGTGCGTGCGCGCACTCATCAGGCGCGGCTTATCAGGGCGCTGCGCCCGCGTTGGCGCGCATCTGCGCGCGATCGGTGACGGACGAGACCTGGAATGGGGGGCGGAGGGGGTGGAGGGGAGGACTGGGTGGGGATGTGGACGAGTGACACGCGGCACAAGTAGGAACGGCAAACTAGATGATAATACGAGGGTTGCCTTTTATATTTCATGATTAGAGAACAAAAACAAATATTAATCATCGAAATTCACTTTATTGTTTTTCAAAATATTCCCCATCGGTGACGGACGAGACCTGGAATGGGGGGCGGAGGGGTTGGAGGGGAGGACTGGGTGGGGATGTGGACGGGTGACACGCGGCACAAGTAGGAACGGCAAACTCTAGATGATAATACGAGGGTTGCCTTTTATATTTCAGGATTAGAGAACAAAAACAAATATTAATCATCGAAATTCACTTTATTGTTTTTCAAAATATTCCCCATCGGTGACGGACGAGACCTGGAATGGGGGGCGGAGGGGTTGGAGGGGAGGACTGGGTGGGGATGTGGACGGGTGACACGCGGCACAAGTAGGAACGGCAAACTCTAGATGATAATACGAGGGTTGCCTTTTATATTTCATGATTAGAGAACAAAAACAAATATTAATCATCGAAAATCACTTTATTGTTTTTCAAAATATTCCCCATCGGTGACGGACGAGACCTGGAATGGGGGGCGGAGGGGTTGGAGGGGAGGACTGGGTGGGGATGTGGACGGGTGACACGCGGCACAAGTAGGAACGGCAAACTCTAGATGATAATACGAGGGTTGCCTTTTATATTTCATGATTAGAGAACAAAAACAAATATTAATCATCGAAAATCACTTTATTGTTTTTCAAAATATTCCCCATCGGTGACGGACGAGACCTGGAATGGGGGGCGGAGGGGTTGGAGGGGAGGACTGGGTGGGGATGTGGACGGGTGACACGCGGCACAAGTAGGAACGGCAAACTCTAGATGATAATACGAGGGTTGCCTTTTATATTTCATGATTAGAGAACAAAAACAAATATTAATCATCGAAAATCACTTTATTGTTTTTCAAAATATTCCCCATCGGTGACGGACGAGACCTGGAATGGGAGGCGGAGGGGTTGGAGGGGAGGACTGGGTGGGGATGTGGACGGGTGACACGCGGCACAAGTAGGAACGGCAAACTCTAGATGATAATACGAGGGTTGCCTTTTATATTTCATGATTAGAGAACAAAAACAAATATTAATCATCGAAAATCACTTTATTGTTTTTCAAAATATTCCCCATCGGTGACGGACGAGACCTGAAATGGGGGGCGGAGGGGGTGGAGGGGAGGACTGGGTGGGGATGTGGACGGGTGACACGCGGCACAAGTAGGAACGGCAAACTCTAGATGATAATACGAGGGTTGCCTTTTATATTTCAGGATTAGAGAACAAAAACAAATATTAATCATCGAAAATCACTTTATTGTTTTTCAAAATATTCTCCATCGGTGACGGACGAGACCTGAAATGGGGGGCGGAGGGGTTGGAGGGGAGGACTGGGTGGGGATGTGGACGGGTGACACGCGGCACAAGTAGGAACGGCAAACTCTAGATGATAATACGAGGGTTGCCTTTTATATTTCAGGATTAGAGAACAAAAACAAATATTAATCATCGAAAATCACTTTATTGTTTTTCAAAATATTCTCCATCGGTGACGGACGAGACCTGGAATGGGGGGCGGAGGGGGTGGAGGGGAGGACTGGGTGGGGATGTGGACGGGTGACACGCGGCACAAGTAGGAACGGCAAACTCTAGATGATAATACGAGGGTTGCCTTTTATATTTCAGGATTAGAGAACAAAAACAAATATTAATCATCGAAAATCACTTTATTGTTTTTCAAAATATTCTCCATCGGTGACGGACGAGACCTGGAATGGGGGGCGGAGGGGGTGGAGGGGAGGACTGGGTGGGGATGTGGACGGGTGACACGCGGCACAAGTAGGAACGGCAAACTCTAGATGATAATACGAGGGTTGCCTTTTATATTTCAGGATTAGAGAACAAAAACAAATATTAATCATCGAAAATCACTTTATTGTTTTTCAAAATATTCCCCATGAAGATCTATACATTTTTGCATGCGTTTGAACCAATTGTCGAAGCAGTTTTGCCACTCTGATTGAGGTATATCCAAAACATGCATTCTGAATGCAGCAACCGCTTCTTCAGGTGAGGAAAAACGTTGACCTCTCAGTTTGTTTTTTACGTACGGGAATAAAAAGAAGTCATTCGAAGCCAGATTGCAAAACCAGGGTTGCCAAATCCCGTAACATAAAAGGTATCCTTCAAAGTTTCAGCAATTAGCTTACAATGTTAAGCTTAATTTCATGTTTTGAAAACGAGCAACGTTAGGAGGGAGTTTTCAAATTTGTACGATTGCAATAATTCGTCATTATAAACGATTGTATACGCTCCTTTTTTGTATAACAGTATTATACACTTATAATAGAATCAAACTTAATTTTGCGAAACAACGTTCTTGAGACGTCTCGGATATTTGACATCTGTGCGAGAAAACGGTGGTCGGCTGTTCCGTTTACCTCTACCTTTCCACGATTTTCTCGCTGCGATTGGCTGCGTGTGTGATGACGTAATCATTCGTACCGTAAAATGCTACTACATCATCATTTGTGCAGTACAAAGACCCTTTTATGAACGACTTCTCGCAAAAGAAAAGGTCGTTTAGAATGCTGATATACTAAAAATATATTTTATGTGTTCATTGCTGTTTGTTTACGGGCCTCAAATAAAGCATTTCTGATTCTTTATGCCCGAGGGCCCTTTGAATACTTTATGGCTCGCAATAATACCGACACAACCCATACAACATGGTTATGAATTCGATTTATAAAAGTTAAGATACAAGCAAATACAATAAATAAATGTCATAACTCTCAAATAAGAAAAATAACTCGTTCTAAATCATGGGTTGCTTAATTGATTTAAAAATGAAAATTTTGGAATGTTCCCGTCAATTTATAATTGCGATCTGACACTTATATTTCGTTGTTACGTATTACCTTTTTAATAGATATTTTTGAGCCTCATCAGTAGCAGTACTTTTAGTAGTAATAAGATGTGTTAGGCACACTGGTGAACATCATCTAAATATAATTTTTTGAAGTTATGAATTATTCTAAATAACTTTTGACGATATAGGCAAATACCCTAAAACTACCATTTCATTAGTGCAATTCACACTGTTATTTTCCGTATAGCTGTCAAAAACATTATAATAATTTTCAAATATTTCTAGAGATTTTACTGGAAACTACTGTCCGTAGCTTTGTTAGCTTTTGTGAAAGTTCCCGTAGGAACTTCACAATATTCTTTCATTTTATACAAACAAATCAATGCAACAACGAGTATGTAATAGTAATTAGTTATTCATTCTGTTTTGTTTATCTGACGTCATATTAACAAATCACGA
Source organism: Gryllus longicercus (assembly GCA_038098605.1). Taxonomy (NCBI): domain Eukaryota; kingdom Metazoa; phylum Arthropoda; class Insecta; order Orthoptera; family Gryllidae; genus Gryllus; species Gryllus longicercus. The sequence goes on from JAZDUA010000215.1 coordinate 2,070,374, forward strand.
TTACAATGCGTCACTTCACTTTAGACGCCAGAAAAGTTAAAAAATGTTTCGAATTCTCTTTTGCCACAGCAACAAACTAGTAAAGTTTTGTATGCACCACAGGCGGTACTAGATGTTTTTCCCCTCAGGTGACTTCCAACCCCTCGTACCAGAGGTTCTTGGGTTAGAAGTCCTGGGCCCTAGAGAGCAAACATATCTACTTAATGCCATAGATACATAAATACCTGTTTTGTATTCCAGAATAATACACGACTTTGGCCTGCATAAGAAATAGTTCATAAAATATGATATCTTACGCACATTATTAAATTTTTGCCATTTATAGCACAAATAATTGCGTCATCACATCAGTTCCGTTAGTGTGGAGAGTTTTATGCCTAGAAATGACAGTATTGCCCTTCGCTGGATGGTGAGGTCTGACGCCGACCCTCACGTCAGCTTACGCAGTTTCCCGTCTAGTTATCTCCCCAGGCTGGAATTACCACCTCAGTCGAAAAAACTCTCAGATTCCGACTGATCCCTGGACACGTGTGGTAGCATAGCGCGAGTAAATGTACGTGTGTATAAGGAAGAGGAAGGAAAGATTGCACGCGATTCGCAACCCGTTTGATCGGGTACTGCTCCGGCATTCGCCTGGTACTCGTAAGAAAAACCACGGTAAACTACAGATCAGAGCAGCCGGTCGGAGGAATTCTCCTCCAGGCAGATGCTGGATTCGACCTACGAGACGTGAGTATCTGGTTTGAAAACCCTGTCACTGTTGGTCTTGTAGGATTTCCTTTGTAGAAGGATATTCCTCGAGTGTTTGCGTGGAGTCGGTTTTGGCAGGAGAGGCAGCGTAGAGCGGGGAAATCGCGGAGGGCGGGTGCTGGAGAAGAAAGCGTGGCACCGGTCCAAAGGACTATCCACAAGTTTGAGAAATTCTTGAGTGAAAAATTGAGTGAACGTGGTATATCATTCTGCAGTACGCAGTGTTGTACACCGGCAAAAGTGGCTCAGGACATCCATTGATGGCACTGAAGAATCTCTGACCGGGAGGTCCTAGAGTCCCGACGTTGGCAGGACTTTCGGCACTAGCTTGTCAGCTAGGTCGAGTTCAGCTGCTGTCAGGAGGAGAACTCTAGCAGCCGGCTGCTCTGATCGTCATTTTTCCGTGGTTTCTCCGATCAACACCAGGCGAACGCCAGAGCAGTACCCCGACAAACAGGCCAAGGACCACGCGCGATCTTTCCTTCCTCACCCCTTACTTACACACACTTACACTCATACCCACTATACTACCACACATAGAGACATGTCAGGAGCCCAGAGCGTTTCCCGACGGTGGCAGGGTATTTGATACTAGCTTAATAGTTAGGTCGAGTTCTGCCACGTCTGGAGAAGAATAGTGGCCGACTGCTCTGACCGGTAATCTTCCGTGGTTTCTCCTATCAACACCAGGCGAATGCCGAAGGAGTACCCTAACAAAAAGGCTACGGACCGCGCGCGATCTTTCCTTCCTTTTACTTGTCCTATTCTAACTTATTTCGCATACACACTTACCCTTACTTTCACTACACTACCACACATGTGGAGAGACAAGTCGGGAGCCCCGTATGGAGCGGTGCCCCACTGGTGGGCGATACCTGGTTTAAAAAACCTGGAAGCAGTCGGGTGGATCGGGTGCGGATTTCTCCATCCACCGGGAGAAATCACTTACGAGACTAATGACCTTAGCAGTTGACGCGCCCGGAATCACTAAGCAATCAATCTGGAGGAACCATTTCCTCCTGAAACGTGTTCCAGTGCAAATCCCATCCCGATTTTTTCTTTGAAATTGCTGTAAGGATATAGCACAAAAAACTGAATTCAGTAGGAAAACGTCTTTTTCATTTTAACTTTTCATTTTTCAATTTTATTTTGGAATTTCTTATTTTTCACATTGATCAATTATTAATAAGGAAGACAGTATTCTTTTTCAACATGTGGATTGTACTTCTGCCCCTAAAATTATTAATTCAGCTGTGGTGGATAAGGAATTAAAACACAGTGTGTATTATTGTAAAAGAAAGTATTAAAACTTGGAGGCTCTGCAATATTAGATTGTATATGTAATACAAATGAAATTAGCGCTGTTTTAGAAAATGTTAAGTTAAAGTAGTGTTTTAATACAAGAAGTAGCAACAGTCATCATGATGATTTTGCTTTAATTTCAGACCTCTACTTTAAATAGATACTTCAAATTCGCAATTTGACAAACCTGTTGCTTTTACGTGGGAACAAATAAAATTCCTAACTTTGAAAATAGGCGCATATCAGTACAGTACATTGTTTTTTATGTTGTCTTATATGGTATATACCATTCAACCATATTCTTATAAATATTTCAAGAATTTATAGTTAATATTATTTCGTCATCCTAGTGCAATTAGGAAATTGTATTAATTTGGTTTACAACCTCAAATTGAACAAAGTGAAAACAATTTTTTGAAGTATACAAGAAACAAATACTTACATACATCAATTGATGGTGATAAATTAGTAATTCTCATAATGGATGAGATACATTTAAAGTTAGTGATGGATTTAAAAGCAGATAATATTGTAAGTACTAAATGTAATAACCAATTACTTGCATGTAGTGCTCCTACATTCATGTTATCTACCATAATTTCGAATCTGAAAGAGTTAGTACACATAGTACCTGCAAATGAATTGTGTGCACAGCAATGTGAAAATTTCAAAATATTTTGAGATAAATATCTTGGGATTGGAGCAGGTGGGATTTAACGTACTGTACATTGTTAGTGATAATAACAATATTAATTGAACGTGTTTGCTTTTTTCGCCTGAAAAACACCTTAACATTATGAACAATCTTCCAGCTGAATAAAGTAGACCTGATTTCTTCTTATTTGATAGTGTAATTTATTATACATTTTCGTCTGTGGTAGCCACAATTTTACATACACATTTCATTATGTATGGCCTTCTTTAGCGGCCATCTTGAATGACATGTCAGGCCTTGTATGTCGAGGTGGTGTTGCGGCGACGGGCAGGCAAGGGGGGGAGGGAGGGGTTTGCCTGGCGGGAGGGCACGCGAGGAACCGCGAAATCGCGAGGCAAGTGGGCGAGCGACGGGCGAGCTGGACGGGCAGGCGGGAGGGCGAGCGACGGGTGCGGGTAGGGTGGTGAGAGGACAACGGGCTGTGCGAACAGTGAGCGCGGAGAGGGCGAGAGGTGGGCGTAGAGGCGTGAGGAGGAACAAGCGACTTAGAAAGCGACCTAACAAACGAAGGAGGGGACGTGCGGACGAATAAGTAAGCGAGAAGGCAAGTAACTAAACGAACGAGCAGGCAAGTAAGCGAGCGAGTAAGAGACGAGAAATTCTGCAGAAAGACGAGCAAATAGACACGTCAGCAGATGAGCGAGACGATCAATTCTTCAGAGAAGCGATCAAACGGGCAAATCCTCAGTCGAGCAATTCGTGAGAGGAGCGATCAAACGGGCAAGTCCGCTGACGAGCGAGTGAGCAATAGAGCGATTTGGCGACTGACTAAACGTGCGAACGGGTGAGTAAGCTAAAATATGAAATGAGAGAGAAAATGAGCGGTCGAGATGATCAGCTATGGAATGAGCAATCAAATGAGAAGACGAGCAATTCGTCAGAGGGACGATCAAACGGGCAAGTTCGCAAACGAATGGGTAGACTAGTGATTCGTCAGAGAAGCGATCAAACGTGCAAGTCCGCAGACGAATGAGCAGACCAGCAATTCACAGATGAGCGATCAAACGGGAACTTCTGCAGACAAACAGGCAGACTAGTAATTCGTCAGAGGAACGATCAAACGGGCAAGTGCGCAGACGAACGGGCAGACGAGGCAGCGCGTGGGCGACCGAGGGCCTTTGGGCGCGCGAGCAAGTGCAGGGAGAGAGGCTTCCCGGCGCGGGGAGAGGGTGGGGGTGGGGGGTGGGGGCGGGCGAGGCTCCAATAAACAGCGTGTGAGGCCGAAAGGCGGCCGTAACAGTTTATTGGAGGCGTATACACAGCGGCTGCTGAGAGGTGCGCGCCAGCCCCGTGTTTACGGGGCGTGCGCGCCGCGCGCCTCGCGGCGAGGGGAGGAAGCACGAGGTGCCAGGGGAAGCGGCTACCACCAGAACATAATGAAGACGCCCGGCGCTAGGGGAAAACAAGCACCGAAACGAAATTTGAGTTGTTGAATATTTGGACATAATGAGGTCCTAGATGCTTAGGTGAAGATGATTTGAGACGAGTGGAAGAGTTGTTAGGAATAGGATGGCCAAAAGGAGGTTGAAGTTTCAATGGATCAATTTCGAAATAAACTAGTACGAGGGCGTGGCAAACCGAAACCTTTCTTCGTATTAGTATTATGAAATCCATCATTTGAATATTGTATTTATATCTAACCGAGCGATGAAGCTCATTGCGAAACACGTAGACTTCGGAATTGGTATGTGTCGGTTCGATCCCCGCGCCGGCTATCCTGACCGAGGTTTTCGTGGTTTCCCTTGGTCATAAGGCGAATTCTGGCGTGGTTTAAATAATAATAATAATAATAATAATAATAATAATAATAATAATAAGTATTTAGCTATTATATAACTCGTAAAGGACAATTGGCATCGGCGCCGTTATATCCCACTTTTTTCGCCCATTTAGTCAGTCACCCGACGAATTCTCTTAACCTTCCGTTTTGAATACTCGTAACCTTCGTGATTTCACGAAGTTAACAAATTTCGCGACGCCGGTTTCGCGGTCGTGGCATTTCAGTAGAACTATCCCAGCATTTGCCTGGATGACCGAGGGATACCACGAAAACCCCGGCCAGGATGGCCGGCACGGGGATTGAACCCGGGCCTCCCGAATGCGCGCTACGCCCAGAGCCACTTTCCTCGGTTTAATATTGGAATGAATACTAAACGTGCTGATGGTAACAACTCTTCATCCTATCAAATGTAGATTGGATACACACTGAATACACCTTCCTGCGCATTCCGGTGTGAACAGATGGGAATGACAAGGCACTCGAATGATTGTTTAACATACTACCAACCGAGTGAGGCAGTAAGCACGGTACTGCAATTTGCTCAGCGCTGCGATCCATTAAGCTCAAGCCTTTTGCTTGAAGATTCGTAGCCCGCGTCATTAGCCGTGTTGATGATTGATTATTTGATTGTTAGTGATTCCGAGCGCGTCAACAGCTAAGGTCATTAGTACCCTAAGTATAGTACATGTTTTCACCTCATAATGTGGCGGTGGTATTTCCCCGCAGAATAACGAGAGCCGGCGCCGAGCTACCGCGGCTAGAGGGCTAGAGGAATTTTCTCCAACCAGGTTACTCCTGCTAGCGCGACACCGTCCCAGCCAGCTCTAAGCTCCCATCCATCTTCCCGGCATGTATGATAGTGAAGTCCATGTTAGTGTGTGTAAGGGGGTGAGGACAGGGCAAGGAAGATATAGGCAAGATCGCACGCGGACCGTGGCCCGTTTGTTTGGGATCTGTTCCGGTATTCGACCGGTGTTATGGGAGAAACGACGGAAAACCGCCGATCAGAGCGGCAGGCCTCAAGAATCCTCCTCCAGACAGCGGCTGAACTCGACCTATTTGACAAGCTAGTGTCGAAAATCCTGCCACAGTCGGGACTCGAACCTAGGATCTCCCAGTCAGAAGCCGCATTGAGTAACTACTCACCGTGAAGTCGCGGAAGAAAAGCAATTCGAGACACCATGGATTTCTAGACAAATAACCGCATGGGTACCCCAGATATTAACGGCACCGAGTCATTAGCCGAAGGGATAAAAGGTACTGACTGACTGCGATGTTGTCAGATAAAAACTTAACGGAGAATTAATTCAGATTTCTATACGCTCTATGCCCGTGAAACGCTTTAACAAGTGTTGCGAAAAATATTGCACAATTTTTTTAAGAACCTCAATTCATATTCCGTCGACCTTAATACTTACACCATTACTGAAGCTTTCACGTACCCCAGTGTATCTTAAATATTTAAGAAAATTTAGGAAACACCTCAATTTCCGTCCAAATTACTCAAGAACTACTCATTTTCCAAAAATCGTACGTGATGTAATTTAAAATCTAATTTATAGATAAATTGCATTGAGAAAGAAATCTCTGGCTTTAATACTAAATGTGTGGGACACTTTTTAATTGACGTTGAAATGTAAAAAAAAAACAACAAAGAGATTATAATTAAAATAAAATCACATTTATACATGCATTTTTTGCTATTCGGGCAAAAAAATAAAGATAAAATTGCAACAAGTTTCTATAAAATTTTTATTATGTCACAGTTTTCACTCTACAGTACCACTGTTATTTTAACGTAGATTAATTGACGTAAGGCGATGGAGAACAGCATTATTGATATCATACATGAAGAAGAATACAAAATTATGAGGACTGGAAAACGTATAACATCTAAATTTCAACAGAATAAATATTGTTTAAGAGAATAGGATTAAATCATATATTACAATTTATTGTTGTGCTAATCAAGGCAGGCGTGAAGGTAGGAACATTGCTCTACAGCTTGCGTCTGGTCATGAACCAAAAGTCACCTTAGCGGTTAAATGTAACTTACTTCGACTCCTTTACATGCCTTAGAAGTTTGTAACAATCATTCTGATATTTTCTGTATAGAATCTCTTGGAAAGGATATACGGAGAGTGACCCTGCGTCCTCGTGTATCTCAATCTTCACATGAAAGGGCTGCCTAATGTCAAATTTTGTCAGACGTCCTACCGTTGGCAACTCTTCCAAGGCAACTCTACAGAGCTTGGTCAAATTCATCCGCTTTCTGGAGGAGAATTCTAGCGGCCGGCTGCTCTGATCGGTAGTTTTCCAAGGTTTCTCCGATCAACACCCGGCGAATGTCGGAGCAAAACCCTAACCAACGGGCCAAGGATCACGCGCGATCTTTCCTTCCTCTTTCTTGTCCGATCCCATCCCCTTATTATACACACTTACACTTACATGCACTACTCTACCTCAGATGTTAAGAGACCAGCCGGGAGCTTAAAGATTGCCCGCCGAGGGCAGGGCAGTGCCAGGCTGATGGGAGACACCTGTTTGGGGAAAACCCCACTAGCCGACGTGTAGGTCGAAGTCGGATCCCGCCATCCAGCGAGGGGAAGATCATTGACACTTCCTACAATAAAAAGCATGCAATACACTTATGAGAATAATGATATTCGCAATTGGCGCGCACGGAACATTAATCAATCAAGCAAGCACGTAAGCAATACTGTTCTGTTGCTTTTACGTTTTACAAGGACTCATGACGTGTCTCTCAAAAGCCTCAAGCACAAAGACGTTTTTACAGCCTATACGTATTATTTTTTTTTTAAATATTTCATTTCATTTTATAAAACTGCTGCCGCTTAAATATTTTCCGCGTCCAACCGCCACCGGCCAGCTCTCGGTTGATGGCTTTTCTCCGCCGCGCCGACCCGCGATGAGCACATTTCGGCAGCGGGCCACCGCGCTTCCTGGAGCACCGAATGGCCCCAAAGAGGTGACTGCAGCGCACAGTGGTCTGGAAAGGCCCCACGCGCGCCTACATCTGCCACAGGGCTCCCGCCGAGAGAAAATGCATGCGAGTACAGATTCAAGGCAATTGTTATTTACGAGATTATTATCGTTCGACATATGGCAAGCAATGGAGTATTGTTGTACTTACGCTTGTGTACTGTTACTAGTCGAATATAATACAAAGCTTCTTTTGCATTATAAAATTTTCAATGTACAATAAGTAACGTTTATGTTTGATTATTCATCCTGCAAAAGTTGACACACTTATGTTGATAATAGTTAAAATAGGAGGTCGTGGATGATTAGTTGACTTGTGTTCTAGTAACTTTTATTACGAAACTCATCTCAGTTTCGAGTATTTTTACTTTGTAATTGAAGTGGATAAAAGTTATTTATGAAATTACTCTCGTAAGTCATGTTCTTTTAATATAAAATTGGATAATTATCACATGACTGCTGTTATAAGATCGAATATTTTTCAGTTTTAAGCTCATGGTAAAAATGTTCTTTAACATTTATTATATTTTCTTTAACATTTAACTCAGTGAATTCTTGGAAAGGTGATCCTGATTCGGAAGTAGCTAATAGGTGGCTGTAGATTTCGGAATTAAGATCATTTTTTGTAATAATATTTTTGAAACTGATCAAAATTTTGGAAAAATTAAACTTTATAGAAGGAAGCATAAATATTTATATGATCAGTTTGAATTCTAATGATAGTTTAAGTGTTTAATACTTTTTAATTGACAACAAACTCAAATTTACATTATTGGAATATTTTCCATTCAATATATTGTTTTTTCAGACGACCTTAAGAATTTATTTAATTAAAGCCAGTCATACATTGTTCGTAACTATAGTTGCACATCACTCATTTAATGTAAGAAAGCTATAAAATAAAGCTCTGGAAAATAAAAATATTTTACAGAATATAAAAATCACAAATATTTCTACAAATTAAAAAAAACACGAGAAAAAACTATTACAATAGTTATAAAAAACTAAACATTGGTGCGTTTTTGAGAGTTTGCACACAGTCTTCTTCACCGCGTCGTGTACTAAAAGTAGATATTTTTTAATTACTTATTTTTTGATTCGTAGTAATTTGATGTTTCTAGAACCGACATTTATGTGCGCTCGCGTGTGGGGGTTTGGGGTTCCGGCCAGTGTGCGGCGGGCGGCCGAGCGGCGGGCGAACAGCCTGGCCGTATCACTCGTCGCCGCAGTGTATATTGTTGAAAGCAACCAGGGGCTGCGGCGAAGGCGGCGGAGGAGCGCTCGTCTGCGAGGGCGGTGGAACGGGGTGGGGGAAGGGTGGGGGGCCGCGCCGCCGCCGGCACAGGCCTCTCTCTTCGCTCGCTCGATTATTGCGTGTATACAGCCCGCTTTGCTGCCAGGTTCACTTTGCCCCCACCCCCGCCCCAGCCCCTCCCGTTTCTCTCCTTCCCTTTCACTCTTTCGCTGGATATTTTCCTCCCTCTTTTTCTTTATCATCTGTCTTTTGATCTCCCTCTCTCCCTCTCTCTCCCTCTCTCTCCCTCTCTCTCCCTCTCTCTCCCTCTCTCTCCCTCTCTCTCCCTCTCTCTCCCTCTCTCTCTTTTTCGCACGTTCACTCTCTTTCGTTCTCTCTCTTTCTTTCATTCTTTTTTCTTTCTTTTTTTCTTATGCACCCACTCCCTCGATCGATCAGACTTTTCGCTCCAATTTCTCCCTTTTTGTCTCATTTTTATATTTATCTACTGTTTACTTCTTGTCTCTCTATCCTTTCTTTCCTCCCTGTCTTCTCTCTCTTTCTTGGCTGAGATAGTCCATGACAACAACGGTTATTACTGCAGCGAGGAAAACTACTCCCGCGGAAGTGAATGTTTGGACATTAGCTAGGTCGAATTCATCCTCTGGCCGGATTAGAATTTCAGCCGCCGGCTGCTCGGATGAATTTTCTGTGGTTTCTCCGATCAACGCCAGGCGAATGCTAGACCACTACCCTAACAAACAGGCCGCGTGAGGTCTATCCTTTCTCTTCCTTGTCCTGGCCTTTACTCTTACATGTACATGCATACACTATAGTACCACGTCGGGAGACCAGTTGGCGCTCAGTGCTGGTCCCGGCTGGGGCCATGTCACCGCTAGGAGGTGATACATGGAGGGGAAATTCCTGAAGCCGACGTGTTGGTCGGCGCCGGATCTCTCGTTCCAGGGCAGAGGGGAAAAATCATACACGACAAGAAACGGACAAATGATCGAAGCAGTTGACGTTTGTTTGACGCCAATCAAAAGTCAATCTATCGAGGTTTATTTTGTTACTGTATGGTTTATTACTCTACTTTTCTCCTCTCGCCTTTCTCTTGCTTCAGCTTTTCTCAATCCACCCCACGTCTTTTCTTTTCCACGTCTTTGAGCCTATTTTTGTTTGATGTTTAAATTTACTTTCTCTCCCTCGCTCGCTCGCTCTCTCTCTCTCTCTCACTCTCGCTCTCTCGAACTCTCTCTCGCTCTCTCGCTCTCTCGAACTCTCTCTCGCTCTCTCGAACTCTCGCTCTCTCGAACTCTCGCTCTCTCGAACTCTCGCTCTCTCGAACTCTCTCTCGCTCTCTCGAACTCTCTCTCTCGCTATCTCTCTCGCTATCTCTCTCTCGCTATTGTAATGCCTTTCGCTGCAGGTGTAGTGCTGCTAGCAGCGATTGCAGGCAATTACAATTGCTTCCAGTACAGGATGCAATAAAAATTGGGTTCGCAGGGAAACTAAGTTCCCTGGAGGAGCGTGGTGGTCAGCGAGGTTTCAATTACAGAGACGAAGTCCGATGAAGTATGAAATTTTAATATAAGAAAAATACAGCTGCGGAGCAGCGTGGAGTGCACGCACCAAAGTCTTTAGGCGGTCTCCCCCCTCCCAACGCTAGCAGATCCTTATATGGGAAACAGGGAGTTTAACGAGGCCATTACGCCGCCCCCGCCAGAACCCGGCATCCCCTAGACGCAATAAACTGACATAACTGTCAGAGGACTTTTGCCTTTCTTGAAAACTAACCAGTTCCCAAACATTCCTGTTTCCATGTCTGGATCATGTCAACGTTGACAGCGGTTCGGGTAGTCTTAATCACCCGTGACCTGAGCGCTTGCTCCCGGCGAGACCCTAATTTTAACCATGAAGGGTAATATTTCTTTCACGTACAAGTTGAAAGAAATATTCATTGCTCTTCTTAAGCAATGCGTACTTCACATGTACGTAGGTGCATTTGCCATTACACCTCCCCCCTTAGAAAAAGTTTTGATCAACAGATGAAAACTTTTCTAACGGAAAGCTTTACTTGAGCTCCTCGTACGTGTGGATATGGATAGATGTTTCTCGCCATCAACTTCAGTTACAAATTTTGATGAGTGAGCAGGAGATATTGTGGAATTTATTTCTGCAGTAGCAGACTGCTCGTCACGAGTGCCAGTTGTCTGATAACTAACAATTCTCCCTGCTCCTGAATAATTATGAATATTAATACAGAATCTTTCTCTTGTTTCTTTCCAGCAATTCTTTGGCGAACATCTATCCCATAACCAATAAGTACAATTTCTACACTTTTTCACACAACAAAAACACACACAACATGAAAATGTTACAACAATAAATATACCAAAAACAGAACTACCTGTTATTACATTAGCGTACCAATACGTATAATTCTTTCTTCCTTGTTCCTCAATTAGTTTCTCTACCTCATCAACCTTAACACTAGCAATTTTCAAATCATCAACTGAGGACATAATATTGACTAAAGGAATATCTAATTCTAAATCTGCAAAAGTTTTGACCTTGTCACTGTCAAAGCAACAATCATAATTGATCGGTACAATTGGCAAGAAATCATTAGTGAAATTACTCTCCAGAGTTGATGTAGCAAACAAAGTTACATACGTGGAAAAAGCTTTACATCTCTGGTTCAAACATAACTTTCCTTCCTTTTGAATTGTAATGTGATCGGATGTATCTCCACACAGAACAGTCAATCTTTCTTGCCTTGGAGTTACAAACAACCACTGGTTATTTAGAAAGAGGGGTATCCAAAAAGTTCTTTCCAAACGAATTATTCTAGTCTCACAATTATGTGGCATAATAGTAGTAGATGGATGAAGGAGTGACGCTTCGCAATCCATCCCGGGAATAAAAGTATAAATTGGTACATCTTCCTTACATACATAGTTTAACATACTAGTTTGAAAACATTTTGACAACTCATCATTTGACATTTTACCATAATGTTGCCTCATGGAATCACTAAAAATAAACTCTTTGCTTGAACTTAAAAATACATATGTGTTAGTTCCTTTGGACACGGGAAAAGGTAGGATCTTATAGAGATGATAGATATTGGGGGAGAGAAGAGGAATTTCTAATACATACACCAAATATTGCTTTAAAGCGTACACATGGGGAATCATTATCTTTTGGAGTTCAGGAAGGGGAAAAGGAGGATAATCCAAACCATTTGGCAGTGCCTGGCTCTCCATTACCTTTTTGATCTTAGCGGTAGTAATGAGTTGTGGCTGCAGCGTTCCCTGCTCTGCATGGACAAAAGCATCTAGCAAAATTTCAAACGAATGCTGACATTCCTCGATACCTCTTTGCAATATTCTTATTTGCTCATTGATCTGACTGATGTTTTCTATCTCCACTTCTAATGCATTAACTTTGTTATCAGTATAATTAGCTAATTTATTCAAATTTTGTTTTAATGTTTTCTCATTTTGATTCACTCTTTGAATTGTTAAGTTAACAGAACTTAATGTCGATTTTATTACCGTCATTTGATCTTTGGAAATGTGTAAAAATTCGCTTTGCTCTTTTTCTAATTCTGAAATATGTTTATTATATTCCTCTGCATCCGATTGTGTTAGAGTTCCAAAAAGTACCTTTGCTATTTCTCCCACCAAATTTAATACTCCTCTCTTTGTTCTTACTGCTCTTTTATTGAAAGATTCGACATTTTCTGAATCTACCATATATTCGCTTACTAAATCTCTCAAATTATCAATATAATACGTTTTAGATCTCATGTATTGCTGAAAAGCTCCACAGTCTGTCAGATAATACCAATTTGCTTCCGATACTTTATTACAATATTCTGCTACCTTTCTGTGATGTTCTTTAGTACTCTTCCAAAGCTCCTTAATTGGTTCTAAATTTATATAGCTTACTACTTTCCATCGCATTGGGTAAAAAGAGATAGTTCCAGCTTCATCAAAATAAATCCCGGTTTGCGATTGTAGCTGCTTCACTTCCTGTCCATTTGCCATTTCCCACCACCATATTAACGCCGTTAATATTACCCAAATCCTAAGTGCCCTCATGCTTCGTTTCGTTCCCTGAAACGGAAGAAAAGTATGGTTTCAGTCTGTTAGTATGTACTTCCTGATGCTTACGTTTACCTACCTCTTGAATAATTGCATTAGGTTCCTTCATCATCTTTACTTCATAAGGACCTTTCCATAATGGTTCTAACTTATGCCTAGCTTCAATTCTTAATAATACTAAATCATTTACCTTAAACTTTACAGGATTGGCTTTTGTTTTCTCTCTTTGATTTTCCTTGAATTGTATCAATCTTTCCTTAGCAATTTTATGACAATTCTGCATTTTAAACTTAACATTCTGTATTATGTCATCATAGTTGTACAAAGGTTGCGGAGTACTTTGTAAAATCCCTGGAATATTACATCTCCTACCGTATAATATCTCATAGGGTGTGAACTTAGTGATACTATGCGGAGTAGTATTGTAAGAAAAACATGCAAACGGTAACCACGTATTCCAATTAAAAGACTTTGGATCACAAAAACAACGTAAGTACGTTACAAGCGTTTTATGAGTCCGTTCTAATGCTCCATTACTCTCCGGATGATACGCTGCGGTATTGATTTTTTCAATCTTAAACAACTTGCATATTCTTTTAAATACATCAGACATAAAATTACTCCCTTGATCAGTGACTATAGAGTTTGGAATACCGTATATTAATATTACCTTGTTCACAAACGCATCTGTTATTTCTTCCACAGTTTGATTCTTAATAGGAATAGCGATAACATATTTACTTAAATTGTCTTGGCAAGTTAAAATATATCTAAAATTGTCTTCCGTAACTGGAAGGGGACCTACCACATCGAGATAAAGTTTACAAAACGGTTCGTCCTGAGTATCAGTGACTTCTAATTGCTGTTTTATTTTGTGATGGGGGTCTTTATTCATTTGACACACCTTGCAATTCCTAATATAATCGTCCTTCTCCATTCCCATCCAACTTGTATATAATTTTATCCTTTCTGTAGTTCTTTGAATTCCCTGGTGACCACCTACCGGGCAATTATGCATTTCTTTAATAATTGCTAATTTCCTCTCATTGCTTATTTGCTCTACATTAAATTGCATACATTCTACAGGATATCTACTTAAACAATCAGCATTACAATTTTTAATCCCTGCTCTGTATTTAATTTCATAATCGTATTCTTCTAGCAATAATGTCCATCTCAATAATCTTGAACTCGGATCTTTCACATTAAAGATCCATATTAATCCTTTGTGATCCGTAACGACTGTAAATTTTCTACCTAGTAAATAAGGTCGAAAGTGTTTACAAGCCCAGACGATTGACAAACACTCTTTTTCCACCGTACTGTAATTAATTTCTGCCTTGTTCAGGGTTCTACTGGCGTAAGCTATTGGCTTATCCTCACCTAATTTTCCTTGTGAAAGTATTGCTCCAATTGCATATCCACTAGCGTCAGTCGTCAATATGAAAGGCTTGGTAAAGTCGGGATATTGTAAAAGGGGTGCTTCAGTTAACTTTTGTCTCAGTAAATCAAAACTGTTCTGTTCCTTTTCTGTCCACTGCCACTCGACATCCTTCTTTAATAACTCTGTCAAAGGTCTTGCTATTGTACTAAACCCATCGATAAACTTTCTGTAATAACCTGCTAAACCTAAAAATGACTTTATGTCCTTCGGGTTTCCTGGTCTGGGAAATTCTGTTACTGATTGAACTTTTCGCGGATCAGGTTTTACTCCTTTTGTTGTCACCACATGTCCTAAGTAGTTTAATTCTACCTTCAAAAATTCACATTTGTCGGGTTCAATTTTGATATTATGTTTCCTGAGTTGCCCGAGTACTTCCCTTAGCTTTTTGTTATGCTCGGCTAATGTTTCTCCCATTATCAGCACATCGTCCATGTAGCAAAAGCATCTGTCACCAATTGACTCGTGCAGAATAGAGTTCATCATGCGTTGAAACGTAGCAGGAGCTGATTTTAGACCAAAAGGCATACGCGTGTATTCATAATGGCCGCTAGCCGTACTAAATGCAGTTTTGCATTGATCCTCTGGTTCGATTGGCACTTGTAAATACCCACTGGCACAATCGAGAGCAGAAAAGTAACGCGATCTTCCTATTTTATCCAAAATATCCTGAATATTTGGAAGAGGATAGCTATCTCCTACTGTTACGTCATTAAGTCGTCTAAAATCCACGCAAATTCGCCACTTCTTTTTGCCAGTCGCATCGATCTTTTTCGGAACTACAAGCAAAGGAAAATTCCATTCGCTCTTACTATGAGTAATTATTCCGTCATTTAGCATTTGTTCTACTTGCCTCTGAATTTCCTCCTGATGAGCCTGAGGTAACCTATAATTCTTTAAAGTAATTGGTCTACCTTTAGGAATAGAGGGTGTGGGAATATAATGTTTTGCCGCTGTCGTACTAGTCAGTTTGTCTCCCGGTAATTTGAAAACATCTACAAATTCACTACATATGTCTCTAATATCTTTAGCTCCTTCCTCTATATGATGCAATCTCAAGTTATCATATAATAATTCTATTCTCCGCTTCGTGAACGCGTCTTCATTCGTCCTATCAGTAGCATTATTTAACTGAGTCGGAGGTTTCTTTAATATTGGTGTTTCTCGTACTATTAACGTTTCGGGCGTGACATTTACAATAAGACACGGAAACGTTTTATCGCAATTCGTTAAAGTTGCCGCACAGACTATTCCTGGCTGCAATAATTGTTGCTCTACATATCTCACTCCTTTTTCTGTGGTCGGGAATTGAACTACTGACTCACTGAAAGGTGGTATTGCAATATTTTTAGTAAACACATAATTATTCCTTAAAAGCCAATCTTGTCCTAATATAACATCAATATTTCTAGGCAATTTATTTACAACATAATATTTGGATTCTATTGACTCACTGCAATTATTCAGAGTTAAATTTACCATACCTTTTACCTTGATATTTTTTCCACTAATACCTTGAATCTCAATTACATCATCGCTTTGGGCAATATTTTTGACTAATGAGGATTCCCTTACCAATGATACCTGGGCCCCTGTATCAATTAAGGCTATTCCTAAGCCTCCCTTAATTTCCGGACACAATACATAAACCTCGTATGGTCCCAAATCATTTTTCATGTAACTGGTTTTATCAAAGGCGTCCCCTTGTTTTACACAGTTAACCTCCCGCGACTCCTTGCCGCATCCAGGGTTCATCACAGTAACTATATCACGTGAATCTCTATCACAAGAGCTATTCCTTACAGTATCTTTATCACGCAAATCTCTTTCACGGCAGTGATTTCCCCCAGTTTCCATATCACCTACGCAGCCATTTTGTAGAGTTACTTGCGGCTGCTCAAGCAACTCTACTGCCTGTTTCCCTGTTTGCAATTCCTAGTTTCATGATTTCGCCTACCACATTTGGCGCATTTCGGTTCATTATTGCAAACCCTAGATATATGACCCAGTTCCTGACATCTATAACATTTCACAGTATTTACAGCAGTAACATTAACTTCACTTTTAATATGCGTACTTTGTTGCCTCCTAGAATCATATCGCGTATTCTCGTATCGCGAATTCCATTGCCTCTGATTATTCTTATACCTTTGCGATTTCACTTCGCTTTCTTCTTGTAAAGCGGTTTCAACTATTTGTGCTAAAGATTCCTCTTCTCCTTTAGCTTTAACAATATACCTTATCCTTTCATCTTTCAGTCCCGCAATAAACGTTCCCTTTAAGAATTCTCCTATTAACTGCAGACCTCCTTCTACGTAACGCGCATTATCTTTCTGTTCTAATTTTTCCAACCTGCCTTTTACTTCTCTTCTCAGATCTATAGCCATACTATCTACTCGCGAACCCCATTGTGCTACTGTTTCATTTGATCCCTGCTTCGACGTGAATAATACGCCCGCGTAATATTCTAACGTACGCCGTACAGAGAAGTTTTCCTCTAATATCGCTCTAACCTGTTCCCAAGTTTCGCGTTCTGTTCGTGCTAATAACCTATCTTTAGCATTGCCAGTAATTTTTGATTCAATGAATTTCAAAAGCAATGATCGTTTATTGGGGTGTACTACTTCCGTTGCTGCCTCAACTCCTTCTATAAATTCTCTAAGATGTCGGGGATTTCCATCAAAGTTACGCGATATTAATTTTACTGCCTGTATAACTGATATATAATTTTCCTCATTATCGCCAATATCATTGTCTGCCATGGCTGGATTAACCTCTTACCAGGAAAAAGATGTAGGGTGGCTTGAAGATGCGCAGTTCGGGCCTCCAGTGATGGCTTCGCAGCTCCCCTCAGGGTAGAGGACCCTCTCGCGGCGCAGGCTGCCAACGGCTAATCACCGAAGACGTCCCTCGGGCTCGTCAGCGGCTGCTGGTGCTGGCCTCCAAACCACGGACTCGGCTTCTGCAGGCGGTGAACGGGTACCACGGCGCCTTGTGGATTCCTCTGGAGCGTTGTTCCCTCGAGAAAGGCTCCGGCCCACCTCGGTACAGGCGCGAAGTCTCTCCAGCCCGGCCGTCAGCAGAAAGTAATTGAATTCGCTGTGCTCCTCAATCCAAGCCGCTGCCACCATGTAATGCCTTTCGCTGCAGGTGTAGTGCTGCTAGCAGCGATTGCAGGCAATTACAATTGCTTCCAGTACAGGATGCAATAAAAATTGGGTTCGCAGGGAAACTAAGTTCCCTGGAGGAGCGTGGTGGTCAGCGAGGTTTCAATTACAGAGACGAAGTCCGATGAAGTATGAAATTTTAATATAAGAAAAATACAGCTGCGGAGCAGCGTGGAGTGCACGCACCAAAGTCTTTAGGCGGTCTCCCCCCTCCCAACGCTAGCAGATCCTTATATGGGAAACAGGGAGTTTAACGAGGCCATTACGCCGCCCCCGCCAGAACCCGGCATCCCCTAGACGCAATAAACTGACATAACTGTCAGAGGACTTTTGCCTTTCTTGAAAACTAACCAGTTCCCAAACATTCCTGTTTCCATGTCTGGATCATGTCAACGTTGACAGCGGTTCGGGTAGTCTTAATCACCCGTGACCTGAGCGCTTGCTCCCGGCGAGACCCTAATTTTAACCATGAAGGGTAATATTTCTTTCACGTACAAGTTGAAAGAAATATTCATTGCTCTTCTTAAGCAATGCGTACTTCACATGTACGTAGGTGCATTTGCCATTACACTATCTCTCTCGCTATCTCTCTCTCGCTATCTCTCTCTCGCTATCTCTCTCTCGCTATCTCTCTCTCGCTATCTCTCTCTCGCTATCTCTCTCTCGCTATCTCTCTCGCTATCTCTCTCGCTATCTCTCTCTCGCTATTCGTCTCTCGCAATCTCTCTCTCGCTCACTCTCTCTCGCTATCTCTCGCTCTCGCTATCTCTCTCACTATAGCTCTCGCTATCTCTCGCTCTCACTCGCCAGCTCTCCCTATCTCTTTCTCCTTCTCTCTATCTTTCTCTAGTGGCTAACCCTTCCGTTAACTAGTTGTCTGCTTTTGTTTATTGATCTTTCTCTTTCTGAGCTATTTTTGCATTATTCTTTTCTCAGGAAGCTCTGTATTATAATTATTTTAACTTCATATAGCTCCTATCCGATGTACATCAGACAGGACGAAAGTCGAAATGTAGCGTTTACATAATTCTCCTTTCATATCAAGGGGCGACTGTTGAAATGTCACTTTCTTATGCTTATTTACTTACGGCTACAAGAAGCGGTTCAAAAGAAGGCGAGCCGTGTCCGCAACGTGATATGAAAATATACAAATGAGATTACAAGTAGGGAGGGAAGTTTAGCAGAGAAAGGGTCTCTTCAAGACTGCTTAATTTATTAACGATGACTGTCTCATTGATGGGGAATTGTACTAATATCTTTAACGAAAACTGCTGAAACCAATACCATACTCAATTATTAAAGAACGACCACAGTATACGTATTTATACAGTAGCACAACTCCGTGTTAAATGCCCTCTGACGACGTGTTGGTCAGTGACTCTAGCGATCTGCTCGGCGAACAAGGAATACTACGCCGCCTTACGTAATACAGTATCGTTCTGATAAAACTAACCAAAAAGTAAATATTTTTAATATATTTTAATTTCCTTTTTCATATTTCTAAAATGGCATGTGAAGTAATAGTTTTGAACAATTTCTAAAAAACTATTTAAATATAATGAATAATGTCCATTGAAAGTGAATAGCGGAATCCTGAGGAAAAGCAAGTATTCGTTCATGAAAATTCAAATTCAAATTATCATGAAAATATCTAGCAATATAAGTAATCTAAGCACCGTGATCTATATGTAGTAAATAAGGTTGTCTAGGAGGTAATAAAAAATTTCCGTCTTTCCTTTCTAGATCTATTGGACAAGTAAAAAACAACGTCGCTCATATTTTTTTCCTTCATTATTATTGCATTTAATTGCAAAACAATGCGCCCCTTTCGGCACATGCATTGTTATTAATTTGGTAAGTGGAAAACTATAAGAATTATGTTGGTGCATATGAAATATGGTCCGATACATGCCAAATGTTGGGTTAAAACGTTATTTCTATTTAATTTTACGAGTTATTTAATGACTTGCCCTTAAACTTCTAGAAAAATAAAACCAGGAGGTCAAGAAACAACAAGATTTTTTTTTAATTTTTAACCAGCCTTTAATAGATGCTATTTTACGCAAATATCCATATACTTCAGCAGCAGCTATCAGTAGTTTCACTTTACCTCCACCATTATCGGTAGCTGTATGCTCGCGTATTCCTAACTAACCAAAAAACGGACTGAGCTGCACTACTGCATTGATACGTATACTGTGGTACATCTGAAGACACTTGGTCTACAGAACGAAGGCGACATCATAAAACTGCCCAAAATAACTCTGCCTTTGTATCTTTGAAAAAAATTGACCTTCCCCAGAAAATACCAAATGAATAACCTAATAAATACTGCATGAAGAATTTTATTTTCTAGAATAGCAGAAAATGTCTAAATAAAAAACATTTGTGGGTATTCACAAAACTCGAAAAAAAATTCCACCGCCATACCACCACCAGCACATCATCTACCCTGTGACGATGCTTTCTTATAAATAAAACAACCGTTATATTTCTTTATTATGTGTAAATGGGAAACAACAATAAGAAGAAGAAGAAGAAGAAGAAGAAGAAGAAGAAGAAGAAGAAGAAGAAGAAGAAGAAGAAGAAGAAGAAGAAGAAGAAGAAGAAGAAGAAACTGTGCCTATAATAATATTAGCTACAGGAGTGATCCCGAAAATGACACTTCGGGAACTGGAGTGTCTTCACTTAGATGCCAGGAATGTGTATAATACTTCTATGCAAAAGTCGGTAATTTTGAATACATGCCGTATTGTCAGAAGCCATCTGAACCTTCAGTAAAGCAACCAAACACCTGGTCATCATTCCTATGTGTGGTTGACATATCGACCAGTAGATACTGTGAATAATGTAAATAATAATAATAATAATAATAATAATAATAATAATAATAATAATAAGCCAAAAGCTAAGGTCTGTGTTGCATGTGCGCGCTCTTTCCTCGAAGCATGTTCTCCACGAAGTGAGCTGCAGAAGGCGTTGAAAGGCGCAGTGGGAGGTGCACTTGTTTCAGCTATAACGCCTGACCGCCAGCTCCCCTCTCCCCCTCCCACTCACGTGCTCCCGAGCTTCTTATGGGCAGCTAAAACAAACAACTGGAGTCTTTGGGCATTGGTTGTCCAGATTCGGCGAGTGAGCAGGCGGATGTTACTATAAAGTGTGACTTTCGTTGTTGCTTTTTTTGTTATGATTTTTTTTGTTCGAAAATATGAATTCACAAGAAATATGAACATTGGCATGCGCCTCAAACAATATGGGAGTAACCACAACTCTGGGCTTCTCTGGGCCTCCTTTCCATTAAACGTATTTGTTTACACGTGACAATTTATTTTTCTAATAAATGAATAAATAAGACATTTAGAAGGGAAATGAGATTTTAATTTTAATTATACAATTAACAAATACAAATTATTTTATGTTGAACTACCAGTTGGTTTGGAGAGATTATTCACCAAATGATGTGAATCAATTACAAAAATTAACGGTTAACTAGTGGTTCAATAACAACACATACTTCCTCGCTTTCTAAATTTGCAATTTTCAAAAATTCATAGAGTTCAAGAAAATTAGACTTGCGTTCTTCTTTTAAGCATTCTCTTTTCTAACTGTGGGAAAATTTGAAAGAAAAAATATGGACCGGTTTTTAAGAAAATATTTCTTTTTGAAATTGTATGGATTTCAACTACTGATTTTAACAAAAACGAAAAAACAGTGATTTTTTTCTAAAGAGCTTATTTTTACTTTCCCGTATACGTACGTATATTCGAAGTATTATACGAAGATAGGGAAGTTATATAATGTTGCGGAAAATCGATTTCCATATTTTCACGGAAATACACGTTTTGGGGTCCCCTGATACCGAAAAAGTTTTTTTTTCTTTTTTTTTCAAAACGTCCGTCTGAGAACACTACTAGCACCTAAACCATGCGTATGATATTTTTGGGACTTCAACGAACACGCGACCTGCACCATTCACGGAAGCATCGCTTACGCTATCCGAGAACAAAGTTAGTTTAATCAAAAATTTTGAGCCATTTCTCGTAAAATTTTGATAATATTTTTCAGACTTCAAGTAAAGTATCTCCAAAAATCAAAATATCTGCTTGAAACGCCCAAAACCTCGAGTTCGATAATGTTTTTGGAGAAAACCGGCTGATTGGCTTAGGCGCTAGCGTTGAACATGGACAGACAGACTTAATGCCGTCAATCGATTTTTCGGAATCAAGGACCCACAAAACATGAATTCCAGCACGTGTTAGAGTATTTTTTTTCCTATATTTAGTAACAGGATTTATCTACTGTTTGTTACCAGGGCCCGGCAATAAGAGTTTTTCGTGGCCGGAATAACTTTCGCTTTTACGCCCGGCAATAATTTCTCTCCTTATGAAGTACCTTCGGGCGAGAAAATAAAAAGTTGTATTACACAATATTTCTACTGGATTACTTTAGTTAACAAAAAACTAGTCCAGTGTTTAAAACTCAAATGATTGCCTTGTCAATCAAACGAGTGGCCAAAAATGTTTTAGTAGGAGAATTGCAATCGTGAACATGTGAATTATTTTAGTGAGCATAACTTCTCAGATACAATTTTCATATTCTACTATTATTACGGTTTTTTATTAATATTAGAGCATACCGTAGACTTGGTGCATACAATTTGGTTTAATTTACACATTTTATTTATATCTTTTATTTCTCAGAACATTTCGTCATTAACTTATGCCTCAATTCGTTTTATCTAGTTCTCTGAATTTATTCAATTGTTGAATGTATTAAAACTGTTTTCACAATTCAACTATTTTAATTCACGGAATCACTGGAGTCGCCATTTAAGTCAAATCAATAATTTCAGTTCAGTGTGTTAAATATATTTATTCCACCCAATTTGTGGACCTCATTCAATCCACTTTATACAAACTATCCCTTCAAACCAGTCAATTAATAGAAGTATCTGTATTCATTAAATCCTCTCGGCTTCTCATCCCATTGAACACTTTCAGTTTACATAAATCCCAGAACTCTTTCGATTCACTCTGTCCATTGAATTCTTCTAATCAGGTCTATTCCCTGAATCCATTGAACCCGTCCAGTTGCCTCGTTTCAGTGAGTTCATTCAAAACATTCATCCAGCCGCTTCATTCTCAGTGTTCCTTTTCAGTTTCTTCTTGGTTTCGAAATTCCTCGACGTGGGCTCTTCCTTTGAGAGACAGCGCTCGGCGCCGAGAGATCGCGAAGCTCTTCAGCCGCGCACAATGGGCCCAATGCTCCCTTGGGGAGGAGGAAAATACACAAAAAATGGTCAACATTACTGCTTCCGTACAAATAGAGATTATAAAAAAAACGAACGTTATATTTATTTTAACTCTTCAACGCTGAGATTTTCCGTTTGAGGATTTCCGTGAGACACCGTGTGGGGATAGCAGAATCGTTTCACCCCTGTTCGTGGGCATCCCTATCTACAAGTCAAGGGTTTTTTCTATGTTCCACGAGATGCCGGTGGAGATGGCACATTCGATTCACACCTATTCTCATATATTCGTATCTACACGTCAAGGCATTTCCGATCTTCCGCGAGATGTCGTATTGTGTATATAAGACTAAACATGGCTGAAATAAGTATTTTACTTTATCTTCTGGATCAATGGCCTCATCTCGATCATGTTTCTGTGGTGTTTCCCATAATTCATGGAGCAAATTCTGAATTGGACCTTTTGTTTTGCTGATGGTCTGTAAAAAAAACCAACTACGTTTGTTGGTTCATTCATCAATGAACTATGAAAGTAAAATAGTGGGGAAGGTACTCTGCAGTTGAAGAAAATGGGCGCAGATTATATTTCTCCCCCATACGACACATACAATGTATATTGTTTTTGACGATTAATAAATTAAATTAATATTCAATATAATGGCTCTGTTGCATTCTGAAAGATACCATGTCCATGCGAGAAAAGCACATAACGCAGCTATTTCATATAAAAGTTACGCTCATACAAAATGTGGTGAAATAGAGGCGGATCCAGAAAACAATTCCAGGCAGCTAATTTCAGTTAGTACCCCTCCCAATTTGTATTGTTTAAATAATTTTATTGTTAGATTGTAATTCCACATTTCAGAACGGAAGCTTAAAGCATTCATTGGAATACAAATTTATAAGAGTTACTTACAAAATAAGTATTGTAAAACACAAATATCGTGCAAAAGTTTCTCCGCGCTGTAAAAATTTCAATGAACTATAATTTTCGTTAGTATTTGACTATTTATCCCATGACAGGAAGGAGCTCGACTATGATAATAGTGGAAAGGTGACCATGGTTTATTAAGACAGTGTGTTTAGTAAAGTTTCCACTTTGACTTCACATAACCAAAGAAGATAAGAGTTTTTTGTTGTTTCTTTCGACGTAATTATCGTAAAATATCTTATTATTATTCGAGATTGGAGTATTATCAAGTCATTAGGTCGATGTAAACACTTGTATTCTAATAACCCGTATTACGAAACTGATAGCAAATGTGTAAAGTTTTACTTGAGAATAACAAAGTGAATACACTTTTTTGTGCAACATCCGCCAATCGTGATGACAGTTCGTCACTCACTTCGCTGAAGTCTGAGTGTCTCCAGCCGCTTGCCCCGTGAGCAAATCTGTGCCCTATCGTTTCGTGCCTCAACCTGGTCGAAAACTCTAAAATTGAATGGAAGTGCAAGATACTTCTATAATTCAGTATTGCTAAAACAGCAGGAACTTTCTCGCCCGTACTTTTACGCAAAATTACGCGAAACGTATTCAAATTTTCGAAAAATTATACATGACCTTATATCAAAATATATCTCTAAGTAACAGTTAGTAATCTCTAAGTAACATAAAGGGAAAATTTCTACAAGTAAGGGAAAATATATACAATTATCTTCATAATTATAGATGACATAGAAAATAAATTTAATTTTTGCAATTTTCGAAGAATCAGAGTTTATAAAACTTTTTCGGCGCTTTCTTACAATTATTATTATGAAGAAATATTTTCCCTTAATAAAATTGTTTCTTATATATAGATTTTGAAGTAAGGTCATGTACAATGTTTAAAAACTTGAGTACTTTTTGCGTAATTTTGTATGAAAACATGTAATGTTTTAGCATCACTATTTTTAAACGAATAGTTCTCGTCGATGTGGCTGAATTCCAGACCGTCCGACATTGAAATGGATATTTTGATTTCGAGGGATACTTTACAAGAAGTCTCAACCCTACCAAATCTTTCATCGAATAATGTAAAGAACGCTTAAAAATTGGCGCAAGTCGAATTTTTGATAAATCTTTGAATTTTTGGAAATTGCAAAAGTTTGGCAACGTCCTATAATATTGAACTATAATATTGAAGTTATAGATATTTTTCTTAAAGAAATATATTCTTCAAATACATCTTACATAAGAATATACACATATTTTTTTAAAATATCAGTAGCGTTGGTTTAATTTTGTGTGAAAGATGCATTTATTATGTCACAAACGTCTCCAAATATTCTTTAATTTTTTTAGAGAGCATTAGCAAAATGGGCGCAGGTCTCATTTTTGCGAATTCTGTGTTTTTGAAAGTTTCAAAAAAATTTAATTCCAAAGTATAATATTGCTGATAGAGATTTTTTATTTCTGTCCTAAACCTGTCCAAAAAGTTGATCGTTAAATAAGGTCATGAACAAGATTTTGAAAAGAGTAGTTTTCACTTTATTTTTGCTTAATGTTATTGTAATTTAATTTTTTCTATCTCTATAACGCCAGAAAATGTTTTCTTTAACCTTTTTTCCTTAGAGAGAGCAAAGGACGCTCGTAATGCATTTCAAAGGTCCTTAAGCCTAAAAGAAGCGTCTGAATACAATTCAAATCGCCAGTTTCGTCGCCCGAGAGGTACCTCCTTTCTCTGACAGGCGGTGAGAGGTGCGTAGTGAAATTGTTTGCGATCTAGGTGGAAGAGCAGGTCTAATGGCCTGACCCTCGCTACGGAAAATAAGGCATAGGAAAATAAATTGAGAACGCTTAAAAGCATGGCACTGGTCCTATTTTCGTTGAACTGTCTGAATTTTAGAAAATTGCAAAAGTTAAAAATTAAGTGAGAAAGTTTGTGCTGTTGAAACCCACTAGTTTCTATTTCTTCTTTTTCTTATTTATTGTTCTACTTTTCCCTCTTCTTCTCTTTTCCCTCTTTTCTTTCTTTCTCTTCTTACGTGAATACTTTCTCTCTTTCTTTCGCCTCTCCAATAAGCACTTCCTCTCTCTTACGCACACAGACCTAGGCTCGCCCACTCTCCCGCGCACCCATTCTCCCGAGTGAGCATTCGCTGGTTTTCTTTTCGCTCGCCTCCTCGCGGCGCTCGGGCGCCGTCGTTCGCCTCCACTGTGCAGCCGGCGGGGGTGGGGCGTGTGCGGGGGGGTGTGGGCGCGTGCGGCGCGGCGCGGCGCGGCTCTCGAGTGTTTGTTTACGCGACGCCGCCTCCGCTTGTTCGCCTCTCCAACTCCGCTGTTTCCGCGAACGACGCGACGGCGGCGGCGGCGGCTTGGCGCCGGCTGTGCCTCGTCCGCTCCACCCCCGCCCCTCCCGGGACCTTCGCGGCCGCCCACCGCGCCGCCGCCCTCGCCCTCGCCGCGCGGGCGAACTCTCTGCGTGCGGGGTTGGGTGGCCCCTTGGTCGCACTTGAGTTCGAACACCAAAACGATAGATCGCTACAGAAATACTTTTACTTCTATTCCCCAATCATTATATACATATATATATATATATATATATATATATATATATATATATATATATATATATATATATATATTCCTATCCAACTTTAACTCTATCTCCTCATCTTTTTATTTCTCTGTCTCTCTCTCTCTCTCTCTCTCTCTCTCTCTCTCTCTCTCTCTCTCTCTCTCTCTCTCTCTCTCTTTCTATCTATCTATCTCTCGTCCATTAAATTGATACCAGTAAACCACTGATAAGGTAACCAAAGCAGCCAACTCGTAATTCTCATCCACACACCGCTCTGGCTGCGTTAGCTCAGCTGCAACACACCATTGCCTCTTCAATGTCATTGGCCGGTTGGTGCTAGAACTCGAACCCTGACGGTAGGTACTTTCTTCGCTAGCATCATAGCTAAGTCGAATTCAGCCCTTGCTGCTGGGAAGAGAATTCTAGCAGCCGGCTGCTCCGATCGGTAGTTTTGAGTAGTTTCTCTGATCAACACGAGAATGCAGGAGCACTGTCCTAACAAACGCACCCTTACACACACACACACACACACACACACACACACACACACACACACACACACACACACTGAAATCCACCATACTTTCACACTAGTCGGGAGACCAGTCGGAATGATGAGTGTTTCCGAGCGTTTCAATATCTGTCCTCAATTAGCCTCCTCAGGGTAGTGAATGTTTTATCTTGGGAAGAGGCGGTGAGTCCTTCCTACTGAACGGTAAGATCCAGCATTGACCGACACGTCTGCTTGCAGGAGTCTCCCAGTCCCGAACCTCTCCCAGCGAGCACCTCCCCCGCCGGAACAACGTCTAAGCTTCCGATATGTGTGTTAGTATAGTGCATCTAAGTACACACTCTCTTCCACCTACATACCTACATACGGTGTGCGTGTGTGTGTGTGTGTGTGTCCGCACGGTCCGTGGCCCGTTTGTTAGGACACTGCTCCGGTATTCACGTGGTATTTATCTAAGAAACCACGGAAAATTTCCGATTAGAGCACTTATCCATTCGAATTCCCCTCTCCAGATAGCGACTGAAATCGACCTGAAAAGACCGCCACCATTGGGTCTCGCATCCTACAACATCCCGGTAAGAGCCAGGTGCAGCCAGGGGTAGTTGGCGAAGTTCAGCCGGTAGGTGACCAGTCGGGAGGAAGAGATTGTCCTGGCGGGGCTACTGCGCCGAGGGAGATGATAACCGACTTGTAAACGACAACCCGGGCACAGATTCACGGCGGCACTCACGTCGTTAGCTTCAAAGTGGAGTCGGTGAGTAGGTGATGCTAAGGTCCGTGTTGCCGGGTTCGCCAGGTAACCCACCAGTTGGGCCCCTGGCGCGAAGGCGTTTGATTGCAGGATTGGGCGAAGGGTTTCTTCGGAATCATCCGGATCCGAAAGTAAAAGTCAAAAAGTCAAAAGGACCATGGAGTTTGTCTTCTTGCCTATGTTGCGGCGGTACTCACGTCGGTTGCATAAAGGTGATTGCAGTGAGGAGACGAGAAGAACCCCGAACCGCCCTGCCCTCAGTTGGAACGGCCCCTGTTGGCCTCTCGGCTTCGTCGTGGCAGTGGCCCGGTACCCTGGGCGTAGATACTCACGGGAGAGGAACACCGCCACCTTCCAGGATGTAACATGCACTGCAATAACGGAACTAACAACCATAGTAGCTCATGATCCTAAAAAGGAATTCATTCCAGACGGCCGAACCGGCCGATGCAGCTGGTTTTGAAAACTCTGTCGCTATTCGTCCCGGCGCATTGATTCGACTCCGACACCGGCCTGAAAAGCCGGCCGCTCTGGGCTGGCAGGACGGGCCGATAAAGACATTGGTTACTGAGCATGGGGCATGGCAATGGTTACTGGCATGCGAAGGTTACTGAGAGGGTAAACTGCTTTCTGGCGGGATCCAGATACCTGCCTGTCGACGTACTTGTGCCTCGCCGCGTGGTGCGAATAAAGGTGAAATGCTTAGGTGCCAGGGGTGTATTCCCCTGGTAGAACAAGTTATTGTGGGTTCTGGTATACAACGTAAGCTTCCTACTGCTAGCCGCATGCCGACATATCGGTCTGCACCGGATCTTCACGGGAGAGAAACACCGCCATATTCCAGAACGAACATGCACTGCAATAACGGAACTAATTACCAAAGTAGATCCTGATCCTGGAAACACTAAAATGTCATTCATTCCAGACGGCCAAGGCGGCCGATGCAGCTGGCTTCGAAAATTCTGTTGTTATCTGGACTCAATTCTAGAAAATCCCGATATAAGAAGCTCCAGTTGCAGTCTTATAACTATTTGCGCTGAGCAGTTTGGGAAAATTAATCTTAAGGGTTTAAGTAATCGTCTTCCGATTTTTGGGCACGACATTACATCAGTAGCATGTCAAGAAAGAGATGTAGAAAATGTCCATACTCGGTAAACTTGTGATATTAACACCTTAAAATTGTTAACATGACAAAATTAACATATTTGGAACTTAATTAGAAAAAAGACTGTTTATAAATACGAAATATATAGCAAAACCTAACAATGTAATATTTATTGAACAATATTATTCCATCTCTGAAGTTTAAATGGAGTTTATTAAATTAAGGAAAGGTGGCGGCTATTTTCCTTTTACAAACCTCAATCGACACAAATGCACTTTCTTCGATAAAATCTTCTATTATATTTCAAAAGACTTAGTTCTTCTGGGCTCTGTAGCAGTACTTGTCAGAAACGAACATAATCTCGAAATGCAATTAACTATTTGATATCCTGCGCAATTTAATCACACGGGTATGGGACTTTCTATTTATTAATAAACGCTTGCCATTACTAGAATATTGGCTCACTCTCTCTACTGGACCTGTACGATGTAACGAACAGTAACATAAGAATACGACCTAACTTTGAAGTTCGAAGCTTTGTTCTATTACGAATTACTACTTTTAAAATAAATATTTTGATAGTGAGGAACTTTTGAAGAGGTACAGCCAGAGAAAACCACTTGCGGTGAGGAAAAGCATGTAAGTCATAAATACCAAATTGTTTCGAAAACAGCTCATAAAACGTTTGTAAGAGAATCTTCACTCTTTTGACTAACACACTCTTTGACGAGATGCAGAATTTAAACTATTTCTGCAGCGTCTTACTGTATTTACCATGCCACTGACGATTTACTGTGTTGTCAGCCATAAAACTAATTTTCGGTTTTTTTGTGACTTCATGATTTCAATATTTCCATCAAGTATTTGCAAAAACATATATTTCATAATAGTTTCGCGGTATATTTCATAGTAGTAAGACAGTGACAATTAATATACACTTTGACGACATATAGCTAACGAGTTCTGTACCAAATAGCTTCCCAAACCCGCGTAAAATCCAAAAAATCGTACAACACGTAAGTTTATGCAACGTCACATACGCGAAACATATTTGCATCTAACACCACTCATCCACCTGACCGGCAAACGTGGGTCAGGTCATCAACTGCCGACAATTCAGTGCCTCTGACCGAGAGGTGCAAGGATTCGAATTCTGATGGTGGATGGATTTTCGACACAAGCTTGGATGCGCACAGGATGAATTAAGCCTCTAGTCTAGAGACTATCCTGGCTGCTCTGATCGGTATATTTCCGTGATTTCTCCGATTATCACCAGACAAATGCCGGAGCAGTACCCTAACAATTCATTCATTTCTCTTCCTTGCCCTACCCTCACACCTTACTTACACACATCTATACCCACATACACTCCAGTACCACACTCGTCAGGATACCAGTTGAGAGTTTAGAGCTTGTCCCAGCTCGGACGGTGCTACGCAGTTGGGAGACCCCTGGTTGGAAATAATCCCCAGTCGACGTAGGTCGACAGCGCATCTCTCCATCCAGCGGGGAAAGATCAGCGCCACCCCCCGCGATAAACAATGCACTACACTTACGGGACTAATGACCTTAGCAGTCGACGCGCCCGTAATCACTAATCAATCAATCAATCCGGTGAGCGGTTTGTGATGTGGAACAGTAGAACAATCAAAACAAGGAGCGGGAAACCTATTTTTGAGTATTCCATGACTTCATGAGTTGCATGTCATCGACTCGATTATTTGTCCAAATGTTTCTCTATCGATGCTATTATTGCGCCACATTTCATCGGTGTAATGTCACGACGAGACGTGCAGGTAATTATTACTGAACCGAAAATCCTCGCAAGTACGGGCAAAATACACAAATGCTTATGCTCACTCAACCGTTTATTCAACATCACAGCCTGAGACTTACTGACTTGCAACAATCCATCCACCTGATCGGCGTCCTGTGATGTGGAACATCAGAAGAAGCAAAAAAGGGAGCGGAAAAGAAAACCAGAACTCAAAGTATCAACAACTCTAAATTACCGACGTATCGCAAAGCCAATCTATCAGCGCCAGTGCTT
Organism: Gryllus longicercus; assembly: GCA_038098605.1. Lineage (NCBI taxonomy): Eukaryota > Metazoa > Arthropoda > Insecta > Orthoptera > Gryllidae > Gryllus > Gryllus longicercus. The sequence goes on from JAZDUA010000215.1 coordinate 2,101,043, forward strand.
GCGTTTCGCAGGCTCTCGCACTTAACATGGCGGCTAGAAACAGTCTCTCCGCACGTGGTTGCCAGACGAGCTAATAGAGCGCAGCACAATGGCAAGCACTCCGGCAGTGTATACAGACTGTCGCGAGCGCGTGCGCGGCCCTCTAGAACGAGGAAACAATGGAACAGCTTATTCCGTGGGTCAAAATAGAGCTTCTACAGCATGTGTCTTCCTCGCTCAAGCTCTGTGTTGACTCGAGGCGTGTTATTCCTGGACGTCGACAAATGGGGATCGTACTTCCGGCGTGTGGGTGCGTGGAGGCGAGGGTATTGGGTACAATACTGTTGAATGTGACTGTTCGAAAAGTAAACGTGTAGACTTCCCGGGTTTTCACTAACGGAAGGTCGGATGACAAAATGGACGGTCGGCTGTCCGGGTGACGCATATTGTTGCCCTAGATTTCGTTTTTGCGTCAAATCACTTGAGGTTGTTCGTGAAAGAGCTCCTGACAATGGATGAAATTTTGTATATTAGAAGTTTCGAATCTCCCTGTTCTGTTTTGCGAGTTGGGTTTTCAAATCTTAGGTATTTTACGGAAGTTAAATGCAGCGTCTGAATTAAATATCTGTTAAGATGTACTGTTCTCCTCAATGAACTGACTGTTTTTACTTTCTCACATACTACTTACGTAGTAGAGAGAGTATAATGATGCTACTCTGGAAAAACAGCAGTTTTTGTACAGAAAAACTCATATCATGGGTCCTTGATACCGAAAAAGTGAATAATTCTTGCTTCTGTATGTTTTAAATTTCTTAATATGTTGTTTGCGGGTCCTTGATATCTAAAACATTATTTAAACATTTTGACATTTTGTTTAAACAGCAAAATGTCATTTAAGTATGAAAAACACTAGCGCCTAAACTGATTATCCACTTTTAATCATAATTTATGTTCTCTGATGGGTCTGGTTGATGTCGTGGCCCCTTGCAATTTAAAACGATGTTTTGATTTTTGGGGGTACTTAAAATGAAGCCTCAATGGCATTTTCAAACTTTTTAAAAAACTGCTCCAATTTTTTCTTGAGGCATGCTTATGACGCAGGTCCAAATTTCACTGCAATCTCTGTATTCTCGGAAATTGAAAAGGTTCAATTTATTTTTGGAGTCTTCCTACAATTACAATATTAATGTTTTCAAACTGTTTTTTTTTTCTTCTAAATTAGATCATTAAGACAGATTTTCATTAAAATTTCTGAAATTTCAAAAATAACTGGCGTTCAACTTTTTTTTTTTACGCGTCGGCCATTTTTGTAAGACAATTCAAGAATTTGATGTAGCGAATAAATGAAGTGATTGTAAGTTCAAATTCCCCGAATTTGAATCTTGGGGAAAAAATTTAAGATTGGTTACACTTTCGTGGATTCAATTAGTATATAATATCGTGCAACCATAACAAATAATGCGTACCATTGTACCACTTTTTCTTATTATAGTTATAGATTAGACTGACTTTTATTGTGTGTAGTACTCCACTTCACTACATTTCACTCTCTACTATTCTGTACGTGTTCCTACTTCTTAAAATTATGCTGTTCCTTCCTATAATTTGGTCAGGAAACATATTGAATTCTCAATTATTTTCTTTAACTTCGATTAATACATTAGAACAATCAACGTTTACGACTTTCCTGCCGTTATGTCAAATTCAATCTCTTGACTTTAAATTAATTCCTCGCATCATATTCTTCTCTCTTCAATGTCTCGTTGCCATTCGATTCGATTTCTTAGGTGTCTTTCACAAGTACTCGAATGAACTGGCTTGTTTCCAAGAACGTTCTGGACGAACACGTTCAGTGTTTTGTGGAGAACATCTTCAAAACAAGAATGCTTTGTCACGCGCTCTTTGCATACAGACAATTCGAAGCAAAACAGTTTACTGTTCCTATCCAAACTTTAATAGACTATTGTGCGTGAAATATTCAACAGTGTTCGCGCATAGTATCCACTTTAAATGACGTTTTCACCCTCTGTTGAAGCTCGCCATTTGGTAACAAAAGCTGCCGAATGAAAGACTGCATGTTGAAACTTATATTTTCTAAAATTATTGAATCTTTCTGACTTATATACAATTTTTAATTTATTTAATTTGAAGTTTGGAAATTTTAAAATGGAACTACACACTCGAATTATATTTCGAAGAGCGTTGAATATGAAAATATAATATGTTCTAATGCATATGTTACTGAAATATGTGTTAGAATGAATATTAACAGTTTCTATAAAAAATAAAAACAATGTATATTCAAAAGGAATTTTTAAAGACAAATTTACTTTTATTAAAGTAAAATTGTTTTCAGCAGAGAATATTGACATTTTTTGAACTCTTTTAAATTTAATATAATTATAATTAAACATTCTGCATCTAAATATTATGCCCTACATCGTTTAAGAAAGTTTTAGCAAGAAATTTTAATTATGACTTGTCATAGTATATGGTCCAATTTCTTGAATGGCAATAAAAGTAGTTACTACTAAATTGTTTAAAAAATGATAAATAATTGTCAATTTAAGTACCATAATTTTCCAATTAATTGCCGTCTATTCCATAGTGCTAAGCTGTGCCGGCTAAATCAACATCTAACAAGAACAGACTCTGCATTTAACTGTGTACCCGTAGGTTGTAGCAATTCTTAAAATAAAAAATCAAAGAAACAAATTCCTAATAGGAAGACTCTTTTTCAGGAAATGCCCGTCAAGTGTTTAATATATAAGCTGCCGGGAGGGCCGAGTGGTACATGCAGAGCGGGCGGGATGTGTAGATGGTCAGATTGTGCTTCACGATACTATTTCTGCAAAGGTTCCTGATACAGGAACCAACTAGAAGGAGAAATTGACAGATGCATAAATAGAAATAATGATTGTTAGTTTTTTACTGATACGTTATTACATGTTATTGTCATCGATACGGAGTTCGATATACGCTGTATAACTAATCTGGATCGACAGGATCGTGATGATCGACAGTTGAATGATGCTACACGTTCTCTTAAGAGGACAATTATAAAATGGAATAAAGGGAGGTAAATATGACAAGACAAATCGCGTCAAGTTAACATCTAGTTAATTAGTAAATTATTAAGTCTGAATCACTAAAATTAGGTAAAAAAAATAAAATCTTATACGTACCACGGGCGTTAACTACTTCTAATGATCTCCGGCTAATGATATTTGTGTGTGATAAACGACCTTTACGGTTGCAAGAAAGCGTTCATAATCGGACATTCTACAACGCAAATTTGCATTGTACGGCACAGATGATTGCGTCATCACACGTTCAGCCATTTGCAGCGAAAGAGTCGTGTGAAGGTAGAGGTACTTCCCCAAATCATCCTCAAGGTTTCCTCGCATGTGTGCCAATGGCGAGGAAGATGTTGAAATCCATTGTTTGCTTTTTGTTCATGTGTACCAACTGTTGTCCTCTCCGCGGCTGGTGGGGTTTTGCTAGTGGATTTTTCAGAAACTTTACGGATGTGGTAACTTACTGTGCGGTACGACCAATAAATGACCATTTTATTATTTTGTATAGCACAAACTTTAATTGAACCGTTGGTCTGCCACATATCGGCATCATTAAAATAGTAGTTTACATAACAAAGGCGCGAAACTGGTGATTCATGCACGAGACGAGTTCAAGTGACGAGTGCTGGAATCACTTAGCGTTCGTGTTGCGTAATTATATTTAACCCACCACGATCGAAACGCAATGCGCGAAGTAAAGGTATATGAATTAAATATCTAACTATGTTTCGCACACGCTTCGCGATGTTTCGCACACTGTGAAAAATCACCTGTGTCCCACACGAAAAACAAGCTGGTAAAAACAGCTTTTTGGGCACGGCGTGTAAAAAATTTTATTTTGGCTTGTCCTTCCTCTCCTGGAAGACTCTGCCTGTGAACAGGAAAGCAGAACAAGTTATTTTGCATCATTGAAATTTGTTCAACATGCATATAAAGTTCTTGATGCGTTGGCCACACAAAATTATTCACAAGGGTTGGTTCCCCCTAGTACTGTAATGAGCCTCCGATAGACCAATGACATTCATTTTACTTCGGATCGTAGAATCCGTGTGCGAATTGTGGAACGTGTCTCAATGACTGCCGTTTTTGTGAGGCTATGTGAACTGCAAAGAGTGTTGGTTATCCTCACCTCATAAGGTGTGATATTGTTAAATTTTCTGGGATTGTGATGGTTAACTACGGGGTTATGTACCTAACTCTAACGGGGATAAAATACTGGCGGCACGTCAGAAGAATGCCATGTCTACAGGGTACGGAAAGGAAAACAATAAGGCAACGCACCATCATCAAATACTTCTCACGCCTACGAATTACACGGTCGAGCACTGTCACGAAAAACTGCAATTTCCATATGGGACCGCTGTTCCATTTTACTTACAACTATCTTGCAAAGCAGCTCCTTACACACTTTTGCGCATCCTAACCACTAGGTATGAATGCACGAGTAACCGATTCGGCTGTTGCATCTCATGCAATGGCAAACAGGCTTGCCAACGTATGTACTGCAGGTGTTTTAAAAAATCTTTAAAATCAGATCATTAAAAGAGGTCATGTACTTTTTTAAATTTATTTTTCGCGTAATTTATTTTTGAAGTTAATGCAAATTATTTTAAAAGTTGTCAAAAACTGCTTTCTTCAATTTTTTGCGCAGAGAAAAAGGGATGATCAAAGAATAGTACAAGTCTGATTTTCGTTGATTTTCGATATGAATTTTCGAAAATTGCAAATTTAGAAATAATGCGAGAACGTGTGCGGTTTTAGCACTACTAGTTTCTGTATATGCTAAGCAAGTTTATAATAAAAATACATGTTAAACACATTTATATGGCTCTTTCAAAAGTGAGCATACAAAATTGAATAAAAAAGTATCTATTTTTAAACAAATTCACTGTGATAATAGTTCGTTGTTTTTGCTTTTCAATGTTTTCAACAGTTCATTATTTACAGTATTACATTATACTATGTGTTTCTGAGGTAACCACAGTAAGCGACCTGTTAATATTATTACAACTAGTACTTTGCAAATGTATTATTTTCACTATTTCTAATTAAGAAGCAAATACTATGGTTTAATTAATAATTTGATAATCTTTATTATTGTTTAGGTGAAGGTGGTTAACAAGAGAGTACCTAGTCCTAAGAATGATCTAATTCGTAAAAGAAAGTATTTTATTGATTATTTTTCATACAATTGCCACATTCTTAGACCGTGAAGATATATCAATAAAGTACTTTCTTTAAATGTTGATGTTTAATTACAAACTCTGTTTAATTATAATTCAATTTAATAATTATCGTCATTCTGATGAATCAAGTCGTAATAATTTTTGTAATGCCTGAAAGAGTTATTGGAATCCACTGTATGTGCCTTACTCAGAAAAAAAAGATTTCCTGGAATCTTTTCAAAATATTCAAAGATTCCTCAAAAATAATAGAGTCAACCGACTGGTCTTGTCGAGAGAAATAGAATGAGTTATTGAACACTATTATAGGTGGCAAAAACCCGTTTTGTTTGTTTAACACCACCTTCCTTAACAGTTACGTTTTTGGAAAATTAAAATCGAATTCAGCTCTACATATTTGTGTTAGCTGGACCCTTCTTGAATATTTCAAAAAGATTTGAGGAAAAATTATTTTGGGGCATGGTTTCAAGGTAACACAGTGTTGAAACACTCTAAATAACATTTCACTTTGCACAAATAATTAACCGGGAGAATTTTAATGTAATGGACGTTCATATCAACACGAGCAGGTTATCCAAATACTATACGTAGGATCAAATTGTCTTATTTTTCACTTAGCAGCGTTTTAACATAGCAATGAGTTCATTTGTTTGAATAGCCTTGATTCAACCTCATCACCAAGGAGCAATAGTTGGCTCTGCTGCTCAATATACGCTGAAAGTTCGCCTTTGCTTATACGTCTTGTAAAGAACACCCTTTGTGCTTAGATCTCCAGCATTCTTGATTGTGTCACCATCCGGTTTGTTTCCTTTGAATGTGACTACGCTGCTATTGTGTGATTCGTTCAGATCTGGAGCGTGCCTGTGCTTTGTATCTCGACTTCGCTATCTCGTGGTGTCCCTTTGATTCGAAAGCATCCGGTTTGTGCTTCTTCTAACCACATTTTCTCGTTTACACCGCTTTCTTCGTTTGTTCTGTCTTCCCTTTTCTGTTTTATGTTCACATCCCCCCTGGTTTACTTGGGTTACCAAATAAACTTCAATAAACGCGGTTTCTCGTAGCTACACAGTTGAAAGTGTTTTTCTACTGAAGAGGTACAGGTTGGAAGTCCAATGTGGATTTTTACTTGGGGGAGTGGCATTCCTTTTACTGTTATTTGGAAACAGTGAAAAAAATTTACTCGCTTATACTCCTGGGATTCATGTGTGAGATTTTTAAAATTCTCAGTCTCGCTTGCGGGGCAGCTCATATCGACATACGAAAAAGATTTGTCTTCTATTGTTTTTAATATTTATTAATAATATTAAAATACGCAGTATTTCTCAATTTTGATTGTCATCAAACAAGTTTCAGTGAAACCGATCATATCTGATCACTACCAAGAAGATAATTATTCACATTTCCTAAAGTACTATTCACATGTGAATCGCGCGATTACTGAAGCAAATGAACCCATGATGTAAATGTACTAACAAGTGGTACAAAGAAGAACCACAACAACTTTCAAATTTCAATTATTTGCAACAATGCAACGTTTGATACAGGGCCCACAGCAGTAAACGCTGTTAATCTATGTATTTCTCAGTTATTTATTATTTTTAAAACGTCAAAACAGTTAAACGTATTTATGGCGTTTTAGGAAGAAGTCCTAACTGTGCACGTTTTCTTGACCGCCAGAATCCTTACGCCCTGCCCTTTACAACCCCTCTTTGAATAAAGATAAGAATAAGTGTTTTGGAGAAAATTCGATAAGAAATATTCACTCCCTAGTTATAGATCCTATTTGCACGAAGAAATGAGCTGCAGATTTTGGCCTTTAACCCCGACAATTGTGTGATTCTTCTGGCGAAATAACTAAATTCCCTTTTAATACCCCCACGCACCTGAAGAAAACGTGCGCAGACTGTGAAGCTAAATTTACAGCCCAGAAAGAAAACAAAGGACCATTTCAGCTTTAATCCATCGCGGAAAATTGTACCGAAAGCTGTTACATTGGTCGGAGCATTAAACACATTAAATAAAACATTTATTTCTTTCAAATCCGCTTCAGCCGCTGTCTGGAGGATAGTTTTAGCGGACGACTGATTGGTAGTTTCTAGAGGTTTCTTCGACGAATTCCACGCGAAAGCCGGAGCAGTACATTACAAACGGGTCACGGACCGAATGAAATTTTTCCTTCCCCATCCTTGTCCTATTCTTTCCCCTTAATCACGTACGCATATACTCACATGCACTACACTACCACACATCTCGAGAGCTTAGAGCATTTCCCGGCAGGGGCGATTCCCCACTGAAGTGATACCTGCAGAGGGAAACCCAACAAGCTGGCACGTGGAAGTCGGCACCGTACCTCTCCAATCAGCGGGGAAGGAACATCACCCCTTCCACAAATAAAACATGCACTGAAGAAACGGGAGCAGCAATAGCATAGCAGCTGACGTGTCTGGAAACTTCAAACAATCAACCGATAGAATTGCAGTCCCTGAACTTGTAGTGGCGGTGAAGCTAACTCAAGCGCCCGCCACTACCTTAGAGGCGCGCCAACTGCGGGACGTGCTTCCGCGACCCGCCACGAGAGGGCGTCGAGGGAGCAGCGAGGCGGAAACCCCGCGGATGGCTACCGCCGCCGGTCAAGGGTGGTCGCCCCACCACTCCCCGCCCCCCGATTGGGTGGCGGAGAGAGGCGTCGACGCCGCTGCTAATAAGCGGCGCGCGCGCGTTAGATCCACAAAGCGATGTTTATAATAATGGGACGCTTTGTCAATTAGTGCTGCCAACACAACTGAAGGTTATGTGGTCGTGGTGTCCTTGAACCTAATAGACTCTCCTTCCTCCATTCGTTCGTTTGTAGTTGGCTAACTTGTAAATGGCTTTGACTCTTCTTTTCTGATATCTTCGTCCGACGAAAATATAGTGCGCCTGAGAAATAATTGAAATTAGGAAGTGCAGAGCTATGTGCCCTTCGGTATTTTTTTTTATAAACATAGTGTTGAATTTAGTTTTTATTTGACAAGTATTAAGCTTGTCATATAATCGAGTCTTGAATGTGAGATGCCTGCTGTTGACGATGTACGTTTTTGCGGCTTCTGCGTTGTAAGGTGGCGAGCTGTGTTCGAGAGCGTTTCGTGGTCCCGTGCTTTGCTTGTTATATTTATTTTTTATATAATTGTTACGCGATTGTGAAAACTAAGCAAAACTTTAAACTTCTGTATAGTCATGTCTTCGTGGGAGCCGTACAAACAGCTGATGCAGTGGAGGGATATTCTTCTGAATTACAAGTGATGTTCACTTGTTTCGCGAAGTCTCACTTTGGCCCATTCTTATAAAAATCGCTCTATACAATAGAGAAAATCGTGTTTGTACTATGGCCATGCACTTTTGTATTTTGGACTGATTTCGGATTACAGGTAACGTGGCTACAGGTGACGTGGCTTTGGTATATCTCCTGTAGTATCGGTTAATGAAATTACATTTTGGTCTATGAGTTCCGAACTTCGGAGATCAGTTGTAATAAAAGTTTGTTTGTTTGTTGTTTTTTTTGGGGGGGGAATTAACATTTCATTTGTTCCCGTTGCATCCTTGGTCGCAACAGAGCTGGCTTGGCTTTATTCGAGGCGTTATGTGCTGGCGCTGCAGGCCATCTGGCTGGGGGAAGAATATATTAATAGGAGTGATGTGACCTTGAGCGATGACATTTAGTTTAGAATCTGCCAAAAAATTCGGTCGCTGGCCGGAAACGATTCTATGCGCGATGAGGCAGGCGGAAAGAAAGTGACGGCAGCGGTGTCTGCAAGGGATGGGAGGCGGTGGCGGAGGCGTCGAAGATGGCAGGAGCCAAAGAAACAGAACAGGTGAGGATGCATGGGAGATGACGTGGATGACGGGCGCGGTGAGGCTGGCGGAAGCGATGGAGACGGGGCCCTGTCTGGGAAGAGGGAGCAGAACTGGAAGCAGCAGCGTCGTTGGAAACGGGGAGGGGCGCTGAGACGGACGTGATAGGGCAGATGAAAAGTGGAGGGAGCGGAAACGGAAATGAGCGCTAGCGGCAGAGGGGGTTGATTGATTCATTGTTAGTGATTCCGGGAACGCAACTACGAGGGTAATTAGTCCAGTAAGAGTAGTACCTTTTTTTGCTCGGGAGGGGCGGTGGTCTTTCCCCCGGTGTATGGCGAGATCCGACGCCGACCTACCTTTGACTAGCTGGGTTTTCCCTAACCAGGTATCTCCCACCAGAGGGGCACCACCCCAACCGGGACAAGCTCTTAGCTCCCGACTGGTCTCCCAGCCTCTTTGGTAGTGTAGTGCATGTTAGTGTAAGTGTGTGTAAGAAGCGAGGATAGGACAAAGAAGAGGAAGGAAAGAACGCGCGTGGTGTGTGGCCCATTTGTCAGGATACTGCTTCGGCATTCGTTTGATATTGATCGGAGAACCACGGGAAATTAAAATCAGAGCAATAGGTCACTAGAGGCCGCTCCAGACAGCGGCTGAATTCGGCCCAGCTGTGTAGCTATTTTCGAAAATCCTGACGCCGTCGGGATTGGAATCCTAGGACCTTCCGGTCAGAGCGGCCGGGTGGGCGGAAGGGTTGAGCGCGAAGCGATGGGAGCGGGGCGGGGCGGGGACGAAGAGGGATGAGGAGAGCTGCGCAGAGGGGACGGGTGGGGGAAGTGGAGAGGGGAGCCGAGTGGAGAGGGGAGCGGAGAGGAGAGGGGAAATAGGAAATGGTGAGGGGAGCCGAGGAGAGCGGAGAAGGGAGAGGGGTGGAAACGGGGGTGGGATGGGGGTCGGAAAAGGAGAGGAGAGGGAGCATGGAGGGAATGAAGGTTGCAGAGCACTGGCGGGGCAGGAGCGGAGCGGCAGGGCGAGGGTGTGAGGAATGGATGGGGGGGACGGAGCAGGTGCGTACAGGGAGCGGAGCTGCAGGGATGGTGGTAGCAGAGCAGAAAGGGCGGGGGCAACTAGTCCCGTAAGGGATCAGAGCAGGAAGGACAGGAGGGTAATACGTCCCGTAAGGGTAGTGCCTGTTTTTGCTCGGGATGTGTTTTTTCCCTAACCAGGTATATTCCACCAGAGGGGCAGAGAGGGAGACGGAGCAGGGGTAGGACGGCGGCAAGGAGGGGTTAGGAAGAGACGAGGTACCGTCGAGAGCGGAGGGGGAGAGGGGAGCGGTGCGGAGCGGAGATGCCGGAGGTCTGCGCGTCGTCGTGTGATGGCAGCCGCGGGGCGTATTTCCGAAGTGTTTGCTTCCGAGAAGGCGGCGGCGGCTGCGCGGGGCCGCCGTATGGTGCGCGGGCGTCCGCGCCCTATCGATATAAGTCTGGCGCTGCGGCGGGGGGAGGGGGGAGGAAGGCGTAAGCACGCGGCGCGGCCCATCCGCCTCGGCTGTCGGTGCGCGCCGGCAGCCACGCCCACGACTACGCTCACTCTCACGTCCTCACTCACGCTCACGTACCAGACCACGCTCACGACCACTCTCACGAGCACTTTCACGATCACGACCGCGCTCACGATCATTCTCGCATCCACACTCACGCTCACGTACAAGACCACGCTCACGACCCTTCTCACGACACTTCACGACGTACATGCTCACGATCACTCTTACACTCACTCTCACGCTCACACACTCTCATGCTCACACACTCTCACGCTCACACACTCCCACGCTCACACACTCCACGCTCACACACTCCCACGCTCACACACTCCCACGACCACGTTCACTTACAAGACCCCGCTCACGACCACTCTCATGGACATTCTCACGTTCACACTCACGCTGTCTCACAAGACCGTGCTCACGATCTCTTTCACAATCACTCCCTCGACCACTCTCACGACCACTCTCAAGACCACTCTCACGACCACTCTCACTGCCACTCTCACTGCCACTCTCACTGCCACTCTCACTGCCAATTCACGACCTCTCTCACGACCACTCTCATGACCACTCTCACTGCCACTCTCACAACCACTTTCATAATCACTCTCACGACCTCTCTTATGCTCATTCTCACGACCATTCACACGGCAATTCTCACGCTCACGTTCGACTTTCTCAACCACTGTCATGAGCGCTCCCGCGACTTCTCTCATGGCTTCATTCACGACCCTTCTCACGACCACTCGCACGCATACACACTCGCTCATTCGTAAGAATGATGTGTAAGCTCACGCGCAGGATCATACTCCATCGGTAAGGGCCAATTTTACAGATCCGGGTTTCCCCGCAAGTATAGCTTAACAGAACTGTTCACCTTCACAAGATTAACAATATTGTTCCTAGTACAATTTACGCCTCCAGAAATTAACTATGATGTCAACTGGAACTCGTATGTTCACGAAACCCTACGGCTCGTTCGTTATGGGTATGACTGGATTGTGACTATTCATCGATTAAAGTTTTTTATTTATTAATTCAAGGGTAAATTTCTTAAATTGAAGCTTCCGAATGGAAAATCGCGTTCCAGCTGATCACATATCAAATATATTTAAATTTTAATCACATAATAATATTTACTCGGGTTAGTAAAACGGTACAAATAAAACTGTCAAGTTCCGGGAACGTGTGTGGGTCTCTTTTGAAGTTCGCGCGAAATATCTGGACAACGGTTAAGACGCGTGCGAGACACACTAGAAGCGAGACACTGCACATTCACAGTACAGCTATCCACGCACACTATCTCTGTTCACAAAACATCGGGCAGCCTAACGCGAGTTAGGGATTGTGATCGTCGAGAAATTTGTTTTGTCTGCTTTAGTAATTTGTTTCATTGATTTTCTTGTGTGCTATCGTACACAAAATGTGAATGCATTTTTTTGTGCCGTGGCTGTCTATTGAAACGTCTAGGAAGTCGATGTTTTTGAGACTGCATTCAGTCTCAACTCTCTCTCTCTCTCTCTCTCTCTCTCTCTCTCTCTCTCTCTCTCTCTCTCTCTCTCTCTCTCTCTCTCTCTCTCTCTCTCTCTCTCTCTCTGTGACGTCTGCTACGAGCACAGATACCTCGCGCGAAGTCTACCAAGCGTCCTTTCCGCACATTGCAGCTTCTACCTGTCGTGACACTGTCCCTCACAAACACTTCACCTTAAAGAAATAAATGTCTTTATTGGTGGAGATACTCAGACCATTTAGCCTGCTCATCCACCTGACCCCTTTCAAAAGTTTTTTTATTAAAATAGTTCTGATAAAAAGGTTATTCAATGAGAAATACGTACGCAATTTCGATGAAGGGTTTCTCACATAGAAGACAGAGTGAAAACGAGGGAGAAAGGAGTTGTTAGAAAAAGAAATGCTCTCACAGCGTTTGTGTGATTAAATTTATTTATTTCGAGTTTGGAACGTATTAAAACTAATCACAAATATATCAAATTGAACACTACGAGATTTTACTCAAATTTAGACAAATTATATTTTGTGACGATAGGTACAGAAGACAATTGGAAAGAACTTGTTTCATCGAATGAAATGTTAATAAGTGCTACTAATTGCTTCAATGAGGATTTGAAGGATCTAAGATTGCGTACGTATTTTTGAATTACCCCTAAAAATACCTTCTACCCAATCTGCTTCTGCCACACCTCTCACTGTCACGAGACACCATCCTGGAACCCGTTCCGCATCACAATACCCAGTGACTTCCTTACCCCCACCGCCAACGATCCTCATAATGTTGCCCTTTGGATACATGGCAGCCCGGGACACGCCGCGTCCTAGGCACACTGCCAATATTTCAGTCACTTTGCGTTCTTCCGCAATCGTCATGATTCGCAATCGTCACAATTCGTCATGAGGAAAAATGAAGCAATAAGTGAATGAATAGTCGAATGAATAAATGAATGAACGAATAATTGAGTGAATGAATGGGCGAATGAAAAAATGAATAAATAATTGAGTGAATGAATGTATGATGACTGTCAACCGCAGACGAATGCCGGAGCAGTACCCTAACAAACGGGCCATGGACCGCACGCGATCTTTTCTTCCTCTTCCTTGTCGTATCCCCACCCCTTACATGCACACCGACACACTTACCTGCACTTCACTACCACGCATGCCGGGAGACCACTCGGGAACTCAGAGTTTGTTCCGGCCTGGGGCGGTGCCTCGGTGGGAGATACCTGGTTAGGGAAAACCCCGCTAGCCTACGCGACATATCTCACGATCCAGCGGGGGAAGATCACCACCACCTCCCGAGAAAACGCATGCACTACACTTACGAGACTAAATACCTTTCAGTTGACGGGTCTGAAATCTATAAAAAATCAACCGTCATATGTCGCCACAAGATCTCACGATACAGTGGGAGAGGAACACCGCCACCTCCAGTCATGAAAACATTCACTATACTAACGGGACTGATGACCAAGCAGTTCCCAGAAACAATCAATCAATCAACCCTCGCCCTTTTCCTGACTGTCAGTGTCGTCACCGCCGCAGCAAACTCCCCTGGCTGCCGCGCCCCGCCTCCTCCCCACACCCACACCCCCAATGTCTGCGAGCGTCCGTCATCGACGCTGTGGTGTGTATCCGTGCGGGCGGGGTGAGGGCGGGGGCGGAGGGGAGGGTTGCACAGTGGTCTGGAAGGGGCCCAAACGCAAGCATAGACCAACGCGTCCATTAAAGGAAAAAATATAACAAAATAAGGCGACGAGTCTCCGTGAAACCGGAAGCTTCTTAAGTGAGAAACAATGTGCTGATTTAAGTCAATACAGAACATACTTAGTGTTCTGATCTAAGGCTAAAATCTCTTTCTACTTTTTTTTCTTCACTTTCTCCTCCTCCTTCTTAGCATCCTCATCTTCTATTTCTATTTCTTCTGCTTCCATCATCATTTTCCATCTTCTTCTCCTCCTCCTCCCCTTCTCTTCCTTCTCCTTCCATCGCCTTTTCCCATTTCCTACTCCTTAGCATCCACTTCTTCCTTCTTTTCGTTCTTCTCTTACCATTTCCTTTTCCAACTTCTTCTTGTTCTCCCCCTATGAAATCACATGAAACAAAGAGAGTGTTATTCCTTTCCTTAATAAACAATAATAATAAGCTAATAATAATATCCCCAATAATATCAATATCATTCAATACGTCAGGTAATACCCGATGCCTGAATTGTCAATAAATTATTATTTTTCAAAAAACATTTGTTTGCCTCAAAAACATTGTTTGGAAGCGGTTTAGACCAATGTGGATAATATCGATTATCCTCACTATGTCAGATACTGTTATTTAACTTTTTTTTAAATTTATGATGGGAAGGGTTTCTGGAACTCAAGAAAACGTGCGCAGATGATCTTCTCCCCCATACGTAACATACAGCTTTTACTGTTTTTTGACTAAATAAATCTAAATCTAAATCTAAATCTAAAATCTACACCCTACCGCTTCAAATACCAATAAATAATAATTTTTTCAAAAAAATGTTCTTTGCCTTTCTGTGAGGTTAAAGCGGTTCAGTCCAGTGTTCAGCGAGGAGGCAGCGGCGGCGGCGGTGGGGGCGGCGGAGGGTGGTCGTGGGCGGCGGACAGGCCCCAGCTGCGGAGGCCTAAGTAACTCATCTGGTGGCTCCTTAAAGGCAACAATGTTTGTGGAAGGAATAAACACACGGCCCGAGGCGCGCTCGCGGCCGCCAACGCGCTGCACCACACCGCCCCGCGTGCGCGTAGCGGCTGGGAGCGGAAGCTCGCCGCACGGCTCGGCTCGGTACGGACCGGTCGGAAAGGAACGCAACGGGTCGGCACGGCACTCGTGCGACAGAATAGACGGGATACAGAGAGGGCGGCTTCTGGAAATGTTTAGCGGGAGCGTTTAAAACATTCAAGGGGGAATGTACGCGGAGTTTACAATGTAGTAATATATCTTTTTAAGCAGCGGTGATTTGATTTAGAACAATGAAATGTTGAACTGTTATTAAATAGAGGTGTTATTAAATAAAACTCTTTTGTTGAAATTGCTTAAAATATGAAGTTTAGAATTTTCAAATGATGAACTTTATTAAGGTACACTTTTCCGGAAAACCGACCACATTTTAAATTTGAAACTTCACGAAACTTCTCCTGAAATAGAAATAAACAAATTAGTGTAAGGAAATTACGGCATTAATTACATTTTGTTAAAAATTAATTAATAAATAGTCATTAATTATTATATACCAGAAAATTAGTTTCAAAAATTGCCATGATGAATCTAAGCAACTTTGAAAACAATCGTTAAACACTTTACTTTGAAAACTGCAACTATGTGCAAATTTTAAAATTATACAGTGAATAGTTTTTTAGCAAATGGTACATTTATCATATAAAATGAAGTTATGTAAAATTTCTTGCAAACATTGAACAGTCGTTTCTGAAACATTACCTTCTTTAAAACGTTTATTTCATCTTTTAACCATTATTCCCTAAACTTAGAGACTTTTTTATCACTTTTTAGACAATAACAATAGCATTAAAAGGATTTGCACGTCTATTATTCTGCAACCTCTGTCAACATTCTCCTCTCCATCTTCATTTCACCGAACCCCATCAAGTTACGTTTGATGCTGTGCTGTTCCCGTCACCTGACAGACGCAAAACTTCAGAAGAATGTACTGAAAACGGTAGAAAATAATATGGGAATCAAATTCAGAAATCGATTTTTGTTCAAATCACCCTACATTAAAGTAACGTTTTTTTAAATTTTTTTAAAATAAAATTACTATTTCCTTTTACTCGTTGCTAGCCGAGTATTTATTGATGACAATCGCTTCCAAGCGGAAAATATCTTAATTCGTCTTTAATGTATCTCCACCATATCCAGCCTACTTCACACTGACCTGTCTTGTTCCAAACCTTCCCCCACGCCGCAAGTACCACCCTGCCCCTTCCCATTCACCCCCCACACACACACACACACACCCCTTTCTCCACCCTCCCCGCCCTGCTGGGTTTGTAACGATTATCGTTGCTACCACCATCGTTGCTATGGGGAGCTGTAAACACAAGTATATTCCGGTGATCTTCTAGTAACACTTTTGGCCTTCTGCCTAACTGCCCTATCGAAATGAATCAAAATGAACTTTTTAGGGAGGTTTTTTGGGGGGATTTAAGAAAGTTTAAATTCACGTTGGTCAAGTTTCTCACCATCTTCAAAATATTCGCCAAAAAACGAAAGAATGCACACTTTGTATTGCTTTAGAAGATAGACAAGAGACATATGGGTATTGTTTTCGAAATTCCATGCAGAGTAAATTTTCTCTTGTTTTGAAGATTATGTGTACAAAATGTCATTAGATCGGAGTAAAACTGTAGATTTAAATGAAAAAACAAACAATTATCATTTTTTCTCAAGAGAAAATAATAATTTGAAAAAAAAGTAGCCAAAGTTACGCCTACCTTTCGGTGCAAAACGCATCGAAATCGTTTTAGCCGTTTCAGGGATTATCCTCGACAAACAGGCAGACCAAAATCGTGAAATACTTGAAGTGTATTTTATAACTTTTAAATGAACAATGAGAGTAAATTTTTTTTTATTACAAAAAATTTACAATCTATTTTTTACAAAATAATAAGTAAATATGTTGTTGTAGACTTGTTATGACAATGATTGATTTCCAGTGAAGGTATCCCATCGGTACTCTTCATCTATTTCTTCATACTATAACAAAAAGCAAGTATTATTTTGGGTTGGCTGCAAGTGGGATAGTTTATTAGCTGAGGGTAATGTTTCAGTTATTTGTTGAAAATCTATATGGGAGTTGTAGGGGTGAGGTTCTGGTTAGTCGATGGATATCTGCACTATTGTCTAGGATGTTGAGGGCTAAGTGGTTTGGATGGTTTTCAAGGCGCTGGAGATAGTTTGAGCTGATAAATTCTATTCTTTCCAAGACAGTGGGCATTTTTAAGTCCTTGTGCAGTGCTGCATTTGTGATGAACCATGGTGCTGCCGCGATCATTCTTAGGGTCTTGGATTGAAATCTCTGTATGATCGAGAGATTACTCTTGCTTGCTGTGCCCCAGATTTGGATGCCGTAGGTCCATATTGGAATTATGATAGCTTTATAAATCAACAGTTTATTTTCCAGTGATAGTTTTGAGTGGTATCCTAGTAACCAGTATAGTTTTCTTGTTTGAAGTTGAAGGTGCTTTTTTTTGGCTAAGATGTGATGCTTCCACGTTAGCCGTTTGTCTAGATGTATTCCCAAGTATTTTACACTTTCCACCTGTACTATTGGATTGTTGTTGATGTGGACAATAGGACATTTGTTTTTTCTCAGGGTAAAGGTTATATGGACTGATTTATTTTCGTTGATTTTTATTTTCCACTTTTTGGCCCAATCTTCAATCATTGTGAGATGTTCTTGTAAATGTCTTGATGCGTCATTAGGGTCGTCATCCGAAGCTAATATGGCCGTATCATCTGCAAAAGTGGCTATGGTTGTTTTATCTGATTTTGGTATATCAGTAGTATAGAGCTGGTATAGGATAGGGCCGAGTACACTACCTTGTGGTACTCCGGCCTTGATTGGATGGAATTCAGATAATTCATTTTGATATTTGATTTGGAAGGTGCGGTGGGATAGAAAAGATCTGATAATGTTGAAGAAGGGATACGGTAGAAAATTCTTGAGTTTAAATAAGAGTCCATCGTGCCAGACTTTGTCAAAAGCTTGGGCTATGTCTAGAAAGGCGGCTGAACAGTATTTCTTTTCTTGGAAGCAATTCTCAATGTAGTTGGTGATTCTATTAACTTGTTCGACGGTAGAATGCTGTTGTCTAAATCCAAATTGATGATCAGGGACTAGGTTATTGGTTGCAATGTGAGGACGTAATCTTGATAGAAGAAGTTTCTCAAATACTTTGGATAGAATGGGAAGTATACTGATGGGACGGTAGGAGGAGGGTTCATGTGGAGGTTTCCCAGGCTTGAGAAAAACTTGAATTTGGGCTACTTTCCATTGCTCCGGGTAGTGCCCTGTTCTTATAATGCTGTTGAACAATGCAGTAATTATAGTCTTGCCTTTTCGTGGTAGTTCTTTGAGAAGAGGTGTTGTAATTAAGTCATAGCCAGGAGCTTTTTTGTTTGATAAGGCGTTTATGGTTTTGGTAATTTCTCTGGGAGTGAAGTGCGGGATTGGAAGAGTCATTTGGTTTGGGGAGTTAAGATAATCTCTGATTTGTTGCTCTTGGTTAGTATTTATAATGGGATGAGTCTGGAATACATTAGCAAAGTATTTGGCAAAGGTAGACACTTTTTCTGTGGGGTTTCTTGCCCAACACTTGTTTTCGTCCCTGATTGGGGGATTTGATTTGGTCGGTTTTTTTAGCTTCCCTGTGGCTTTAAATAAGGAGTAATTGGTATCTTCTGTTGGGGTAAGGTTGGTTATGAAATCTTGAAACCTGTTGTTGTTGAATTCGTTTAGGAGGCGTTTTAGTTGCCTAGTTGCTCTGTTGTAGTTGGTACGGTCTTCAGGATATTTTGTAGTATGCCAGATTCTTCTTAGTCTTCTTTTCTCGGCTATTTTGTTCAAAAGAACTTTTGGATATTTCACGCAGCCTTGGGTGTAGTGAAGTTGCGGTGTAGCGGTCCAAGCTGCTTCTTGAATATTTTGTATTAAATACTCAGTCGCTTCGTCTATGTGGTCAGCTGATTTTAGTGGGAATCGGATGTTTGTTTTCATAGATATCTGTTTTCTATACAAGTTCCAGTTTGTCTTTCTGTTCGTTAGTGACGCGGGAGGGGATTGTAGAATAATTTTGTTGCCGACTGTGATAATTATTGGAGTGTGGTCAGAGGACAGTTCATGGGAAGATTCTATGATACAGTTAGTGGATGGGATTCCTTTTGTTATGAATATATCAATTACATCTGGGGTTTTGGTTAGGTCGGTAGGCCAGTAGGTAGGTTCTCCTGTAGAAATGGTTTCTAGCTGAAGTGAGGTAACTGCTTTCAGCAGTTCTCTCCCTCTTGGGGTGATGAGCCTGGATCCCCATTGCGTGTGTTTGGCATTGTAGTCTCCTCCCACCATGTACCTATTTCCTATAGACTTAAAATAGGTTTCAAATCGTTGTTTGTCTATTTTGAATCTTGGAGGGCAGTAAATGGCACTGATGGTGATTGGTCCACTCCAGTCCATAATTTGTACAGTTGTTGCTTGAATATCCTGTTCCTGTACAGCTTCCTGTTCTTGATGTTTTATAGTGCTTTTTATTAATATTGCTGTGCCACCATGGGCATTGCCACTGGGGTGTTTAGTATCGTATAAAGTGTAGTTCTTCAGTTTAAAGTAGCTTCTTTCTGTGAAGTGAGATTCAGAGATGAGTAGCATGTCTATTTTGTTTTCGTTGAGAAATATTTCGATTTCTTGGCGATGATTTGCCAAGCCGTTGGCGTTCCAAGCTGCAATGCGAAGGAATTTAGGCATTAGATAGTTTGGAGACAAGCAACGTTATGAGGTTGATGAGAGAGTTTATTTGTTGACTTTGCTGCATTAGTATGTTTTCAAACCTCTCAAAGGAGTGCTGTATAATATTCATAATGGAATGGCTATTGTCGTTGTGTTCATGTCTTTCTACAGGCTTTGATCGCGCAACATCGGCCCATGTTCCTGCATTTACATGTCTGCTTCTTGAGTTTTCGTGAGAATAAGTAGTTTCAATGTTACTGTTTTGTGTCTGCACATGCGTCTCTTGTTGAAACATTCTGTGTTTACTTGAGTTGCTGTACCCTTTCCTTTTTAGTATTTCTTGGTATACTTTGCAACCTTTGTAGTTGGCGGGATGATTGCCTTCACACAGAGCACAAGTTGGTTGACTTTGCTTTTCTTTTAAACACTTATCTGGGTCGTGTTCTTTTCCACATTTAACACACCTATACGGGTATGCACAGTACGATCTGGTATGTTCATATCTCTGACAGTTTTTGCATTGTACTATCTCGCGTTTCAGGCGTGGTGGTTCGAAAGCAACAACACAATTTAACAGTCGGTTAATTTTGAACACTTCTTTGTTGTTAGGTTTGGGCTCAAGGTCTACAAAAAATAGAGGCAGAGGTGTTTTAGTTAGTCTGTGGCGAACATTTATAATGTTTCTAACTTTGTGGTCCTTTTCCAGAAGCGCAGCCTTGATATCTTTTACATCTACCGTATGATGTATGTGTCGCAAGACAACTCTATACGCACGTTCTTGTTTCAACTGGTATGTATAGTATACGTGACTGTTGGCTGATAAATGTTTTATTATTTCCCTGTAGGTATTAGGAGTTTTCGGCGCTATTTTAATTTTGTCGTTTGCTAGAGATTTTATTTCGAAATCTTCTGTTTTTAAGGCTTCCTTTAAAAACTTTATCATAGCTGGAACATTATTCACATTTGGCACGAATATTGGAGGTACAGTGGTTTTTGAAAAGGTTTCCTCATTGTTTTCTGTTGTACCTTCTATATCAAGAGCACTGAATTGATTCTTGGTGGGAACTGTATATACACTAGTATTACTATCGCAAGACGCTGTCTTTTGCCTTACCCTTCTATTAGCATCAGGGTCGAGGACGTCAGGGTTCGGCCTTTTTGACCGAGCTGGTGTGTATATTTGCCATACATTCTGCGTCAGGTTGACGGGAGCAGATGAATCATGATCCATGCCGTTGCTGTCGCTGCCTGTTGATTCTTCGGATGACATTTCTTGAAGTAAACAGCTTCCCGGGTGTCAGTAGCATGCAATCGCACTACATGCTACTGATCCTACCCGAAAATACTTCGGTAATCGACTGAGTTTTAGTATATATTATCTTTTGTTAAGTTGATTTGAATATGAATAGGATGAAACACCGTTATGCTTCACAACTGTAACTGTTCACTTAGAGCTAGTGCGCACTGGTTGTTATCACTAGACTTTTCCTTATCTTGGCGCCCTCGCGGGCGAGCAAGGTAAGACACTACGGAGCTGCGGGAACGATCCGCACACCACAGCGGTCAGGCGAGTACTGTGAGAGTAAAAATAAATCAGTTTTTTTTGGAAATCACAGACCACCCCAATTTTATTTATATTAATTTTATTTATACTCATTTGTTGGGATATAACATTGAATATACAAGGTCATATGTTGTAAACTTTACAGTATATAATAAAGATTTTGATCGAGCGTATAATTAACTTATAATTACTATACTCCTATAACAAGTAAGGGATTCACTCTTCCGGATTCAAGTTCACGAATTTTCTAAGGAGGCCAGATGTTCCAGATTTTACCAAGTCGGGATTCTGCAAGAGCTGGTATTTGTTGCAGAATATGAAATAAAATATTTGCGAAATATGTTACGTACTGCTCATTTTAGAGATTGAATTCAGTTTAGAGTCGTTCATTAGATTCAAGGGACATTTGTTGTTAATCTTAGGTACTGTAATAAAAAAAGGATGACTGCGAACATTTCAATACTTTAATGTGATTATTTTCTTAAAAATTATATATATATATATATATATATATATATATATATATATATATATATATATATATATATACATATGATATTATTATTTCTAATAATAATATCAGTGATATTATTATTAGAAATAATAATTTATTCTTACTAATCCAGTTGCATTAAAACTTAACGGCGATCAATTTGGACTGTCTGTTTCAAGAGGCTGATCGATACCACTCGCATTTTGCGGGTGCTTGCCATTGCTCAGCTTTCTCATTTAAAACTCGTTTTAATGCTTCAATGATGAATTCGATTACAAATTTAATATTTTTTAAAATATTGCGACACACGTGATACAATTAACAAAATGATGCATTTCAATAAAGTTTTACATTCTCACTTTAACGACAGTAATACTTGATCTCATTATTTAGACAATATAAACACAAAACGCGATAACTGTCAGACAAAAAAGAAAAATCTACAATTTATAAATAATTGCATGTTTGTACCTACGAATAAGTATTCAATCGCATTTATAATGTCCTCTATGGTTTTTCAAGTTATATTACGTCTTACGAATATCATTTTTCTTCCATCTCTGAATCTAATTCTACATCAAGAAACAGGGTGTTGGTTTATCTTTCATTTCAATTTCTTGTTTCAAAAAATTCTTTGTTGCGTTCTTTTTTTCTCTTCCGTATTTCTTTTCTATCTTTAATTTTATTTTCTTTCATTTCTTTCTTTTCTTTCTTTCTTTCTTGTCTTTCGCTTTTTCTTCTTTTCTTTACCTAGTACTGATTTTGGAAGCAAGGTGTAATTTATAGTTTCTTATGTTCGTAGTGTACATCCATCAGCCCACAGTCGCACAACGCACTACCGGGAAGAACCTGCTTGTAACATCCGTAGGCACTCTGCTGTTCTCCACAAATATTTACGAGCACGTAAACATAGTCTAATACATCTCGAACAAACTTCAGGAACGAAAATGTGGTGGTATTAAGATGTCTACAACACTAATCCCTCTGTGTTTTGTATCATTTGACAAGTAAGGCGTAAATATTTACGTGATCGTATCGCTGTTCAACAAATTTTGGCTTGATTTCTCACGAGGAAGGCGAAGAGCATTCGTTTACACTATGGATATGAACGTAGAAAAATAATTTAAAGTGGAGGAAGAACCTAGCTTTCAAAATAAATACAGTTTCTGTCGGTACCTAATTTTGCGAATATTACAAAGCAAGAACAGGTAGCTTCAAAACCAAACTAGTTTGTCTACACTCCAACCATTTCATACTAATCATTAGATGTTTTAAAATTTTCAGTTACGAAATTTCGATTGTCAATGAGATGAAAATGTGTTTAAAATCTAGATAATGACCTTCGAAAATGAAACCCCGAAACTTCTGGCGAGCACATGCAATCGCTCATTGCGATTTTCCTTACAAAAAAACTTAACTTTGGTAATACGATACTAAAATCAACAGTATGCCTTCTGCTAATTTCCAACGTAATACATTATAGAAATATATAACAGTGTCAGATATGGGTCAGAATAGTTGAAGTAATTAAATTAACGTTGGCCTTAATACTTCACAGCAGAATGACTCCCGGATAACAGTGCATTATTTCCATTTAGACGCAGTGGTTTAAGTCGTTACAGTAGTTTTTTACGCAACTACTGTCCAATTTTGCGGATTTTAATTGTATCAATGGAAATTACATTTATTCGGTGATATTACTGTATTTTTTTATTTGCGAAATTTAACAGAAACGGAAACGTTGACAGATATTGACTGAATTTTGGAGAGACGTTAAAATACATCAAGTCAAAATGAGGCAGGACTTGGAAGTGTGGAATAATAATTTAAAGTCAAAATGAATGACTTTATACAATATTTTATTTACACAAATAAATGCACACAAGTTTATCACCGATTGGTCTTGCAAAACAGCCAGTATAAATTGCCTACAACAGCCAGAATAGTAGTAGTTCCAGAATGAAGAACGCTTGCATCATGGATAAACTCACACCCACACGCTTGCTTAGTCCAATGGCGAACGTCTTAGATCAATCGAAACAAATTATCAAGACCAAACTACCGGTTTGTTTTTTACTCGTACTGATGCTCTTAAAAACGACGCCATGAACACCCCCCCCCCGGCAGATAGGCGTTCGTCTCTTAATTTTAGTGTACTATTAAAATTTTGGGGTTTTACTTCAACGGTTAATAATATCTAGTGATAACACATTCAGGGCTCACTACCTCTCATTTAAAGAGAAAATCACGAAATGTGGTTCAAATGAACCATAGTAGATGGTTTTAATTAACTTACCAAAATAGTCGCAAATATAATTCTGCCAATTTCATTTCCAAGTCCACGGCCATCGGAAACACCGGCCATCGGTTAACAGAATTAACAATTGATTGCGCAGACGTTTTAACGTATTTTTCACTGAAAGAGATAAACGGCTTATATTGACTCACTTCCCTCGCGAACGACTGAAGTATTTCAAATCAGTTAAACACACGCATTCCAGACGGGTTCCATTGTTTCATCTCTGGGATTGATTGATTGATTGAATATTTCGTGTTTCCAGACGCGTTAACTGCCGCATGTCATTATCAATTATGGTGGTGGTGGTGGCGGTGTTCTTCCCTCGTTGCATAACAAGATCCGCGGTCTACCTACACGTCTCCCCATCCAACCACGCACCCGCCCCTACCCGGGACAAGCTCTAAACTTCCGACTTGTCTCCAGAAATATCTAGTGAATGTCAGTGTCTGTGGATATAAAGGGTTAGGGTAGGACAGGGAAGAGGAAGGAAAGAACACGTTCGGTCTATGTTCTGTTTGGTACAGTACTGATCTATCATTTGACTCGTATTGATCGGAGAAATCACAGAAAACCACCGATCAGAGCAGTCGGCCGCTAGGATTCTTCTCCAGGTAGCGGCTGAACTCGACCTAGCTATCTGTTCAGTCGGCGAAATAGTCGAAGGAAAGTTGGGAGGGCATTTTAATTGAAGCTGCAACGAAACATCACCTTTTCTATCAATAGTTTTTTCAAACAAGAGTGTTCTGGAAAAGAGACGACACACAAATGACAAAGATTGTTACTTGGAAAAAGAATTAACGAGTATTGAAGAAATTGTCACAGTTACCTCTGTCCAAACGAAATTAAGCCTTTCCTTACGAATTTCGTGTTTTTTTCTCAGCTTTCTGCATTAGCTTGTGATGACAATGCGAGCAGGCGCCTGAGGTAGAATATTGGTGACTTCCTAGTATTACGACAATCGCAATTTTTCGCGGGGCTGCCCAAGAGCTATTGCGATCTTTTGGTGACGCTCCGAACTAACAGGAAACAGCTGACAATGTACGTCAAGGAACTTTGTACGAAAGAAATGAGTGTTTGGTCAACAAAGAAGAAATTCGCGCGACTTTTTGGGGAAAATTAAGACCCGGAGCGCCAAGTTTGAAATGTATAATCCTTGCCTCTTAAACGCCTACAAAGAACATTAAAATGACCTGTTAAAAAAACAAGACGCCAAATTTGAAGTAATTTGGCGGTCAATGTGCCAACACTATCTAACTACTGATGTTGACAATCCTGCCACCGCTGGAACTCGAATCCAAGAACCTCCCGGTCAAGAGTACTGCAGTGACATGAGTTGATACCCTGAACCCCCTCAGTCCGAACCATCTCTCTGAAGATGGCAAACCACAATGAAACATATATCACTATTTATTACTTATTAATTAATCCAATTTTAAGTTCAATTCGCATGTTGTGCGTATCCCACGGGTTTTAAATGTTTGTAAAACAATGTCGTCCCCACGTTGTGCTTGAAAGCGGATGGAGCGATGCTCGCATTTGCTCCACATCGTCGTCACGTGTCGTGTTTGATTCTCGGAGAGGCGAATATCGCACCTCGCACGCGTTGTCCTTAATGACTGGCATCGCGTCAGCGAGTCGTGCTTGGCTCACCTCTGCGCCGCGTCGTTCGTCGACGTCCAGTGAACTACTTCGCCGCCGCGTGCTCTGGAACGCCTTTTCCCCGGCTCACTCCTCGGTGTGTCAATATACACCAATAGGTGTTACGTACGTGCTCATCTTCCGCGCAAACACTAACATCTAAATCACGATATAAAGCAATCAAATAAAAGGCGTTTTGGGGTGCGTGTTTAAAAGTCCTAGCTGCTTCAACAGCAACCCGCCATTTGAAAGATACACGAGTCTGTCGTGTGTTCATTTTCTAAACACTTCATGCCAAACTAATAATTGACTAGTTTTAAAAGGCTACTTTTATTTATTTAAAAATAGTAAGTTGCCATGGTCAGCATGTTAGTGATGGATGATAACATTTCGTAGTATGGTGAGAAATTTCATATAACAATATTATAGTATCATGTGCCCTTGATTGAATCATTATGCGTTGATGCTTGGTAGGTCAAGTGGTGATTTCGTAAACCCACAAATGCGAGCGCACGAGTGCTAATGTCAGGTGCAAAAATCATATTCAAATGCTACATGTGTAATTTCATTAATTGAAATTTATTACTATATGTTCTTTTAAAAAGAATATTACCTTGAACCCGTTAAACATTCTCTTGAAGTTTGTAACAGTTATTTTGAGACATCCTGTATGTGTCATTGGAAAGGAAAGGAGAACTGAAGTTCCACGCTCTTCTCCCTATTAGTATGTATCTCCCCATTGCATAAACATTTCGAAACTATATGTGTCAGTGCTGGTAACGGAGGCGGCATTAATTCTGAAACATCCTATATTTGTCGTCGGCTTCTAGGAGGAAGCTAAAGTCCCATGACACTCTTCCGCCTTCGATGTGTAACTCCAATGTATGAATGTATTCGATGTAACGATCGTATACAAATGTTGAACCGGTGTTTCAGTGCTTCTAGCAGAGGCAGCAGTGGCGTTTATTCTAAGACACCTGCATGTGACACGGGCTTCTGCAGGGGAGACTGCAATCCCCTGCCCCCTCATTCGGTGCATCACTCTAATGGTTTCAATTGTATAGAATGTACATTTACAAATGTACATGTACAAATGTACAGAATTTCAAACTGTATTTTAGTGGTCCTAAGGGAGGCGGCAACGATATTAATTCATAGACATCCTGTATTTGTCGGCGGCTTCGAGGAGGGGGGACTGCAATTCCATGAGCTCCTCCCTCTTAGGGACATAACTAATGTTCACAAATGAATCGGATAAAAACAATAACGTTCGATGTACAGGAGTTTCGAATTGTGAAAAGCAAGCAAAAAGTTTCTAAGTTCTGGACATCGAACATTTTTCATAATATTAACAGTCGAAGAACACTCTACAGACGCCGCCGACAACAAACTTATATGCATAGAAAATTGAATTCATAGTTTAAGAACAGTTTCCCACTGTTAAAACAAATCCGACAAAATGTGACATTGAACCTTTTTGTTTGTTGCGAATGAAACGTGGAACCTGTGTTTCAGTGCTGCTAACGGAGGTGGCGGCGGCAGCACATATTCAGAGACACCTTGTATTTTTCGTCGGTTTCGGGGGGGGGGGGAAGGGCTTAAACCCCACGACCCCCTCCCCCTTCGGCACATCACTCTAACGTACACAAATTTTGCCCCTGAGTTGCAATGCTGCTGGCGGACGCAGCAGCGGCATTTATACAGGGACATTCTGTACATGGCATGAGCTTGTGGGAGGGGGGACAGCAATCCCATGACCTCCTCCACCTTAGATACATAACGAGAGTATACAAATGTGAAACCTGTATATCAGTGCTGCTGGCGGAGGCTGCGGGGGCATTTATTCTGAGACATTCTGTACATGACATGAGCTTCTGGGAGTGGGGACAGCAATCCCATGACCTCCTCCACCTTAGTTACATAACGAGTGTATAGAAATGTGGAACCTGTATATCAGTGCTGCTGGCGGAGGCTGCGGGGGCATTTATTCTGAGACATTCTGTACATGACATGAGCTTCTGGGAGGGGGGACTGCAATCCCATGACCTCCTCCACCTTAGTTACATAACGAGTGTATAGAAATGTGGAACCTGTATATCAGTGCTGCTGGCGGAGGCTGCGGGGGCATTTATTCTGAGACATTCTGTACATGACATGAGCTTCTGGGAGTGGGGACAGCAATCCCATGACCTCCTCCACCTTAGTTACATAACGAGTGTATAGAAATGTGGAACCTGTATATCAGTGCTGCTGGCGGAGGCTGCGGGGGCATTTATTCTGAGACATTCTGTACATGACATGAGCTTCTGGGAGGGGGGACTGCAATCCCATGACGTCCTCCACCTTAGATACGTAACGAATGTACACAAATGTGGAACCTGTATATCAGTGCTGCTGGCGGAGGCTTCGGCGGCATTTATTCTGAGACATTCTGTACATGACATGAGCTTCTGGGAGGGGGGACTGCAATCCCATGACGTCCTCCACCTTAGATACGTAACGAATGTACACAAATGTGGAACCTGTGTTTCAGTGCTGCTGGCGGAGGCTTCGGCGGCATTTATTCTGAGACATTCTGTACATGACATGAGCTTCTGGGGGGGGGGACTGCAATCCCATGACGTCCTCCACCTTAGATACGTAACGAATGTACACAAATGTGGAACCTGTATATCAGTGCTGCTGGCGGAGGCTTCGGCGGCATTTATTCTGAGACATTCTGTACATGACATGAGCTTCTGGGAGGGGGGACTGCAATCCCATGACGTCCTCCACCTTAGATACGTAACGAATGTACACAAATGTGGAACCTGTGTTTCAGTGCTGCTGGCGGAGGCTGCGGCGGCGGCGGCGAGCGCGGCGAGCGGCGCGGGGGCGGGCGGCGGGGGCGTTGTGGGCGGGGCCGGCGGCGCGGGCGCGGGCGGGGGCGGCGGGGGCGGCGGGCGGCGGAAGCGCTCGTGGTCGCGGGCTGTCTTCTCCAATCTGCAGCGCAAGGGGCTGGAGAAGCGCTTCCAGCTGCAGAAGTACATCACGAAGCCCGACCGGCGGCAGCTCGCCGCCACCCTCGGCCTCACGGACGCGCAGGTGAGAAGCACGCGCCCAGCGGGCAAACGGAAGGCGGGAATGGAGAGAGTGGGTGAAGGAATCGTTGATTTGATTACTTCGTTTGATTGATTGATTGTGATTCTGGGCACGCCAACGGCTAGGTAATTTGTTCCGTTAGTGTAGTGCATGTTTTGTGCTCGGGAGGTGGCAGCGATCTTCCCCAGCTGAATGGCGTGATCCGGCGCCGACTTACCGTCCGCTAGCGGGGTTTCCCTCCAACCAGTTATCTCCCACCAGCAGGGTCCGCCCCAGCCTGGACAAGTCCTAAGCTCCCGACCGTCTTGCGGCATGTGAGGTAGTGTAGTGCATGATAGTGTAATTGTGTGTAAGTAAGGGGTAAGGGTAGGACAAGGAAGAGGTAGGAAAGATTGCGGCCCGTAACATGTCCCGTTTGTTAGTGTACTGCTTCGGCATTCACCTGGTGTTGATTGAAGGAACCACGGAAAACTACCGATCAGAGCAGCCGGCCGCTAGAATTCTCCTTCGGACAACGACTCAGTTCGACCTAGCTGACAAGCTAGGCTCGAATCTCCTGCCACCGTCAGGACTCGAACCTAGGACCTCCCGGTCAGAGAGACTGCAGTGTCATCAATTGATACCCTGATCCATTTCCAGATGATTATTTCGAGTATACAGGCGTGTCAACTGCTAATGACATTCCTTCCGTAAGTGTAGTGAACGTTTTTTAATCACGGAAGGTGGCGGTGTTCTTCTCCCACTGGATAGCGATATCCGGCACCGACCCACACGTCGTCTTGCCAGGTTTTCCCCAACCAGGTGTCCACCATCAGAGGAGCACCGCTCCAACTGGGAAAAGCTCTACGCTGTCGACCTTAAGCTTACACTATCCCGATATGTGTGGTATTGTAATTCATATAGGTGAAAGAATATTTACGTAAGAGATTAGAAGAGGAAAAGGAAGATGAAAGAAAGATATCGCGAGGCCTATGGCCCATTAGTTAAAGTACTCCTCCTATTTTCTTCGGTTATTAACAGAAAATCAATCGGAGCGGCCGGCCGCTAAAATTCTCTTCCAGACAGCCACTAATTCGATAAGGGCATCCAGCTGATATCAAAATTCCGCCGTCGGGACTTACATGCTAGGTCAGAGTCGCTGTCGAGACAACACTAGTTGCCCTGAAGTTGATGATTTTTTGATAAACCTATGTTGCTAGATCGAATTCAATCGCTGAGTAGAAGATAATTCTAGCAGCCGACGTTTTTCAATCAGTTCGTACCAGTCGAATGCTGTGAAATGCACAAACAATCGAGCTACGAATCGTGAACGGTATTACCCTGGTTCCCTCGTCTTCCGTACACACACGTGTATGTGTACTGTACTACTATTCTAGAGGGGAAGGAACATTGCCACTTCTAGAGAGGAGAAACATGCACTACATTTACGAGACTAATGACTAGAAGCGGATTTTGATGAACTAAAAGATTGCAAAAAATTATAAAAAATCAATGCTGCTAAAATGTTTTTAAAATATCCTAAAAACAAAGAAAAATTACGTAAAAAAGTGATCAAAACTAGCTCAAATGAACAAGCTAACTACGTTACTGGTGTAATTCGAGGCTGCTTCTTCTGCTTCTAAGTGCTGCTGCTTCTAAGTGCACTCAGTTTGCAAACTTTTGGCTGGGATTGTTCTTTACAAGGAAATATGTCTTTAGTTATCCCAAAATCGTCCAAACTGACGATGCCGCTAATAGGTGTCACAGGAACCATAGATTAGAAGCAACGGCTGACATTGCAATTTCTGAGCGAAGAAATCGAATAGGCTACTCAGGAACTCTTTGGAGGACATTTTCTGCATTTCGTAAATATTATTTGAAGCAAGTGCCATTAAATTGGTATTAAAATCGATTAAATCACTGCAAAATTCAATAAAATTATGCAAAAAGGAAAAAAAGACTTATTTGTTAAATCGGCGAAAAATGCAAAAAAAGACATATAAAAGGGGTCTTTTCCTTTCGTCATAACATACAATTAATTTCTATACTAGACGGCATTGTTCTAAATGGAAAAGAAAAAATGATATTTCAATAAAATCTTCCCCCTATTAATAGCCATATCAATTGACGGAAAACACTTTATAATCAGTAAATTAAAACAAGTACGATTTTGATAATAATTTATTCATGTTTGTGTAATGTCTGATCCCATTTCACAGTCTCTCTCGTTTGTAAAAACTATAAATATTCAAACCAGTAATGTAATTAGAGAATAAAATTGCATAATAATCTTTAAGTATTTGACGTTTCAATATGATCCATTATCAATATCCCTCTTTACATGTTTAAATATAATAGTACCTCAGAACCACGACAGATAACAATTTCCACAGCCAAAGAGCACGACAAGGTCCCGTTACGTCCGAAATTTAACGTGTATGATGGGTTGCCTACCCCCAGGCGCCATCATACCTGCTGACAACTAACGTTGCTGCAGACTGGTGCAACTAGCATTGCTGCGTAATTATTAACATTAACACACTGTTAATGAAACACAAAAACTTTTTAATTCCAAAGAATTCATTACCTTTTACTTTTATCAATTTTGACTGCTAATTACTTGAAATTTTGCACGTTGGTTCTTCAAAAAGGAGGTCAGAATTAATCGATGCTTGTATTTCTATCGACGCGTGACGAAACAGTCCAGAATGTCTCAGAAAAATTGCACAAACTTCTATGAGCATGAGGTGAAAAATGTTCTTTTAATAAAGTTATAAATGTGCCATTCGACCTTTATTGGTAGGCAACACATCATCCACTGATGTTTGGCACGTTGCGATGAACTCTTCGTGCACCTGCCAAACACCAGTGCAAGTCGAGTTCCTTACCAAACAGGAGCAAGTGTCAGATGTGTAACTTCTTTATATGAAATTTCTCTTCTCATGTTGTTCAGTACAAGTGATCATCCATGACCCTTCTACATGAGGTATAAGTTTGTACCATTTATTCTGAAAAAGCAGACACATACTGCAACAGTATCTCGTTGTGACGATAGCCTTGCATTAGTAGTCACTTACCAATGTCATTTCATTATTCGAAGGTGGTGAAACGCAGACACTCAAAATAAAATGCAAAATAATTGAAGGGATTTTTTTATATTTAATTCATAATTCTGCATGTGCTTAGCAATATATAAACTTCAATTTCTGTATCACTGTATTTTTAGTTTCTAGGGTATGACCAGTTCATGTATAGTTTGGACATTTGTACTTGCTGTCGTTTTCGGGGGGACATAGATAGCCACGACTATTCTTTTAGAACTAGTTCAACATTCATTACGTTGCTCCGATGGTACAACTGTGCTTTAAAGCGAATTATAAAATAAGTTTCCAATGTGTTTATGGGCGTTGGAGTTTCCACAAAGTGATTAGTTGAAAGACGAAACTATCTCTTAGGATTAGAAAAGATTCCAATAACAAAGTTTCTACAAGATGAGCCGTTAACTCCTTACCCAAATAAAGATAGAGAAGAAAAACAACGCGGGGGGTCCGTTATAAACCCCCTCCCCCCGTCCATTGGTATGAGACTGTTAATTTCAGTTTAGCTTCAAAATTTCAGAAGAGCTGCCTTGATTCCCAGTTCCCAACACGAAAAACGTAACACATCAAAAACCACGTAATAGCTCACTACAAGCCCAGCTGTAAATCTTCTCGAGCAATAGAGGGGAAATCTGGGAAAAAGAGCTCTTGGACGTCATCCACACAACCTGTGAGAGTCTCTACTAGAGGGATTTTATTCCGCAAGAAGAAATTGACATTTTTTAACTTGTCTGATAGATATTCTAGCTTTTCCTCCATCGTTTCCAACACAGAGAGAGTGGAGCGTTTTGATAACCTGAAATGACTAATAAAACCAACCTCATACATATCAAAATAATCAGTTCTCTCAGAAATCAATCGCGGCCGTCTTTCTGGTTCATTCCAAATCAGTTTATGAATCACATCGTCGTCAAATACAAGCATTTCAGCGTCTCCGAACATTGTTTTTACGATTACTGAAAAGCGAATCGAGTTCTGACAGCGCCCTCAGGAATACTAGTTACTCCGGAATGTTTAGGGAGCTGAGAAACTTGATTACTTCTCCCAAACGTTCGTTCTTGGGTGTTTAAGTTTAATTTCCACTAATTGTGTTTAAAGGACGGTGAAATTAGCGCGACTAAATTAGCAGATACACGGCCTTAAACACATAAGCAAAGGTGGTGAACTTAGTCCTAACAAGGAGAGGTTGTTATAGCCGTAGTAGAAATATTTTGCATAATACTCAGTGTCTTTATTATTATTATTATTATTATTATTATTATTATTATTACTATTACTATTATTTTCTTGAAGAAGTTACATAGCTCAGTAAATATAAATAAACATATGTATTTATTGACTAACTTACAAAACTCAAACATAAACTTACATTATATTACAAGGGTGAGAAGTTCCCATTTCGGTTCCCATTTCCCAGTATTATTATTATTATTATTATTATTACTATTACTATTATTTTCTTGAAGAAGTTACATAGCTCAGTAAATATAAATAAACATATGTATTTATTGACTAACTTACAAAACTCAAACATAAACTTACATTATATTACAAGGGTGAGAAGTTCCCATTTCGGGTCCACAGTTTGGATATAAATCTGCAAATTTGTAGATCTGATTTGTAGTAGATTGGATTGCTACCTTCTCAGTATCCATTGAAAGTTACACAGTGACACAATCTAGATGTACAAACTCGTGCTGGTTCTGTGATACTTTCATTGCGACATTTTGTAACAAAATGTTGAACATTATTAAAATTTTTATTTTATAACTTGGTTGAAAGTAATTTTATTATCTTAACTCTAATCAATTAGAACATGCAAACATGCAATACACTTATTTCTATCACAAAACAACTCGTATTCCTTGAAAAAGTGCTGCATTTTTCATGCTGGAGAGTATATGACCTCTTCGAGTGACTCTAGCTCTCTGTCCGCAGGTGAAGGTGTGGTTCCAGAACCGTCGCATGAAATGGCGTCACAGCCACGAGGGCAAGGCAGCGGCGGCGGCGGCGGGCGGCGGCGCGGGCGGCGACGGTGGCGGTGGCGGCGCAGCCGAGGGCGGGGCGGCGACGGCGGAGGCGGGGGCGGCGGCCGCGGCGGTTGCCAACCCCAACGACGGCAGGCCCGACAGTACGCAACAAGATGGAGACCCCGAGGGCGACGCGATGCCGGAGCATTCTGATGTCTGAAAGTGGAACTAATTGAGGTGTTTTCATAGAGCGGAGCGGAGCGAAAGACGCCACGAAAACGCGTTTCCAAAGAGACTTTTTGCACGTCAAAATGGAAGTAGTCCAATCTGTGACAGCAGTATCAACTGTTAATGCTCAATTCCCAAAATGCCATATATGCATTCGCCTTCAGCTCCCACAAACCAGTGATCTGTGTACGTAGTACGCATGCATATATATATATATATATATATATATATATATATATATATATATATATATATATATATATATATTGAATCACAGGAATACTGTTAATCGAATACTGATGTCACAGTTCGGAACATATTCCATATATCGTGATCACGTGATTGGCTTATTGTGCGTTATTACTCACTTGATTACACTCGCTAATTCTATTGCAATAGCGTTTTCGGCTATGACTACTTTTCGCTACGACGCTATAAGATTTGGCTTAGAGGCTCAAAAGTGGTTTCTTAACATAAACGTTTAATATATATTACCAGCATTCAATCTAATGTCCACGGGAAACTAGTCGAATTTGGGAAAGAAGAGGGGGCGAATGAGAAACAACAGGTTGTGGAATTGAAAGAATTCGCCGTTCTCAGCATACTCTCCCATCACAATTCGGAACTACCGTTTGTCGAAGTCTTAGAACAAAAATATGCAAAACTCCTCTAAAACTTCAAAGATTGCAAGTTACGTTATTGCCTCCAACTCATAAGATCGTTTATGGACAGCCACTAGTAAAAGCAGTTACTTATAGGGCATGCACAGTGCGCTAAAAGTGAGATGCTCAAATGTTAAAATAAAACTGTGAATGTCAGAAAGAAACCAAAATACTTTCGTCTGAGCAGCTACAACTGATCTTAATGCAAAGTGACACTCAATTAATTGATTTGTTTACTTAAATGAAAGTGAGCATCAACAAGACTGTCTAAAAAATACTTCACGACGCACATGGTAAAAGTGATTTTATTTTGTTCGTAGGATTACGCCATTCGGACAATCGACCTCGTGTTGCAAGATTTCAACTCGCAAAATAAAATGTAACTTTTATCACTCGAATCATAAGTAACTATTTACGATCTGTTGTGGAAAAGCTAATCACATTTTAACGCAAAAATTTGTACATTTGAAAGGAGTCATTTAAAAGGTTGAACCTAAACATTACATGACGTGACCATTAAATTTCCCGTACTCCAAACTTTTACATGTACCTTAGCGCTGCCTAAGAACAACACACTATCGTGTGCCAAAGAAAGATACACCTTTTGTTTCCGTTAGATGGAGACAGTGTAATTTGTAAGATCATACCCACTGATCATAATCATTCTTAAGAAATGTTTCATAAAAATCATGCGCCGCACTTTTTCTCTAAGCAATAGCTGCCATTATATCATGATTGCGTTCATTTTACTTATTGTCGTTCGATGGTCTTCAGAATGTCTGTACAGCTTAGTTATTATAACAATGCGTTAATATATCGATCCATGATTGCTTTAACGTTTTGGTTCCCGATTGCTGTGAATGTTACGTCCATGTTTGTTTTTATGACTACTTTAACTTACTACCTTTTTTTTCATTATGAGTGGCTCTTTAAGGCGGCTCCACACATTCGGCATTCGCCGAGCAGCGAGCTACTGCTCGCCCAATCCCGAACAGCTGATGTCTTCGGCGAATGTTCGCCCCCCTTTGATGTGTCCTAAAGACCGACACGCGGTGGGTAGGGCGAATACCGAACGTTCTTCGGCGCTCGGCGAATCAACCCGCCCACACTACCCGGGATTCGGCGAGCCGAGTATTCGGCGATTGGATTCGCCGAATACCACATGTTTGGAGCCGCCTTTACATTCACAGTAGACTAAGCGCAAACGAGATGTGATCTTGGTAGGTGGCTTTTTTTTAAATATCACTTTATAAATGTTGCAATACGTCTCAGAATAAATATTAAACTTTTAGATAATGTAGAGAGATTGAAAATGATAACTTTTTGCCAATGAACATGCAGTTGGAAACTTCGTGTAACGAAGTACCACATTTGATGTTTTCCTATTATTGTTAGACTACGCCTTTTGTGTCGGTGGGTAAGTCGGTAAGTAAACGAAATCTCTTCGATTGCATCATAACGTGATCACCCGAACAGTTGTGCATGGTAGTTTCCTAACAATCAGGGGCAAGCATCACATTGTAACTTTTTTATATGAAAATTTCCCACCACATGTTCATAAATCATCATCGTTTCCTCTGACTGTCAAAAGTGGCTCAGGGCAACTGATATCACTGCAGTGCCTGTGACCTGAAGGTCCTAGGTTTCGAATCTCGAGAGTGGCAGAATTTTTCAACACTAGCTAGGTTGAATTCAACTGCGGTGTGGAGGACAATTCTAGCAACAGGCAGCTCTGCTCGATAGTTTTCCGTGTTGTCTCCGATCAGGTGAATGCCGGAGCAGTACCCTAATAAACAGGCCACTGACCGCACGCGATCTTTTCTTCCTCTTGCTTGTCCTACTTGTTTCCTCCCCCTTTACTTACACATACTTCAGTTGCACGCTCTACATCACCACACATGTCGGGAAACAAGTTGGAAGCTTTAGAACTTGTTCCGGCTGTGGCGGCGCCACGCTGGTGGGAGATACCAGATTGGGGAAAATCCCCGAAGTGGGTCTGCCCTTGATCTCACCATCCAGCAGTGGATAATCATCGCTACCTGCCGCGACAAAAGAACATGCACAACACTTACAACAGTTGATGTGTTCGTAATCAGTAAACAACCAATCAATTTATTGGTTCCTCTCCATAACCTAAAAGTCTAATATTTATTCTGAGATAGCTGTATTTCGAAAGGACAAAATAAGTATGCAGTATCTTTTGAATAAAATATACCCGTATTTTGATGTACCGGGTTTTATTCGAGGCTGCAATGTAAAGTTTGAAAGAAAAAACACTGATTTAACCTTGTATTAGCGGTTTCTCTTTAGAAATTAACGGCAGTGCCTCGTACACCGCTGACCAGAAATGAATCGTGAACATCTGAGACTTTTTCTGGAGGCAACTTTGGTACTCTGCCTCTTGTTGGTTCTGTTACTTGAACAATGGACTAGAAAACTATCCTATTTGTGTGATTTTTTTTCTTGTTTCACAGCACTTTATCAAACACAAAAATAGAGAATTGTGGTTGTAATTACGTCATCATCTGAACGATTATGCTGTGAAATTAATGCAAAGTCCTATATACATTTCCCTGATAGTACTGCATTAAATATGTTCCTTGAAAGATGATACATCTTTTAACAATTCAAATTACACAATATGCAAGAAATTTTTAACTTGTAAACAGTTAAAGGTTTGTAGAATGTGTTAGGCACTGACAAACATGTTGAAGTGCTGAGTGATAATTTTTAGGTTCAAATTATTCTCAAGATGGATTGTTCTTAAATTGTAAGAACCTTTCGAAATAAATGTATACTATTGTTTATTATTCGAATTAAACATCTGTGAAATCAATTTCTTGAAAACGTTTTATATTAGAAACAATTATTTCATCACAAGTATGTTTATAATGGACTGGACTAGTACAATGTGTACATAAATTTTTTAATGTTGACATTGTGATATTTGTTCTCAATAAATGTTATTTATACATTTAACAGTGTTACAATGCCTCAGAACAATATTTTGTTAATCTGTCTTTTTGTAATTAAAAGCACAGAAAATAAAACCATTTTCAAGAATTGTAAATATTTTTATTGAGCATTCTACTTGTACAACTTTCAGTTGTTTACTTTACTGTAAAACCGTATTTCCTGAATATAGCTTTCATAATTCAAAAATAAAATAAAAGTTCATAATTCTCTACCTCCACATGCCTCATTCCTAATATGCATTTACAATGTTTGGTCAATCTCAAGAAGAAAACTAATCAATCTCAAGAAGAAAGTTATAGCTTTAGAAATAATAAACCTTAGAAGCTCTCTGGCCAAATTAAATAGTTTAGTTACTGCTATGCCGGAAGACTGGAGAGCTGCAATTGTAGTAGCTACCTATTCTAAAGGAAGGGTGTAAGTTGCTTGTATAAAACTGTTTTCTTACAGCAGTTATGTGCAAAACTTTGGAACATTTAGTCTACATAAATAAAATTGCAGTGCCTGTCTGTGATTTCAAAATAACTGCCACTTGTATAATGCCAATTGGTTAATATATACAAACCACTAACTTGTTTTACAATTTTTGTCTGTTTATACGCACTAATCCTGGATACGGTTAAACCAATTTTGATGAGGTTGTTGATAAAAAGGAATGTTGTCAAACATAATTTAGGCTCCATAGTTCAGATTATTATTTTCTATTATAGAGCGAAGAATGATTTTTAAAAAAACTAGTTTTATTGCGCCCTCATGAAATTTTGTCACTTCACCCTCACGATAACTTTGAAAAAGTACTGTTTGCATAACATTTCGTAAAAAATATTTCCTCCCTTCCTTTTCTAACCTTTAAAGCACAACTTAAGAGAGCATTCTATTAGTACTCCGCAAAAATCTCGAAATGGCAAAGAACTCCACCAAAGTGAATCAAACTATGCTGTAAGTCCATAAATGTTCCAGTTAAAAGCATTTTTATTCATTCCAAATACTCTTCGAGAAATTGAAGATCAACATATTTACTGATATTTTTCTGTGAGTATTCAATAACGTATGTGTTTAGATTTTTCAGAAGCAACTATGATTATCGGCTGGGGTGGGCGAGGCGAGGCGGCGGAAAGGGCAGGTCAGAGTGAGGAGGGACAGCGTGGAACTTGCAGGAGGGACGGACCAAATCGATAGTGTTGTGTGGGAATGCCCTAATAATAATAATAATAATAATAATAATAATAATGGTGATGAGTTGAAGAATATGTACACATTGCAGAGTGAAGATAGTACCTGTGATAGTATCGGCAAATGGTGTAGTTACGAAGGATTCGCAGAAGGCTGGAAAAAGTCTGGGCCTACGAGAAAAACGTCTCAGAACTATGGAAAAGGCCGCTTTATTAGGTATGGTAAACATCACCAAAAAGGTTTTGTGCCTTGAATGAGGTGGATGAAGATCCAAGGAAGCAAAGACCACGAAAATCATCATTAATGAAGGACTGGTAGCAACTCCATATTTTGTAGATAAGATGTGTCTTGAGCAGGAATGCTCAGACATTTCTTGAGAAGTAGAGGAGTAATAAATAATAATAATAATAATAATAATAATAATAATAATAATGTTAAATAGTTAAGTACATTGAAGGTGAGCTAAGTAGGACATACGTGTATGTACATCTCTCAGAATTTATCAAACAGCAAAGGAATGGAGGAAGGAGTTAAATCCCCTTGATATCCCACGCTTCAGAAAGCTACCATCATCTTAATGACTAGAATTGCCAGGAAATTTGTGGGAAATAGCATCTATCAGCATAATTAGGTTAAAATTATATTCATATTTTGTAATGTGATTAGGGAGGAGGCCTCAGCTGTGACCAATCAACAAATAAGGGGGTATATTTTACATTTACGTCAAGACATTCCCGCATAAGCCTTAAGCGATTGGGCAAATCCAGTAAAAACCTCTAATATACGATGTTGTTATGAATGTCTGGCCAACGTGGGGTTCTTCATCTAGTTGCAGAAAATATTTGTCAAAAGTGGATAATACATCGAGTGTTGTTCTGTCAAACTGCTCGCCCTCCAAGGAAACCCAGCGCTCCTACGAACACGGGTAACTTCCTCTGAATCTGCGCAGCTGTCAGAACCAAACATTTCTCGCGCGCGATATTTCCTTCCCCTTCCCCGTCCTCTCCTCATCTCTTACTCTTTCACTCACATGCACCACACGACTACATATGCGGAAGAACACCACGACCTCACGCGAAAAATCCATGCCCTACACTTACGGGACTAATGAACGCAGCACTGCATGCGTCCGGAAACAAGAAATAATAAGCTCAGGGCATCAACTGATGTCACTGCAGTCCCTCTGATCGGGGGGTTCTAGGTTCGAGTCCCGACGGTGGCAGGATTTCCGACACTAGCTTGTTAGCTAGGTCCAATTCAATCGCTGTCTGGAGGAGAATTCCGACTGCTCTGATCGGTAGTTTTCCGTAGTTTCTCCGATGAGCACCAGGCGAATGCCGGAGCAGTACCCTAACAAACGGGCCATGGACCGCGCGCGATCTCACCTTCCTCTTCCTTGTCCTATCCTCACCCCTTACACACACACACATACATACTTACACAAACACGTACTACACTACCACACATGCCGGGAGACCCAACAGGAGCTAAGAGCTTGTCCTGGCTGTGGCGGGGTCCCGCTTATGGGAGATATCATGTTAGGGAAAACCCAGCTAGCCGACGATAGGTCGGCTCCGGATCTTGCCATGTAGCGAGAGAAAGATCACGGCACATCCTGAGCAAAAAATATGCACGGGACTAGTGACCCTCATAGTTGACGTGCCTGGAATCAGTAAACAATCAATCGATCAACGAAATAATAAATGATACAATTTAAACCTCAATCCTTCTGAAGTCTCTTCATTTACTTACATAATTACTTAAATGAGGGTGAAATCTATGTACAATATCTGTGCGCGAATCTAATGGGTCTGCTACACCCAGAACAATGCTACAAGCTCAGCGATGAAACAACAGATACTACGGTACATGACCGAAATATTAAAAGCTATATCGGCGTGAGGTTTTCGCTGACACGAGGGAGGTTTTCACTAACAATTGAGTGTCTTAGGGCCAGAACTGCCTAACCCAGAAAGTCGTGAAGTGCCTTATTCCTACGAAGTAGTGGCTTTGAATGATGCTCTATTAGTACCATAATTCTTTAATCCTTGTGAATGAATGAATGCATGCAAGAATGAATCGGATCGAACACACCGCGTGAGCCACTAAACCATTCATTAATTCTCTTACAAGGATTAAAACATTTGATACTTATACAACTGATAGTTCAGATCCATGCTGTAGAGGAGAAAGTGCCTTCACATCTTAGTGGTTTAGGCAACTCTGACACTGATCCACCCCAGTGGATGCCACTGGCGCCCCAGAAGATTGAAGGTTGCACCTCCATCGAATGACGAAAATGTAATTTTCAAAATTCAAAATACGAATATATAATAAAAATGTAATGTAAGCAATTCAAATTAATTTAAAAAAAGTCTATATTAAAATATTACTTACATAATTTTATACGATGTGCTCGTGTCCGGTATTTTATATACCTGCCCCGCATGTGGTTCTGGCTTTGATTTCCTCAGGGCACTTAAGTTTGACTCCAGCACATTCCAACACGCAATATTGCTTCGACACGTTTCACATAAATAAAATTATGTTATTTCGAAAATTTCACTACCCTGGTATATTTTGTAACAAAGATCCTTTCACATACACGGTCATATTCCTCCAGCACTCCCAGTGGCTCTCCGTCTCAAACTGCAAGTTGCGCCAGGGAGATTTATGCATCAACCGTTGTAGACAGAAAGGGACTTCCTTCCAGAACGACCAACTTAACACAGAGAATTCATCAAGTGAACATTTTGAATCAATGAATCTAATATCAAATGAAAACAAATTCTCTAAACATCATAAATGATGCATTAAATGCCGTCAGACAGAACTTGTGTACTTTCAATAACAAGCGAAATACATAAAATCACATTGCAGCGAGTCAGACGAAGATACAATATTATTTCCCTGAGACTCCCCCCGTCGCCGCGCAGCGCTAAACAGCGCCACCCGTCTGGTTGCCCAACCAAAAGGTTCTGTGTTGCCCGTGTTAAATCGAAGGGCCAACGAGTACATTCAATAAATCCAGTAATACAGCCAAGATCCAAGATCTTGGTGCAATACCTGGCCCGATCAGAGGCCCAATCAGAGTTGGCGCAGAGTCAGCGGCAATTTTCTCAAGGCTAAACTCAGCCGATTCTCCCCAATTTTTCAACTACCATAATCATAGGTAATAACACGAATGCTTTGGAAATTGTCGATAAATTCCCGCCTCGCATAGCAAGGAATTCCAACAGAGTTCCAAAATGCGAAAAATATTGAAAATAACTGAAAGCTATGTGAAAATCAAAGATGTTATGTTATATAGTATATACACTGTGTACTGGACATCGACATAGCGATCAATGTATACGATAGGTGAGTCTACTGAACGGCCAGTAGGTAGGTAGGTAAGAAAAATCTGATAGAAGAAGCGATAAACTTTTTAAAATACACCGCCCTGGTTGGAGCATTTTGTGTGTATAGTTAAGCACTATTGGTTTCAGTTTCGCGAGTGGAATAGTCGCAATAAAGTCAGATTGGGGGACGTCAATCACATTTGCAGTCCGAGAGGTAACGACACTTAACGTCAGTCATCGATCCGTTATTCTTACGCGCCGGAAAAGGTGGCTCAGAGAAGCAACTGATGTCACTGAACTCCAAGACTGATCGGGATCTTGACTTGGCGTCCCGACGGTGGCAGGATTTTCGACAGTAACTTGTCATCTAGGTCCAATTCAGCCGCTGTTTCGAGGAGAATTCCAGCGGCAGATAGTTTTTCGTGTTTTCTCAGATAAACACCAGGCCGGAGCAGTGCCCTAACAAACGGGTATCTGACCGCGCGCGATCTTTCTTCCCCTTCTTTGTCCCCTTACTTACACACTCTTACACTAACATGCACTCACTGCCGCACATCCAGGGAGACAGGTCGGGAGCTTAGAGCTTGTCCCGGCTGGTACGGTACCTCGCTTATGGGAGATACCTGGTTGGAAAAAAACTCGCTAGTCGACATTAGGTCGGTGTCAAATTTCACCAACTAACATGGTAATATCACCGCCACCTCCCGTTGAAAACATGCACTACACTTACAGCAATTAAGATAGATGAGTCACCTTTGCAGTTTACGCGCCCGGAATCACTAATCAATCAAACGTGTTGTTCTTAGACAGAACCTTCGGACCAATCGAAAAAGAATACCAACTGTTCTGCCAGTGTGAAGCTGCGAATTCGAGCCGTTTTGGAACAAAAACCTTGGAAGTGTAATTATTTTTTGCGGTATTGCGTCTTAAATGCCTGCGTCTGTGTGCATAGTATACAAAATATCAGTGACTTTAAACAATTGGGGTTTACATCAGGACCACACACAATGAGAGAGTGCGCAACCCCGATCAATGTCGGGTGTCCAAAGCTTGGGGCCAGAGGGTGAGAAAAAAATCTCTGTATACTATTTTTTCGTATTTAGTAATTAGTATTCGTATTTAGTAATTTATTATTATTATTGTTATTATTATTATTATTATTATTATTATTATTTTCGTTTCGGCCACCACGCAGGGCAAGCAACCTGCAATTACCGTGGCTCAGTTTTTCATTTAATATCACGGTGGCAGGTGCTTGCGAACACTTCTTTGGGGGGACCAGCATTAAGCTGGATCCGATTTTTATCCCCCTGGGTTGTTAGTCCTGGGGGTATGAAAGATGAAATGATGATGATAATGAGGGGTGAAAGGACGACACACTCATACAAACACACACAAATACACCCATGCCCGAGGCGGGACCCGCGATCTTCTGGTCCGAGACCACTCCGGCACTACTGCCTTAGCGATCTCGGCCATCTGATCGGCATTATTATTATTATTATTATTATTATTATTATTATTATTATTATTATTATTATTATTATTATTATTATTATTATTATTATTATTATTATTTCTATTATTATTATGTACTAATATGTGAGACTATTCAAATACAATTTTTTAATTAATGAATTCCTGACTTTTTGGGAGGGAACTAACAAAAGTTTGTCTACGAGCCCATAAAATCGATGTGCGGTGTGCTGCCTCCCCTTCACTGACTCATAGCAAGTCTGCCGGGAGGAAAGGTAAAATATTACACCGTATAAGCAAGTTTTTTTGCAGTTGTAGTTCAATTTGCCTGGCAGATATACGAGATGTGACGTATCTGTGTGAAGAAAACTGGACAATTTGGTAAATCACCTCGCTTTCTTATTGTAATCTGTTCTAAAAGATAGTTCAAATAAGATCATTCAATTTTTTGAAAAGACCAGTAGTTAACACCTA
Source organism: Gryllus longicercus (assembly GCA_038098605.1). Classification (NCBI taxonomy): domain Eukaryota; kingdom Metazoa; phylum Arthropoda; class Insecta; order Orthoptera; family Gryllidae; genus Gryllus; species Gryllus longicercus. The sequence continues at coordinate 2,145,103 of JAZDUA010000215.1, forward strand.
ATTTTTGCTTGAAATAAAGATAATTAATTGTTTTCTCAAAACCGGCTCCAACTTTTTTTATTTTTTTTTATTTTTTCCCCTTGGATAGAGGAAAGGACCCTTAAAAACTGTGCAGGATTCACTTTCTTTGAAAGTTCTGAGATTTCGAAAATTACAAAAGTTATCCATAATGCGCGAATGTTATAAATAATTCACCCCTGGCCGAAAGGATAAAAGACTGGCCGGAACGTGACGAGGCTGTCGAAGAAATTAAGGAGGATTATTCCATGGCAGGTTCTCAGCGCCCAACAATGGTTCAGAGACCGATTGCATCAACGAAGACGCAACAAATTTAAAAACGAAAGAATGAAAAAAGAAAGACTTATGTGCTGTTGTAGCGCTATTTTTTTTCTGCTACTAGGGGACCGAAAAATTCAGAAAATGACAAAAAATGTCTTTTAGACCCCGCGAGGTAGCAGCTGGGAAGAGGTGATAAAACTGAAAAGCTAGCCTAGGCAAAACATAATAAGAAACTAACTAGTTTGTCTGTAGCACCACTAGTTTAAAATTTGCGCTTGTGAGTCATTGGTTCGTTATTTAGCTAACAGGTAGCGCAGAGCTACTTTTCTGCTTGTGTAAGTTGGTGTGACTCAAATGTCAGATACGGATTATGCTGTTTGACGTCTTGTGCTAAAATTACTGTAATCAGTTTTTCGTTGTTAATTTTCAACACTTTTCCGTGCAGCAATGGCAAACTGTCTAGAAAACTTTCAAATACCCCCTTGTGTGTGGTTTGAAGGAGATAATAAAAGAAATGCATTAGCCTCCATTATGGCTGGAACTTTGGTAGGTTATGTTTCCTGCGCAATTTTGTTATTGCGACCTAATTCAACTGAGGTCATCAGAAAATTATTGTCCAATGAAGTCCTGTGAGATAGCATACAAGTGTGATAAAGTATTTTATGTTTTATGTGTTGAGTATTCAATAGAGACCAAATTGTAATGTCATTGTTTAATTAGGTTCGAATTGTTCACAAAATAATGTTTAAATAGTGTTGAGTGAGTGCTGAGTGCTAACTCCAATGAAAATTGGAAAGAATTTCCTCAAACAATTTGTAACTTCAATTCATCATGCTCTCTTGAATTTCAGTTCTTTATGGGATGGTGGTTCATTATTGACGTTCAATCAGCACATCCTGATACAAACAAAGCTTACCATGTATGTGGAGTTTTTGGCACCATTTCTTTGTTCATGTAAGTGATGTAAATTAATTTATTAATTTTTTTTTTTGTAAGACCAGCATTTTATAAGTCATTTTCCATTCTTGTCATAACTTTAGTAAGTTTTCCTTTATATTCTCATGTAATTTGTGTATTTGTATTAAATATTATCGTTTTTCATTTAATTTCATTTGATTGTGTAAAAAAAATCAATTTCTAAATTACTTCTGTCCCTGTTAAATAACACACCCAACAATTAGTGTTTGTAATTAAGTCACTGTTGTCGTTACTTTAATAACAATGACAAACCACCACAAAGAACTATGCAGTTACAGTTATTTGTGACTTGTCCATGTCCTTGATTTAAAATGTTCCATTATTTTCTGTTTTAAATGTAATGTTAAAAACTGAATATTTGAACATTGTCCATCTACAACACTTTCCCTTTTTAAGCAACGTCTGTTTAGCTATAACTTACTCATGTCTATTTGGTCTTAATAAGCAAATGAAATGTTTAATTGTAAAAGCAATATGAATCCTTTTAATTGTAGAATCAAATTGTAAATTTAATAATTGTTACCATGATGCAGGTCAGTTTTGTTTCTAAAATGGGTTTCACATTTCTTAGTGTGGAAATTTAAAAAAAATATTTATGCTTAAATTTGGCACGCTCGCAATGTTAAAAGTCAAATTTCATATCAGATTCAATTTCAGTTCAGTGGCGTCCATAGCATCTATGACACAATTTTAGAAAAAATTATTAATAATGCTGCTTAAGTTCCCTTTTTCTAAATGTACGAAAACTTTCTTGTTTAAATTTCTAAATTCAGACTATGTAATTCAGATCAGTATTAGTATTTTAAAGTGCTCAGATTTGAAAGACCTCATGGTTTCACCTTTTAAACTGTCTTGGGACTAAGGATGGGAGATTGTTAATTTATGGGGAAAAAACAAACAATAACACACACACAATATGTATTGGGGAAAAAAATTACGTTTATAATTTTGCCTTAATAGTTAAGATTCCCTGTAAATAGATTTGTTTATTCATTCACTAAAGAATGAAGTAAATAATTGATTATGTATAGTTGTACAATATTGATATGTGGAATTGGAAGTCGTTCACAATTCAGATTGTGTCATTCGCAGATCATTTTTACTGGAAATATTTTTTTTTAACTGTATGAATTCTGTCTATGTAGAGTTCCTGTCTGATCACAATCACCTATTGTAAAGTACTTGCACCAGCCAATAATTCTGCTTCACCAATTTTCATTGTTAATCCTCAGGATCAACTCTGTGTCGAACGCGTTGGTGCGGGGAGATGGTTACACAGGCGGGTGCTTTGGCCCAAGAGGAGCCAGGGCTTGGCTCTTCATGGGGTTTGTAATGGGCTTTGGTGCTGTCATAGCTTCCTGTTGGATCCTCTTTGCTGTGTATGTCACACAGCAATGTAAGTGTCAATTAAAATGTTTATGATAATGATGATTTATTTGTTACATAAGAGAGCACAAGCCATGAATAACATGTTAAGATAATATATTACTTGATATGAATTTGGTATTTAATATATTACATGCAAAAATTATAATATAACTAGTGGTCTGTAGCAGCAAAAATGCTGATAAACAAAACTACACAAAATGGTTTTCCTAAATGTGGCCTGCACACTGTTCTAGAACAACAAGTAATGTACTCTCATGTAACTTTGCAGTAAATTTAAAAAGTTAACAAAAACAATCTCCACGAATTCTGCAATAACATAGAATAGTATATATACAGTGCAACAGTTATTTATATACCAAGAATATAAAAAAGTCACTGTTCCATCACACAACACACACACAGCAAATATGTAATGGCAAGTGACCTCTTCCTTGAAGTCTTGCTGTTGCAGAACAGCAGTATTTGTAAGCAATGATGCACTGAGTATGAGAATGCAGTGTGAGAATAGACAGAATAACACAATTCAGTGGCGGCTCCACTGAGTCTGACTAGGAAGGGCACAGGACAGTGGCAGATCCAGGGGGGCTATGGGGGCCTTCCCCCTAAAAGCCTCGAGTTTTCGTTTGTTACCTTCCTTAATTTGATAATTATGCAATTATTTAAACAATAATATTGTATAGCACCATTTATAAGTATCAAAAACAATATAATAACAAATACATTTATTATTTAACAAAAATCTAGGATGCCGCTCCCCCCAAAAAAGATTGGCTGGATTCGCTCCAAGCACACAACATTAAAATAAATAATAATGAAAGTTACATGCAATCAATCAACATACCTGACATACTTAATTTGTGATAATACCTTTCTGTTTTGCAATCCATTTATGTTGTTTGGCTTGACATTCACAATTACACTTTACTAAAAAACTGAATTACTATGACGTAGAAGCACTTGAAAAAAAGAAAGTATTCTAACAAATCTCTTGGGGCCATATGGAATGGACACTACGCTGCCACGCTTGTTTGTGGCAGAACTGATGGTGCGGTCACATAGAATTTGTGACCTGTGCGTGCCATATGCTTGCACTACCCCCTCTCAAATCCCGCCGTTCTACGAAGACAGCCCCCGACAAACAGCGAGGAAGTCGGCATGGGCTTCCTGTGGCCAAAGCCCTGTTGCCAGGTCGCATATAGATGCTTTTACTGAATCTCGTTCATTTCCTCAGAGCAAAAATAAAAATAGCGCCCTCATATTCATCAAGTTGCAATAGTTCATACAGCAATACAAAAAATTTTAAAATTCTATGAATTACTTGGGGGGCACGTGACCATGTGACCTTACGATAGAACCGCCTCTGACACAATTGAATATTTGCATCTTTCTGTCAAAATTAAAATTGTTGTATTGTTTTTGAATCTTTCCTATTCCTGAGTATCTTATGGAACTGTAGGCTGCTCTCAAATGGCTGGAGGCTACATAGTTTTCTTTCAATTTCTCCAGGTGTTGGAAATTAGTAATATACATAACAATAGAAAAGACTGTTGACAACATTATGCATATTCATTTTATAAATGACTGTGGAGGTAGACTAAAATAGTGGTAATTATTATTATTATAATAAAAATAGTAAATAAGAAAAAAATATAAATTATCATTTCGCCATCGATCATTTTGGGGTAGTCCAGCATGGAATAATAGGTATACAGATATTTATACACATGACATTGTCACTTCAGATATATTTAATGACAATATACTGATAGACTAATATTTACCCATCCATTTGTCATCAGTAAATTTGACAATGCATGTCATCATTTTTCACTTGGCTCCCAACACTCTCTCTCCTTTGTGCTATGACCATTGGTGTCTGACAGTTTCCTCAAAACATTTCCAAACTGGAAGTATATGCATATCCTAATTGTCAATATTGAATTCACTATTTCAGGGGTTGTCAACTTTTATTCTTGTGCATCGATACACAAAGTAGTTTGGATGTGCCATACAACACGAGCATCTTTCTATCGCCTTACATTTTGGTTCTTTGGTCCTTTCATTCACTTTAGGGTTGGAAAATAGGGATAGGGTTGAGATCTGCTTCACTAATGGGAAGATTAACTGAGGGATAAGTCAATTATGTAAGTGAATTAATTAATATGCTACAAAGGCGTTTATTTGAGTAACATCTACAATTGTGAAAGATGACCTCTTGAACAAGGGGTCATAAGCTGACATGGATCTTGCTTGTGGTACTTAAGAAATCTTGTTTGGTGAAAATAACTCTTTGTCCATGGTTGTTGGATTAAATGAAAGAGAAAAAAAAACACTGACTCAGGGCTGGATCTTGGAGTGATCTATTCTGTCTACTCATAAGAAGCAATGCACCATTTGTAATCGTTGCGTGTATTGTGTTTGGATTATGTTCCTTATGCAATTAATTCCACATTTTATTGTTGATTTATAACCAAGTGAAATATATTGACTAAATCCTTATATTAATTTTATAGCGTTTTGGTCACATTTTGCATTTACAGCACTGCAACATATTATTGCCAAAATAACACACCCACAGAACCATCAGGTACAAAGGCTCTGCCCATCTTAACGTTTTTCAGGCAGAATTGGGAAAGGGTACAGAGAGTACAAGGCAATACATGGATACGAGCCTGGATGTAAGGAAAAGTATGCAATGTGATGAAATGTTGAAGAAGCCAAAAAGGAAAATTTAAGCTGATTAAGCAATGTTGAAATTTGGATATAAGTTGTTCATTTTTTGGATAAATACTGTGTAAACCAGAATCTTTTATCTATTACATAAAAAGTTGTCGCACTATTTGGTGAATCAAAAGAGTAACTTAGGCAATGTTTTTGAAAAAAGTTTGTTTTTTATAAGGGCCTCTCATAATGTAAAAAAGAATCAGTTTCATGAACTTCAAATATTAATTTTTTTGAATTTTCAGCTGAAAAAAATGCACCTCCTGTTTGGCCAGGCGTAGGGCTGTTTCTGCAGAATGTGTTCATCTTCATCGGTTCATTGGTCTTCAAGTTTGGAAGAGTGGAAGATCACTGGAATTGAATTTTCACACAAAATCTTTCACCTGCATTCTGGATGATGCATTTTTGTAGCGTTGTGGCAAAGGAATGCAAAATATCATGTTGGGAATGTGAAAAGGACTTCTAGAGACCATAATGGTTTCAGTATTGCTTAAATTTTTCTGCTTTGCCAATAAGTTTTAGTGTAATTTAAAGTATGCAACTACCACTGAATTTCTGCCGATGGTGATATTCCCCAGGTTGTGATAAAGACAGCATCTCGTACCAAAAATTGAAATTGATTATTTTTATGCTTTCTGCTTGCTCAGCTCTTGCATTGTAATATGCATATTGATATTGTGGACCTAATGAAGAATAGAATGAACGATTAAAAGTGATTTGAAGTGCAAGACAGATGGGCAAATTCAGAGTGATGGTGGTTTGTGTTGATTATTTTCTATTTCTGCTTAAGATAGCCTGTTTAATATGAAACATTCTTCATAAAATTTAAAAATAATTCATTTCATGTAATGAAAAAGAAATCTTATTTATTTTTTATAGGTATATTTGTTCTTTGCTACACAGTTTGTAGGAAAAGTCAATGTCTTTATTTCGAGTCTCTGGCTTCAACATTCATGAAGAAGGTGTTTGCTATAATCATCTATATTTGTATTTAAATGTAGATAATGCATCACTTCCTAACAACCCTGTTATTGAAATGATTTGGTTGATTAAGAGTTCAGTAAAAAGTGATGCAGTTTCTTTTAAAAATCTGTGAGATGGCTGTTAATGTATAAATTCAGATTAACATTTAGATACTTTTGTTTTAACATCCTTTTATACAGAGTGACTTAACTGAATAAATTCATTGTCAGAATTTTATGATGTGTAGGGATGATAATTAATAGACTTGAACACAATATTTCTGAGATGCAATGACTTAAATTTGAACTTTCAGTTACAACAGTTATTTTTATATTCATATTGCAGTGAACAGAAACTGCATTCATTTGCTTAATGGCTCACTCCTGTACTCTTTGTTACATATGATATATGAATTCCCATCTCCTACTGAAATGTGAATTTTTGTGTATGTGCATAGTCATGTGTATGTGCAAACACATTGATGTGTCAATGTTTGTACATTATTTATGTAACATGGAAAGATTGATTCAAACATACTAATGTAATGCAGGCAAATGCATGCACTTTTGACAGGATTTATAATCCTGAATTATGTACAGTTTTCATAGTATCTGGCAAAAAATATTATCAGTATCAGTAATATATAATTGTTTCATTTCAGTTATTCCTACATTTTCCTTCTCTATGAAACCATAAACTCAAAAAGAAAAAAAATGATTTAAAAAATGTTGGGTGATACAATAAAATTTGAACATGTGTGATTGAGATTTTGTATGTCTAAGCATCCACACTGTGACCACAATATACCAATGTATGGTTTGTAATATGATTGTCATTTATATTTAATTTTTAAATAAAAATGCGTGTGACCTAATTTCCATTATTTTCTGTCAATCTTGTAAGGTTATGTTACCTCTATCTGAATGCATTTTCCCACGAACAGCATACGTCATTTTGAAGAGCTACGGCATCAGCCACTTATTAATGATAGTCAAGATAATTGATTGATCTAATCACACTAAAAGATCCACATCGATCACCAATTTAAAAAATATGCTAGGATCACAATGCTTCAGGAATGTCAATGTGCGTGGCCATGCCGGTTCCCAACCAATCCCGTTGCTCAAAGTGGTCTCACGAGCCAATAATAAGTCGCCACACGATCTGCCACCCCCAGAATTGCTGCTGGAGCTGGCGTGTACGTATGTCGCTTGAGTCTCGCGAAGAGGTTATCACATGTTTGTGGACGTCTAATTAAAAAGTTTACAATTGTTTTGATTTTATTATTTCCGTTTGTTCACACTTACGAACAGGTATTGCGGGTGCGTTCAAGCACGAGGTAAGATATTTCCAAATATTCTTTTACCAATTGTCAACAATCAATTTTGTTGTTTTTAATGCAATATATGTTAGGTTCTTGTATGTCCGAATTTTCCTTGAAGAGTTGTTGGAATTAAAATAATATTTGTCTTCTCTCTGTATTACGTCATTTCAGTTACATTTAGGCGTGTTATTATTTCGAAATATTGAGGATTTGAGAAACATACCGTGTCATTTTCTTGCACCTTATTTAAACACAAGCAGCAATGCATTTCTAATTGTAAACTTGTCATACCACGATTTTATTGAATACTAAATGACATGTGAGGGATAAGCTTGTCTGTCAACTCTTTCAGGGTGTTCACTGCATAATTGATTAACCCTTTACTCACATTTACAGTCATGCCTGGAAAGCAATGGATATTTACTTTCCTGATAATTGCTGCATCAATCTTGCAATGTATTCATGGAATAGCAGTAATGAGTGTAGATCTAGGTAGTGAATGGATGAAGATTGCAATTGTATCTGTAAGTATCCAAAATATATATCTTCATATTCGTTACCATTGTCCTGTAATTTTTATTAAAATCTAAGTTACATCTTTGATCATCAATGAGCATTATTTATGTGTGGCTAATGTTATCTCGTCATACACAACCCTGTCTGCTCTTGTAGGACTAAAGTTTTTCTGTTCCATATTCCTTTTCACCAATTTGGAATAAAAGATATTTAAGTAAATTCATTTCAAGCCCTCATGATGTCAGCAACTTCATTTACTTCAACTTTTTAAGAGAAATAAATTATTAAATAATTTTTTATTGAGTTCAAAAATATTTTAATTTTGAACTTCTGTACCTTTATTTTGTTTCGTGGTTATATATTGAGAGAACTCCATTAATTTGTAGTCCATTTCCAAAATGTTTGTCACCAAAACATTTTGTAATGACGGTAATACTGCCTTCTCCCAAAATAAACATTTCAGAAGAGTCTTAATGAACCAACGGTAATCATGATGTACTTAATCACAATAGTAGTCTTCTTCAGACAGGTGCTGAACACACAAGCTATAAAATATTTCAAGTATGTTTTTCAAAAAAGAATCTCCAAATTTTGTTGTATGTGCAGGGCTACATTTATTTCTTTAACTCGTAGTTGTGATTGAAATTATTTCTTTTCATCTATTCCCAATGTGCTTTTCATATTTTCTGATATGTTATGTTCTCTATTTTTATACAATAATAAAAGTAATTGTCTTTATTTATGGCAGGGCTGAGGCCATTAGAGCTGTTCTTCTGCCTAACCTCTTTAGCACTATTATTTCGTATTATTCCTCTTAAATTCAAATGTTCCTTGTAATATTAAAAAATTATTCATTTTAGTTGCATGTTACCTGTAAATAATGATGAAGTGCACTCCTTTTAAACTCTAGTGATCATACATAAGTTGTATATATTAGCTTGCCGCTATCATTTTATTGTAATGATATATTTGCGATCTCTTTAATAGTCTATATCTCTTATGTCAGTATCCCAGAAGTTGCAATCCATTCTGAAACAGAAGGCTCATTAAAAATTTAGGACTTTCTTAGAAACTTGCATTACTTTAAAAGTAGATTCCTTGCATTGAATTATCCAAAAAGCATTTAAAGAACCATAAATTTTCAAAATGAGATTAGTGAAAAATTTTTAGGGGAACTAACTTTGCTTTGAATTATTAAAAAATTCATCAAATATATCAGATTTTCCTGAAATTGGTTAAATGTAATTAAGTACAGTAAACTAACGATTATCCATGAAATTGGGTGGAGCAACAACCGCAGATAGATAGATAGATAGTCAAAATATGCCAAATATCAACACAAAATTGCTTTTAACATTTTTGTTGTTTTTTAGTACACTAAACAACTTTATACAGTTATTTTTTTTATTTTAATTTAAATCAGATTTTTTATAATTGTATTAGATGTTTTTACTTCAAACCAGAATCATTAGTGATTTATTTATCCTTAATTATTTTAAAAGCAGAAAAATATTTTTAAATTTATCATTGAATTGTAATTTTATTTAAATAAATAAATATACTACATATTTGAGTGGTCCCATGCCATACCACCCAACCCACAAAATCTTTAAATTTGATTTTCTTATAGTTTAATGCTTCTCTTGCGTCCACATTACCAAATAAGCTTGTGGCATCATCTATTAGCATGATTTCGAAAAATGGCATTCTTTGCTCAAAGAAATTTTACCTTCCCTTTCCTTTTTTTCTTTTCTTTTCTTCTTTCTTTGTGCATTACTGCCTTAATCAAAAAGCACTTATTGTTGAAAACCACTGAAGTCATTGAAAAGCTTGAAACAGTGTTGGACAGTTTGTGAAATATTAAATTTTACTTAATAGTTGTCCTTTTATCAAAAATTAGGTGTAATGTTGTTACTTGCACGCTTTCCCAACACTTTAATGGTTAGTGGGAAGTATGCTTCAAACTTAAAATGGAAATTTATCAATATACGCACAAAGAAAAAGGTTAATATTATTAAAACTAACCACTGTGTTCATTAGTTTTAACAAAATTAATTTTGTTCTTTCAATGAGTATTAATAAAATTCCATTCTAGAATTGTGAACACTGTTCAAGGTTTGAACACATTTTTCTCAAAACTAGCTACCGAGCTAACTGCACTAACAGACGCTGGTGTGTTAGGGTGGTATTACGGCTTGATTAGTTTTTCATCTTCAGACAATTAAATGCTGGATAAAAACTAATCAATTAGTATATAATTCTACTTCAAATTGTGTTCAAACATCAAACTTCGTTTCATGAGTTTATTCATTTTATTGTATTTTATTTTCTTGATATAGTTCAATTGTAAGAAATGTATTTTTATCATTAACTTTGTAATTAATTACGGTCTTTTCATCTGAGTAATTTTTATTTCGCAAATATTTAAAATAGAAATATATTTTCAAATATTGCAAATAAATATTGATTTAAATCATACCAGCATTATTCACCAACGTGTTATTATTGTAAACACTAAAAAAAAAATTTGAAAAGAAATTGGAGAGATCCATAGATAAACAGAATCTTTCTGCATTATGAAATAAATCCAGAAGTTGTATAAAGAATGTGCTTTAGATTGTTAAAATGTTTGTATTGATGGTCATTTTGTGAAGTCCTTCTTAAAGAGACAGAAAGCAAGTGTCTTTTATTTATTATGAGTTTTCTCAATACCAAAACTTTGAAAATATATTTCTCAAAGGTGATTTAACATTAAGGCTAAGTTCAGGAATTTTAACAGAGTATTTAATTTGCATCTAAAAATTACATACTGCATGGCAAAGATGCTTCAATTACAGTATTATCAAGGATTGATTAGAAAGCATTTAGTTTGTTTCAGTCAGTGTCTTCAGTGAATTTTATTTATTAGATTTATTTGAAGATAAATTATAAATTTAAGATTGAAGGGAATTATTTTTGTTAATGTAAATCTCTTGTAAATTATCCATTTCTGTGCATTTTTTCAACATTTCAGTGAATTTAGAAGATAAATTATAAATTTAAGATTGAGGAGAATTTTTTTGTTAATGAAAACTCTCTTAGATAGTACTGTTTTAATAATGGAGAAAATGTGTAATGTAAGCCATGAGAGTAACACTTTTTTGTTTTACTGTAATTTTATTTTATTTTATTTACAAACATCCAGCGGGTTACCCCAATTAAAGGACTATCTGTACAAGCATATACATTTATCCTGAGGTGTTCAAATTATCCATAATATTTGCACCAAGAAAAGAAACAAAAGTTAACAAACAAATCAGTAGGGTTAGAGGTGCTTATATAATCATTTGCACGTTCCAAAATATTTAACATCTTCACCCTATGGCAAAGTCTGTCACTAGGAACAGAATTATGTAAGAATCTAGAAGAGCGAGCATTCAAGCATGGAATAGAAAATGGAATTTGAGATAATAAATAAGGGGCATAATTTACACCTCTAATAATTTTGAACCAAAAATGTAATTTGCGATATTTGTCTTCTATTTCTGAGGTAATCTAGATTAAATGTGACAAAAAGAAATTGATAATCAATTCCACTTGGAGGATAGTTACCACCAGACTTGAACTAAATATTTTGCAAATGTTTGCTGACATCTTTCAAGATCTTTCATCTTATAGAGTCCAATTCTAGCTGATGTCCATAACACAGAAGCATATTCAAGCCAGGAACATATGAATGCAAAATATAATGCACGCAAGGTTTGAATATTCTCGAATTTTCTACAAGTTCTCATGAGGTATCCAAGTGATTTGTTTGCAGAATTAATAACTCTATCGATATTGGATTTAAAAGTTAGTTGGCAATCAAAGGTAATAACAAGATCTTTTATACAGCTAACACTCACAAGAACTGTACTAGAAATAGAGTAAATATAATAATATTAACAATTGACAACCCCTAAAATGACATCACTCTACATTGATCAGTGTTAAGTATCAATTTATTACGCATGCACCATGAGATAAAAATATGAAGGAAACACTGCAAATTACCACAATCTTGTGCTGGTTTGATGGGCAAACAGTGCTTAATGTCATCTGCATAGATTAAGACATCTCAAGTAAGTACATCTTTAACATCAATAACAGAAATAGCAAAGACTAGGGGACCCAATGTAGATGCTTGTGGTACTCCAGAACCAGGAATGAAAGAGTGGGACTGGTGCCCAGCATATTTAATGCGTGATACATAAGATTCAATTAAACTGTAATAATTTGCACCGTAAAATGTAGCAGTTTCTCAAAATTATTTGAAGAATGTTGAAATAATATTTTTAAAACAAAAAAAATTAGTTTCATTGAAATTTAGGGGATACTTATTGTTAAGCACTAACGTTTCTTATGAATGTTTTAAGAGTTTCTTGCTGTGTTTACTGAGGACTGGATATTATACTATTTGTTTGTTCCCACAGCCAGGAGTTCCGATGGAAATAGCTTTGAACAAAGAGTCAAAGCGAAAAACCCCAGTTGCAATAGCTTTCCGGGATGGAGAGCGCCTGTTTGGGGAGGATGCGCTAGGGGTAGGCGTCCGCTTCCCAAGGCTGTCCTACGCATACTTGTTAGATCTGCTTGGGAAACGCGTGGACCACCCTTCAGTGAAACTGTTCCAACAGCGGTTCCCGTACTACGATATTGTTGCTGATCCAGAACGTGGCACTGTTCTCTTCCAGCATGACAGGTAAAAGTAGTTTATTTCCTAGTCATCTTGTTACTACCAATATTAATACAATTTTTAATAGGAGGCCCTAACAGGGCTTGATGCAGACAGACTTTACTGGTGCTCTTTATGATTTGTTAAGTAAATTCAGTACAGATAGAATCAAGCTAAGTCAAATCTCTTTATTTTTCTTTATCATCTCCTTTTTCTTGCTTCTTTTCTCACCCCTAATATCTTCCTCCTTCTCCTCCTCATTTCTTTTCTTCTTTTGCACCTCCTGTTTCTCAGTACACATGTTATTGAGATAAGTCAAAACTTACTTTTCTTCTTTTCCTTCTTCCTTCTTTTAGTCCTCTTTCTTCTTCCTCCCTCTCCTTTCTTTTCTTCTTTTGAATCTCCTTATTCTTCTATATGTGATTCATGTAAGCCTCTCTTCATCAAACTTAGAATGTTTCCATTACCTTGCCTATTTATTACAAAAGTGTTTAAACGGGTGGGAACATTTTCATGCAATATTAATATTTCTAATTACAACTTGATTAGGAATCATATTCATGAGGTGTCAGAATGAACAACTCACTACTAGAAATCCACATGTAATACAGTAAAACTTGCTCAATGCGAAATCTCAAGGGACCAGTATTTTTTCCATATTAGATAAGATTCCGCTTTATACATTGTAATACTGTGTAATTAATGTTTGTCAGGACAGTGATTTATGTTCACATTAGATAGATTTCCACATTATACACTTTCCACATTAAGCAAGTTCTACTGTACATAAATGTTACTTCACAACTTATCAGAATAGTTTTAAACAATGAAAATCGATACAGAAATTTAAATGCCACTTTACAACTAGAGGCTAAATGGTGTATCCAAAAAAAAAAAGTTATTTTAACAATATAACAATACATTAATTAACTTTTGACTTTATAATTTTAAGAGACTAAATATACCCGCAACAAGTAATGTACTTCTAGTTTCCCTGAACCATTGAGTAAATGCTGAGGTGTTCTCTTGTTTTCCTTCTGTAAATAAATGTATCTTCAGTTGGGTTCTCCTTTTGTTAGTGGTGGAAGGAGAAGAGCTGGCGGTATGGGTAGCTGTTTTGTTAGCAATACTATAAAACACCATCAGCAGTTTGTGTACCAATGCAAACCAGTTTTATGTAACTCGGGAATAAAAATTTCTAGCTTTTAAAAGCTTTATTGCAATTAAGAATAATCGTAGTTCAACTGTTTATAGTTAAGTGGTGGGGAAGAGATTCTGTAGCTCAAGAAAATGTATACAGATAGTACGTCTCAGTCAGACATGTCATAGTTCTTTGCTTTTTGTGAAAAATAAAGTGAATAAAATGTTTCTCTCTTCTTTTTTCTTCTCTTTTTTTCTCTTCTCTCTTTGTCTTTTCTTTCTTCTCTCTCTCTTTGTCTTTTCTTCTCTCTTCTTTCCTCTTATCCTCCCTTTTTTTCTTTTATCTTTCTTCTTTCCTCTTCTTTTCTCTTCTGCTCTCTTCCTCCTTCTCTCTTCTTCTGCTCTCTTCCTCCTTTTCTCTTTTTTGCTCTCTTTCTTCTTTTTTCTTCTGTTCTCTTCTCTCTCTTCTTCTTTTCTCTTAAATTAACATTGCATAACCAGCAGAGGTTGCTGTTACTCAAAACTAGTGACAGCGTAACTCTCATGTGAATTTGTGGGCAAATCATAAAAAGAATGGACAGATATTCACAGTGCTTAGCTAAATGTATTAACTGATGAATAGTGTAGGCTTTATAATTTTAGCTCTATTGTCTTATGTGCAGTTCCTCCATATTGCTTTCATATGTTCACTTCTTCCTGCTTCAGTGAAACTCAGTTCTCCCCCGAGCAGCTATTAGCCCAACTGCTGGCGAAGGCCAGGGAGTTTGCGGCGGAATCGGCACGGCAGGTGGTGAACGAGGCGGTGTTGACTGTGCCCGGCTTCTTCAACCAGGTGGAGCGGAGGGCTCTCTTGCAGGCTGCGGATCTGGCGGGCATAAAAGTTTTGCAGCTCATAAACGACTATACTGCAGGTGAGTCAGCTGTGATTTCTAGGGCGGGGCTCCCTTTTCTTGAAAAAGGAGGAACTAGGACACTTGCTTGGTGCCCTTTTCTTCAAGAAATAAGGTCAGTAAGCTGTACAACACATTGAGAAAATCAGTTGACAGGCTATGAATTGACTTGATGGTTTGAGGCTATTTCACCAGTTTCACTGATTTTTTTCTGCAGGAAATTTATGTGGAAAATGGATCTCCTATAGTTTTTAATTTTGGGAAATCGTATTTAAAAAACAATTAGGACTTGACATTTTTATAGTGTGTTAACATTGCACCTACTGAGTCTATGTAAGGGTTGTTATTCTGCTTGGTCTCCAAATAATTCATCTGAGAGAGAAAGTCGTTCTACTGGGGCATTAGATCCACACATAGTGATGCAGAAGCTTACAGGGGACTCCATGCCCTAGCAGTCCACGTGTGTTGTTTTTTAAAATGAAATCTCTTTCCATAGTAACTTTACTATTAGTATCATTCCATTCCAGTAGTTTGGCAAAAAATGTAAGTATCTTAACAAAGTAGTTTTCATCAAATAGGCTTTCTTTATTTATTTGTAGACTTTTCTCTTATATTCATTGTAGCCTGAAAATGCATGACCTCAAAACTTCGCAGAACAAACGAACTAAAATAAAAATAAAAGTTTTAAGTTTAAAATTATGAGATTCTGAATCATTTGAAACAATTTTTTAAACTACTGTCAAAAAATCTGTGGCCAAACTCATTGAATATGATTCATTGTATATTTAGATTCAGTATTACTAAGCACTTTATTGGCCATGTACGCTACAAAAAGGTCAATTGCCCTTAAAAGAGGGGTTACAGAGTGCTATATAACATAAGCATTGAGTGCTCTGTATTAAACATTTTTTAATGAAGATGACTTTTTTACACAACATAGCTCAAATATGAGAAGTACATAATTTGAAATATAATTAATATAATTCTGTATACATGAAACAAATAATACAAATATTATTTTATGTGTCTGTACATTGTTGCAGCACTGCCAGTTTGGAACATGAGATTTATGATATACAGTAGCTTCAGTCATCCCATATCCTCTAATTAATTTCCCTCTGCTATGAACATAATGGCTGTACCATTTATCTCGTATTGATATTTTCTTTACAAAAATTTGGAACTAGTGCATTCAGCAGTAAACAGTTCTACTCAAATATTTCAAAATGTAAGGGGCATATAATTCATTAACAAGAATAAGGACATGTTATTCACAGGATATGGTCAGAGTGAGTAGAATAATCAAAACATTGTTTGCCACATCAGTTTACTGGTGTTTCCTGTCCTGAGGATGGAAGAAAAATATTTCAAAACTTCAGCAAACTAATGTTTTGATTTTTGTACTCAATCTGTCTGAAACCTGTGAACATTTTCTAATTCTGCGTCATGGTTGTATATTCTACAATGGTTAACAAAATTGTCTACAATCATAAAAGTTACTTGTGAAAGGAATACCAAATTATATGATGTATATATAAAATCTTAAACTCAAATTTGAAGGTAATCTGTAATTTAGTTTCAAAAAATTTAATTGCTGCATTTTTTTCCTTTTTAGTGGCCTTAAATTATGGAATCTTCCGCCGTAAAGATTTCAATGAATCTGCACAATATATAATGTTTTACGATATGGGAGCTTCCAGTACAACAGCAACACTAGTCAGCTACCAGCTGGTGAAGACTAAAGAGAAGGGCTTTGTGGAGACAAATCCTCAGTTGGCCATACTGGGTGTTGGGTAAGTAAATAAAAATAAAAAATTCCTGATTTCCCAAGTTTTCACTTGTGGAGAGCATTTTTCTTCTTTAGATTGTGGTAATCCAGTAAAGAGCTAAATTCCTAAATGATGTATAACATCAGAAATATCTTGGATCAGTTACTGAAACTACTATAAATGGGTATAAATGATTGTGCTGACATTTAGAGTGATATCAAGATTATTGACTTACAAGCAGAGAGAATGTATTCAGAGATTGTTCTGCATTCAGTATTCAGAGAGAATTCAAGAACTCTGAACAACTTATTTGTTCATTATGGAATGTGCAACTTGTATTGTATAAACAGTGGTTCCACATTGCATTTTCACATGAAATGTGAAATGCCAGATATCATTATTTATACCTAAATGCATTGCATAATGATACAGTAATATTGTTGCTATTGCATTTTTACTTTCTCAGATATGAAGCCATACATGTTGCATGTGTTGTTGTTGTTTTTCCAAAATATCTGTCTCATCTGTGAGCAACACCTAAACCATTCATGCAAAGTTTTCAAATTGATTATTAGCCAATGTGTCGGGTTTGACTTGAGACCCTGCCAATTGAAATGTCTTTTTTGAAATTTTGTCAAAACCAAATTAAGGGGGGACATAAAACAAAAATTTGAATTTTTGGCCTTTTAACATTTTTAATGGGTAGTTTTCTGAATAAAATTATATATACATTATTAGGAAATACAGTCTTTTAACATTTCTGTTATTATTTCCTTGTCCATCTGTATCTTTCAATATGGCAGTCATTTTGGTTACGAGTCTCTTGTTTAGATTATATCTTTCATAGTGTCCTGAGAAAACAAGCTGAGCTGACCTCAAAATTGTGCATTTTGGAAATGATTAAACATTTTCCCAAACACGGCTCCAAATTTTTCTGTGACAATTTGCATATAGATCACTCTTCTATTATATTCTTAGTCTTATTTCCATTCTACTATGAGGAGACTAAAAAATGGGGAAAGGGTGAAAAAAATGTGTCTTTTGATAAACATAATTTTCTCAATATAAATATTTCTGCAAAACATTTCTGGAAACTAATTGAGAAGTTTTGTATGTACTTTTACTCTACAAAATGTTCTGTAGATTTAGTTAATTTTTAGAAAATTGTTAATTACTAAGTGCAATGTTAAAACTAAAGTAACTCTGTTTGCATTGTTGCTGTGGTAACAATTAGTGTCAAAGTTATTGGGATACATGGATTCAGTAATGCAAAGCACATTAAAGGTTGTATATGCATAATAAGTCAGATTTAGGTACTTTATTAGTTTTATCAAATGATTATCATGTTTACAAATATCAAGTTTACAAATAGAACATTCACATGATTTGTTCTCATGAATAGGTTTTAGGGCAGGAGAGGAGTAAGGTAGTGCCAAGTGAATTCCTAGGCAAAGGATCAATGTAGACCTATGTGATGTTTGGAGACCATTAAAGTCCCTTCATTGTGGATGATCCTGAAGAAAAAATAGTTCTTTCTTAAACACGGATAGGTAGCAGTTGGTGAGAGGATCATGCAAATCCAGACACCAGAGAAAGTCTGGGCCATTCTGTGGCACCATTAGTTTAACATAGTAATGTTTCCAAATCTCACCTCACCACATTATACTTCCTGTTTTTATTAAATAAAGACATTTCATGAGACAAAATTTGACAATAAAACAATATTTGCAATTTTTTAACTGATCTAATTTATTAACTGATCTAAACTAAACTTTTCTAATTTTTAATATCTATAATAATGTCACATGTACACTTTTGATAATTTACAAAGGAAGAGTGGAATAGACATCAAAATTGATAAAGGTTCAGAAGTGGGTTGGGATCTTGGTGATATGGTTGGCCATACATGGCTTGGGTCATAATGTATCTTCTGTAGCAGTTCTGCTGAAAATTGTTTGACCATCCACCCATACACACTATAGTCCTGAGTACTTCCCCCAGTGATTTTCATCTTTTCTTACACAAAATTCCTAACTAGTCAGCATTACATGTATCATAGTGACACTGAGTTGCAGGTGGTTTTCAAATACTGGTACCTTTCCAAGTTGGCTGACTTCTGTGACATATGGATACTATAGTTGATCCCATAGTTTCATTTCTGGTTGTGATTATGTGGAAAAATAATTAAGCACGTGTTCTATCTGCTACAGTAAAGGTTTTCCATGAAATTGTTTTTCTTTTTGTTAACATCATGTGGGAAACATATTCTGGATGTGTCTCATGGTAATACTCTTTACAATGACAGCAACTGTATAATTTAAAATGATGAATTCCATTTTCGGTGCTCCCCAACTTGGCTTCTTCCTCTCCTTGTACATTTGTCGGTAAAGTTTAATTGTGTTCTGTTGTTAATTTTAAGTATGTTGCATGGTGCGCAGGTATGACAGAACTTTGGGTGGGTTGGAGATGCAGCTTCGCCTGAGAGACCATCTTGGCAAGAAGTTCAACGAAATGAAGAAGACCTCTAATGATGTGTTTGGCAGTCCCAGAGCTCTGGCGAAACTCTTTAAAGAAGCTGGGCGCTTGAAGAATGTGCTAAGCGCAAATACAGAGCATCACGCTCAGGCAAGTTTAGGTTATTAAATTTTCAAATCTAACTTGTCTATGTTTTTAAGAGAGAAAGGAAAGCATGTTAAGTACTTATGTCAGTAACCCTGGCTGTAATAATAAAATAAAATTGAGGCAGAAAATGTATGCCCTGATGAAGCCAAAATCTTTCCCAAAACATTTGAGGGGTGGCTCTGGTTGACATTGTTGGGATTTGGGTATTAATGTTTGGTTACAGGTGGAGAATCTTCTTGATGATCAAGATTTCAAGCTATTGGTAACAAGAGATGACTTTGAGTCCCTGTGTGCTGATCTCTTTGATCGTGTTCAAGCTCCTGTTGATCAGGCGCTGAAGACATCTGGCTTGACTATGGATGTTATTAATCAGGTAAATAAAATATACTTAATAATCAGTAAATAACTGAAATATAACCAAACCTAATGATCAGTTCTTCAAACAAAATAAACCATTCTACGTGTTATGTAATATTCGTATTTCCAGTTGCGGATATATTAAGCCATATTCAATATTCAAAAAGTAATTGATATATGCTAACTTCATTAGTCTTAAAGAATAATCACAATAACATAATGTTATTGAAAAACCTAAACTCTAGCCTTCCAGCTTGGAAGCATTTTTTCCCATTATTATTATTATTTATGCGAATATGACAATTATTCTAACTACAATAATAGTTCACAATTCAGTTGCGCTTGTACTTTCTTATTATTTTTAGAATTTATTGCCCTGAGTAACATGCTTGGTGTATTCTTGTCCTTGTAACATTAAAAAATTAATTTTTGTACTAGACTCTCCTAAAATTTAAATTAGTACATACCAAACATAATCAGTAATTTTATAATTGTAAAATGCAAAATGTAAATCAATCAATAAATTTTCCAGGGATATTATGGAACAAATGTTCAATTTGGGTGAATCTAAATTAAATATAACTAACATTGACACACTAACTACAAACCATTGAAGATGCAGGTTTTTAATCTTTCTGCTATATGTTACAACTTGTGTATTATCTAATACATAGTTGTAAATCGGATATGAAATATATGTAAAAAAGTTTATTTTACAAATCCAGTCATTTAGAATATATTTAGGCTGTCAATGAGAGCCCTGCTAACTAATGCCTCTTGCTTACGAAGGTAATTCTGGTGGGAGCTGGTACTCGTGTGCCTAAGGTTCAGGAAAAGTTGGCTGCGTATGTTGGCACAGAGCTTGGCAAAAACCTCAACACTGATGAAGCAGCTGCAATGGGGGCAGTATATAAGGCTGCTGATCTTAGTACTGGTTTTAAGGTCAAGAAATTTGTTACCAAGGATGCAGTTCTCTTCCCTATTCAGGTGAGTTCATTAGACCGTAAATAGTATAGTTGCACAATTATTTTCATTTTATTGAAAACAATCAAAAACTTTCTTTACATCTTGCTTTCAATGTAATGGACATTGTTTATTATAATAATAATAATAATAATAATAATAATAATAATAATAATAATAATAATAATTATAGGACCCATGTACAAATAAAAATAGGAATATGATTAACATGTTATTCATGTTTTTGTAATTTGTATACTAACCTTTCATAAGTCAGGAGTTTTGACATGCAATAGATTATGCTGGCATGAAAGCCACTAATTTCTTCCTTTGAGACAAGGTCCCAATTCCTGAAAAGAAGTTTCCCTTCCACCATATCCTACAGTAATGTAGTGTGATAATGGGTCAGTGTGTATATTGAGCTGAAGAGAGCGTCACGAATAACTGTAAACTGTTTCAGCTTGATTATTTACTTCACTTTCCCCCAGTCTCGCCAATTTTTCTTTGTATAACATGACTTTTTGCTTGCAAGCTTAAAGTTAAATGTTGTAGGTGGTGTTTGAGCGAGAAGTTGAAGGCCAGCCAATTCCCAAGCAAGTGAAACGAATCCTGTTTGGGCCAATGAATCCTTATCCTCAAAAGAAGGTCCTCACTTTCAACAAGCATACTGAAGACTTTGAGTTCAGTATTAACTATGCTGATCTTGATCATCTCCCTGAACAAGAAATCCAGTGAGTATTACTGTTAATTAAAATGGAGAAAAAGATGTGTAACTCTTCATTAGCATATTTCATCATTTAATCCTTTTAATGGAGCAATCAAAATTTCATGAAATAAACAATTTTACTCTATAATTCTAATAAATAATTCTCTCTTAAAAATGTCCAACATTTGAGGTCTTTGGAAACCTTTTTTCTTTTATCCAATTGTATATCAATAACTCATTTTGTTTCATTAAAATGACAGATCATTCTGCTAGTGAATGTAATGACAATTTACAATAAAAAAAACTTCGGAAGGGGATGAGTTTGACAAATGATGATTAAAGATTTTTATATGGAGGTTCTATTATTGTTAGATGTGCATACTTCAGCACAATTTTAACAACACTTTTTTTTTTATTGTTTTATATTCCTTTTCCTTTCTCATTGGGCATTTCACACCATATGAGTTTATGGAATGAATTGAAACTAGTGGTGCTAAACAGCATTTACTTTCTTACCCTTATTTTCACCCAAAATTACTCAAATTTTCAGAAAATTGTACATGACCTTATTTCAAAATCTATTTTTAAGGAACAGATTTCATTAAAGGAAAAATCCCTATCTTTAATATTTTAGTTGTAGGAAGTCTGCAAGAAAACTGAATTTTTTCAATTTTAAACAAATCAGGGTTTTTAACGAACATGAGATCTACACCATTCTCTTAAACATCTGTCACACTTTCCAACAACAAAATTTAATCAAAGACGATAGAACCATTTTTTTGAAAATGTTTCTGGGGCTTTATGTAAAGTACCCCCCCAAAATTAAAATATTTGTTTAAAATTTAAGAGGCCACTATATCCGCCAGATTGATTGAAAAATATCAATTATGGAGAAAATTGATGGAACGTTGTTGTGTGTGTGTGTTTTTGTTTTTTTACGAAAGTTTTGCCGTCATTCAATGGGCAGCATTCTATAACTTTCTCTCAACTGCTTAGTGTGCATGCAAATATTTTACCGCTTAGTGATTGATTAATCCCTGAACTTCCAATTTCAGAGCTCTCGGTGCCCTCAATCTCTCCCGCGTTGCCCTGACCGGTGTGGGTTCTGCATTGGGCAAGCATGCTGGAGCCACTGGCACAGAGTCAAAAGGCATCAAAGCACACTTCTCTTTGGATGACAGTGGGATATTGGGGCTGGTGAATGTGGAACTTGTCCTGGAGAAGACTCTCACGGAGGAGGAATTGCGGCAACAAGAAGAAGCAGAGGAGTCTCCACTGTCAAAGCTGGGTTCCACCATTAGCAACTTCTTCACGGGTAAGCACAGAGGGCTGGAATAATCAGGAATGTTACAGTGCAATGTTGATTAAACAAAAATGTCAATTTTTCAAAATTTCCAGGTCTCCAGGTCTTCCAAATTTTCCAATAATTTCTGGCCAGAGGGGTTGGGAAGAATAATTCTAATTATCTTCTTAGTTAAATTTACTATGCATAATCCCAGAAAATATGTAGGATTTTCATAGTTGACATCTAACTACATATTCAGAGCATGGAAAATCGTAATAATTCATAATCTTTAAGGATTGGGGCATAACACACACATGCTATTTACAAAGTCTCAAATTTTCATTTTATCTACTGAAAAGTCAGGGTACTGTGTTTTTATAATTTACCATTAGTGGTCTTTTAAAAGGAGCAAATTAAGAAAATTGTTTGTGAAGGGGTTGGTCAATGATTGGGGAGAGGGATGGTTTGTTAACAGATGCAATTTACATACAATGTAAGGGATGTAATATCCACAACAAACATCAGATTAATAACAAAGGCAGTTGGTCAATCGTAGCAGGGAGTGTGTGTGGAATAGAGATGGATAGTTCCAACCCAAAAGTTAAAGACTAACATACAAATTAAACATTTTTAAGTTAAAATTTGAGACTCAATGCTTCTCTATTCTTGAATGTACGTTTTACCTCTCTGATATGTTCTTGTATTGTTTGCACATAGCCACTGAGGATCCAAAGCCAGAAAACAAGCAGGAGGAGAAGGAGAGCCAAGAGGAGGAAGCTGGAGGTGATGAAAAGAAGGAAGAAGCTGGTTCTGAAGAGAAAGCAGAAGCAAAGAAGGAGGAAGGGAAAAAGGACAAAGAGGATGAGGAAAAGAAGAAAGAAGAGAAAGATCCTCAGAAGAAGAAAGAAGACGCAGCCAAAAACACCACAACGGAGACAAAGAAGGCTGGAGAC
The DNA here is from genome assembly GCA_038098605.1 of Gryllus longicercus. NCBI lineage: Eukaryota > Metazoa > Arthropoda > Insecta > Orthoptera > Gryllidae > Gryllus > Gryllus longicercus. The sequence continues at coordinate 2,168,648 of JAZDUA010000215.1, forward strand.
AAGAAGCCAAAAGTGGTGGTGATTAAGGAACCAATTGAAGCTTCTGAAACAAAGCTTGGCGTGACACAGCTCAGTGAAGCCCAACTGCAAGAATCTGCCAAGAAGTAAGATTGTGTCACAGTATGGGTTTTCTATCATCAAATTGCTTTACCAGTTTCAAACCTGAGCTATTACATGGTACTAATGTACCACTGGCAGCATCGTCATTGCATGACTCTTGAAAATTTTCTTTTCCCCTTTCTCTTTCCCTCTCTCCGTTTCCCTGTTTCCCTCTCTCTTCCTTCCCTCGCTCCCTCTCTCTTCCTTCCCTCGCTCCCTCTCTCTTCCTTCCCTCGCTCCCTCTCTCTTCCTTCCCTCGCTCCCTCTCTCTTCCTTCCCTCGCTCCCTCTCTCTTCCTTCCCTCGCTCCCTCTCTCTTCCTTCCCTCGCTCCCTCTCTCTTCCTTCCCTCGCTCCCTCTCTCTTCCTTCCCTCGCTCCCTCTCTCTTCCTTCCCTCGCTCCCTCTCTCTTCCCTCCCTCGCTCCCTCTCTCTTCCTTCCCTCGCTCCCTCTCTTCCTTCCCTCGCTCCCTCTCTCTTCCTTCCCTCGCTCCCTCTCTTCCTTCCCTCGCTCCCTCTCTCTTCCTTCCCTCGCTCCCTCTCTTCCTTCCCTCGCTCCCTCTCTTCCTTCCCTCACTCCCTCTCTTCCCTCCCTCTTTTCCCTCTCTCTTTCCCTCTCTCTTTCCCTCTCTCTTTCCCTCCCCTTCTCCCTCTGCAGTTATTTTTCCACTTCAAGCATCTGTCTCTTCCTCCTCTCTTAGTCCAAGAATGTCTGAGTGCAGTTTGTAGTATTAAGAATGAGCTACACCTACCCAAAGGAAGAGGATTCTTATTCATTTTCACTCGTGCCATTGTGTTCCTTGTATTTTCAGGTTAGATGCCCTGAATGAGTTTGATCGCCAGCGAGTGCGTCGAGCTAGTGCCTTGAACTCCCTGGAGTCATTTGTGTTTGATGCTCAAGCTAAATTGGAAGTAGAAGAATTTCAGCAGGCTGCTTCTGAAGCAGAAATCGAGAAAATCAGGAGTGAATGTTCAGAGGTGAGCTAATAAATTGATATTAATTTTTGTATTTATTAAGTTTGTGTATTAAAGTCATAGGTGGTACATAAGATTTAAATACCTAGACTTTTTCCTTCCATCTCCTCCCTTGTTCATTTTGCATTTTAACGTTTTTTAAAGGTCTCAGATTGGCTGTATGAGGATGGTCTGGAAGCTGATGCCGATACATACGAAGCAAAGTTGACTCACCTCAAGACTTTGACACAGCCCCTTTATAAGCGTGTCCGTGAACATCAGGAGCGACCTGGAATGCTGGATACTCTTCACCAAGCCTTGAATGGCAGTACCAACTTTTTGGCCAGTGCTCGGAACATGACTGCGCAGTCGCAGGACGACCCACTTTTCACAGCTGTGGAATTGGAGACGTTGGAAAAAGTCATCAAGGAAACACAGGTACAGCAGTCTTATGGCTAATAACATACTTTGTAAATGCACAAAAGACCTCACTTTTCCCACCTCTCTTCCCCCCCCCCCCCCCCCAAAAAAAAAAAAAAAAAAAAAAAAAAAACGAATTCATGTGGTTAATGCTCATCTCATCTGCTACCGGACACTGCACTCCTTTTTGGGGCGTGTTGCACTATGAGTTAGGTCTCTTTCAAAATTGATTGTTGATTGTTTGTTGATTCGCTTCACAAACGAAGTCGACATAATCTCTGCTGCCTTGAAGTGAAATCAGGCATACTCTAACAATAATACATCTGTCAATGATATTGTTTGAGATGACATTGGTTCGCCAAGCTGTCAGCACCACACCTGTGGTGGCATATGATACCACAGTTTCGGCAACGAATTTTTAACTAGTTACAGTTCTGTTTTTGAGTGAGAAGGTTCTACAAGTACTGTATTTCTCTTGTTAGTGGAATATGGTGTTTGCCAATTGTGTTATGTAAAATTACTTGAGTTGACCGTGTCAAACTTGGTGATGCAGTTCCCAGTATGGCAAATTTGAAACATTCCTGGGGAAAATGTTTCAGAAGTGGTGATTTTTTTCAAAAATGTCTCGGTATGTTATGTTGAAATTTTTCACTGCTGCCTTATAAGAGTGCATTGTAAATGTGAGTACTCTGACAATTAAGTACGTTATCTGCATGTTGTAGCTGGTATTTTTGGCATATTCAAGAAATAAAAATGTAAATTGTATGTTGGTTCTTATGTATGATCTTGGCACAAAAGGTACATCTAATCACAAACTACAAAACACAGGAATCTCTAAAAGCTTACCTTACCAAATGTCTTAGAAAATCAAAACTTGTATATCGTTCTATGCTCTGGCCACCTTTTGTCGATTACTTTATAAGAAAACTTCAAACTGTTCGACACATTGTATGCGGCATTTAAAACAAATATGATCCAATTATCAACAATTGTAATGAAGTTTCAAATCTCTGAAATATGAGGTCTGTTAGAAAAGTATCCTACCTTTGGCTGAGGAAAAAAACTGGCATACTGGGAGCGTTGGAAACCCAGTCTCCCTCAAAGAAGTCGTCTTGGGACTCCACACACTTCTCCCACCGATGCTGCCATTGTTGGAAGCATTCCAAGAAAGCATCTTTCAGAATGGAGTTAAGCTTGGCTGTCATTGCAGACATAATGACATCTGTCTGAAATTGCACTCCTTTCATTGACCTCCTGAGTTTGGGGAACAGCCAGAAGTCACAGGGGGTTGTATGAGGGTAGTAAAGGGGCCTGTTGAACAACAGTAGTATTCTTATTTTATTATTATTATTATTATTATTATTATTATTATTATTATTATTATTATTTTTTTTTTTTTTTTTTTGCCAAAAAATCTGAATGAAATGGGAGGATTGTGCTGGAGCATTGTCATGATTTTGGTGCCAATCTCCTGTTGACATCAACTCTGGTGTCTTGCACCGCATAGCATTGTGTAGGCGACTGAGGAGATCCCTGTAGTAGTCTTTGATGATTGTTTGACCTTGTGGTGCTTACTCATGGTGTACCATATCTCGGGAGTCAGAGAAAGTAATCAGCGTGACTTAGACATTGCTACATGCTTTGGGGATTTGGTGTTAATAACGTGGAATGCTTCCATTGTGGTGACCGGAAGTTGGTTTTGGGGTTGTACCTGTATACCTAAGACTCATCTCTTGTGATTATGGTGGTCATGAAGTCAGGGTCACTGTTTGAGGAGTCTAGTATGTCCTGTGAGACTTCAGCAAGAGACTTCAGCAGAGACTTCAGCAGCTTGTTGCTTTTGCTCTGCCATACAATGAAAAACTGACTAGAGCATTACCCACTACCTCACTCAAATGCTACTTACCAGTAAAAGACGCTATCAATAAGTGGGGAAAAACTCACGTACGTGCACAAAGGTTTAAAGTCAGTTCATGCAAGCATGCTTGATGCAAATCCATCCATCCATCCATCCAAAGAAAAAGTAAGGTCAGATACTTTTCTAACAGACCTTGTATACCAACATCAGTTCAAAAATTTCACAATATTTTATTGTCTTATAAAATACTTGCTGGTAATATACAACATTATGAATTATTCAATATATTTGAGCTATTCCTTGAATATATTCATAATACTTTATGTATGATTCAACAATTACTAGATTAAGTAATAATTATATAACACATCAATATTTATGTACATTTACTACTTAAAAAGTGTACTTCTTTATGAGTGAACGAAAATCATATGTCGTAAGAGTTTTGAACGCGTGAACTGAAGCCTATTGATATAAATAAAATTTAAGATAGAAATCTCACATATATTTTCTTACGCTCTGTTTTGTTTTCAGGAATGGAAAACAAAGATGGAAGAAGAGCAAGCTGCATTGAAGCTCTCCGACACTCCAAAACTTACTATCAAAGCCATTGGAGAAAAACTTGCTCAGCTGGATAGAGAGGTAAAATTTTGGGATGTGTTTTCTTTAAAGACCATGCAACTCTTCTATCCTTGCTATGTTTAATGCATTGCACTGATATGGGTATGTTTCACTTCGGCAGTGATGTAGTATTCTCTATTTTCTAAGTTGGTACTCTGAAGTGTCAAAAAATTTAAAACTTGTTATCATTCAATATTTTTAAAACTATTTGACACATTAGAAACATCACATTAAGCTATTAGGGGCCTATTCATATAAACAGTACACCCCAACAGCAAGAGTAGTAAATGTTCTACTCTTTTGACTGCTTTATTGCATATTACACAAATGCATGTAATTCATTGCATGTTTTTCTTTTTAAGGTCAAATACCTTGTGAATAAGGCAAAAATTTGGAGGCCATCTAAAACAAAAGAAGATAAAGAAAAAGGTAAGAGTATATTTGTACCCTTTTAGTGGTTTTATAGTAGAGTGATTAGAAGTATTTTATAGTGCATTTATGTGCAGCATACCTGTGATTGCATTTCTAATTACCAACCATTGTGCTACAGATATTTTCAACTGGTAACCTTATTAATTATAACCTTATCATTTAATTGTGTAATCAGTTCTTAGTGAATTTCGTTAATCAGGTACATTCTGAAATTATTTCCTTATAGAACATCATAATTAAACACAAGTTGCTTCCTAGATCAGTTAGGTGAGGTTTTTATTGGCAGTTTTTATTTTAGGATGTGATAAATTTTCCAAATTTCATTTTTTTCACAAGCATCTACTATTTGAACCTTTTTCTGGAAGCAGAGCACATCAGGAATTCCTTTTCTTACATAATTCCTGGATTAATAAGGTCTTATGTGAGAAAATATGTTGCAGAGTCCCCTAATGATACAATCTCTGAACCGTCTGCAGAGGAGCCTGAGGTGCCAGAGGTGCCAGAACAAGCATCAGAAGGTGTCAAGGCATCTTCAGCAGCCAAAGAGGATTCAAAGGACTCCACAGAGAAGGCAGAATCCAAGCCTTCACCTTCACAGTCATCCGAGTCTCCATCTCCTCCATTAGAAACCTCGTCAAAAGACACTGTAACGGGTGATGAAGATGATATTCTGCCTCGGCGGCAGACAGCAGACGCAGCGCGTAGCACGGAAGGTGAGACCGAAACCGCCTCATGGTTCTCATCTGCCGTCATAGTGTGTGTCATCCATCTGCTCTTTGAAATGATGCCAGCATAGAGAGAACTGATGGTGACTGAGAGATGATCTCACTCTAAGCGTATGTAGAGTTCCATCAGATGCAGATGACTGGGGCAGCGTAAACCGGGTCACACTCACTGCATGCCCAACTTGGTGCAGTCCTGGTGTAGCATCTTGTTCCAAATCCATTGCATACAAATGGGGCCAACACAACTTCTCAACTAACAAGTGTTGAAATTGTTTTCATCTGGAGACCTATATAGAAATTTTTTGAAAAAGAATTTCATGATAGCAAGTTGATTTAACCAAATTAAATTTGCCTTGAAGAAACCTAAGCTTAAAATAATAAACTAGAATGTACTAAGCCCTCCACTTTTTTATACTAATGTTGGGGAGAAGTTTGTGTTGACTTTGATAAAATGTGTTTGTGTGCATATCTGAAACAAGGTGTTTCGGATTCTTTAATTGCTAGGATGGAAGAGGTAAGCATTACTCAAAATTGTAGTTTGATCTGTAGCCCGGGTGTAAGGCTACATAAGACAAGTTGAATTTAGAGTTTCTGAACTGTTGACTGAATTATAGGTTACAGTTGACTTGGTTAGTCTATTTTCAAAAATTTGCAACCAGACCAGTACATGTTTGTTTGTTTTTTAATTTGTTTCGTCTAGATAGATGCAACGCACCTTTAAACCCCTTGGGGGCATTGTGCGCTTGCGCATTTGGGGGCTTTGGGATCTTGGAGTAATCCTTCATTAACCAGTGCACTTTTAGGAGTAATTCTCGATAATCAGTAAGTCATATGTCATGTCGCAGTCTGTTGTCAAGAGGACTGCCAGGTAGCTTATCCGTGTATGTACTTCTTACTTCGCACTCCTGGGTCACTACCCAGAGGTCACAATTGGGAAGGAATTAGGATAGGGTTTAGGACACTTGACAGGGGTTACACTATCCCTTGTGAAGCAGCCAAACTCATTTTGTTTGAACAAATTTCACATGGGAATAGAACCCAGACCTCCTGGGTGAAAGGCAAGCTACTTTAATCTGAGCCACAAGATGACACCTAGTTATGTTATGCACTAGTTCTGTGCACATGGACAAATTCTAATTTATTTTGGAAAGTACTATAAGAGCTGGTAATTTTTAATGATAATATTGCATGCATCTTAAATCCAATGGAATCTCATTAGCATTCTTTTCAAGAGACCAGAAGTTTTGAACATGTAACTAACACAAAAGGTCATGTGTGATATTAACTAATGGAATCATGAATAAGAACTAAATAAAAACTAAATTACTTGGGAGGTAATATACATGTACTAATAATTAAGCCAATTAATTGACGAGAAAAACAACAACTAGCACACATCCTCTATCAAATGCAAAGAAATTTTTGGTAGGTAACACATCACAAAGAATGAAGATGACAGAAGCACAGTTGAACATATTTTCCTAGTTCAGGGTCTTGATAGACTTGTGGCTGATCATCAGCTGTGACACAGTTATCCAATTGGGAGCTTTAATACCAAAAATTAAAGACATAACAAAACTCTTGATTGGATAACCATATCCAGTTGTTGATCTGTCACAAGACACTCTGTTTAAATCGGACAGTATTCAAACAAATCTAAAATCTCCTAAATGTCTTCTGAAGATACCATTGTATACTCTCTGAACTCTCAAATACCCTGGAGACAGCACACGTTGAAGAAGCTGCTGCTTCACCAATAATCGCGTGAATCATAGAACTTGTTACTGATAAACTTTTGCACATGCTCAGGGTGATTTTTATATATTTAAAGGAGTAATTTAATAGAGTTGGGACTGGAACTTAGAAACACGTGATGTGTAGGAAAACATGGTAATGGGGGGGGGGGGGGGGGGGGGGGGGGTGTTAAGAGATTCCACTGTAAATAAATATCAGTCATATTTTTCTTAGTTAATCAGATTCTTTTCCAGGTCCTGTTAATGGAAATTCTTCCAACTTGTAATAGCAATGAGTGATAGCATCACGAAACTAGTCACATAAATACAAACCTATAGTATGTGCTGTTTTGATTCAGCTGAAGCAAGTTACTCTGCCAGAACCATTTGGGACAACTTTTGTTTATGTAAACATCATTGAAGGGAAACCTTGTGCAAATATTTCTCAGTATATGAAATGTTAAATTGTTGTCTAGTTGTGGTTTATGCTAACCAGTTTCAGGCTAAGCAAAAAATCATCTATAGGGTGGGACTAATTTTCTGCTTTGGCAGTGCAATGAAACTTCACAAACATGAGCTTGCAGAAACAAATTTACTGATTATATGAACGGACTTAGACGTTTCTGGCTATTTGTTATTGGAAGAAATGTTACGTAAAATGGATTTCAGTTGGAAATTGAATTGCAAAACTGTTAAGTTATCACTTGCTTCATTAAATCTCATTTTCTCCATTTGGATATTTTAGTTGTTTCCCTCCTGATGTACAAAAATTGAAGTTACATGTAAACCATTGTAGTTATTACATTAGTTTATTATTTTTACTACTATATTTATTTGGGCCCTCAGAAACAAAATTAGTGAGTTAACATGAAATTGGTACATAGATACACGTTATTTAAGCACGTGCATGAAAATGTAATTTGTGAATACTTCTCAAGGCTTTATTTTTCAAGACCTTTTCAAGTGTAGTATAGTGCACTGGAAGTTGTTCTTAAACTAAAGAAATCCTATAATTCTAAATCAATATTGTTTAGCTTAAAATATTTATTTTTAGATCCCTTAGAATTTGTGCTAACTGAAGTTTCACTTAATTGTGGGTATACCAAAATAAAGTTTTTGTGCCTAATATTAATTAATTACATCATTAATATAATTAACAAAGAGGAATTGATTCAGATTTTTTTTTTTTTTTTTTTTTGCAATATTAACCCTTTGACAGCTCTGGACCTGTTGATGTGCAGAAAATTTCCATGCCCAAGGGTTACTGGACATGTTAGCGTGCAGTCTGGTTGTCACTAAGAGCCTCTGGATGTGTACATATGCAACGCCTTTCTCATTCTTATAATGCCTTTTGCAAGGACCAAATAATTCCAGAGAGGATTTTAGTGGTATCTATGTGTGGTTCGGAACATTAACTTGATATTTTGATGCTGTAATGGTTTGTTGTTCTTACATTTCTATGATTTAGGTCATGGTTTTGTTACAATACAAATACTTGCCTAGAATAGTGCACTCTGTATAGGAATGACTGAAGTTTGTTTCTTAAATTCTGTATGCATTGCTAGAATGAGCTTCAAGGAGGAAGTCTCTCTATCAGACACTGCCTCACTAAAAGAAATTTATGGTCTCACATCTCACTTTTTACTATTGTACGACTTTTTTTACTAACGTTCGACTTTTCAATCCTGTTGATGTCCTTGAAATTCCGTTAGGTCTTAACCTAACTCGCATTTCTTTACACTTTTGTTACTTGCCTCTTATTTGTGGAGTTGTTCAAAATTTTCTTGATTATCATTTAATTTGCTCCGTAATTTTGAAGTAATCATGACTGATAAAAGCTTAGCTCAGACAGCAGTAGGGTCAGAAAAGAGCAGATGGCCACAAGGTGCGACTTACTCTTGGTGTGTCCATAGCAGTCAAAGGGTTAATGCAATTGTAGTCTAAAAATTCCAATTGGGGTCCATTGGGGCTCTGTAAATTAAGAAGAGCCTGTATACAATTTTTTTTCTTCTTGTAAACATTTTTCCAATTTTGACAAATTCTTCAAATAGCCAGATCATTTGTACATTAACCATGTGGTTCGGATAAAGCTGTATAAATGACGATGATAAGTTCATTTCACATCATTAATTAATCATTAAATTAAGTTTTGATAAATGTTGGCTTTAGCCAAGGAGTGCTGGCTAAAGTAAGGTGGTTCTCTGAACATGAGATGTCTTGTAGGTTCACGAGAAATATTTTAGTATAAAAATGCATTGGGAATAATTGTGGTTCATGTACTCAAGATTGTTTTATGTAAATTGCGAGCACTGGAGTCATATCACCTAAATTTGGAAATGCATGGCATTTTCAGAAATTTTCAACTGATGCAGAGGAATTCGAAACTACACACATTTTCTCGTACTTTACTGAGAAACTTCCTATCAGCAGTCTGTTTGTCATATAATATCTGCTAACTTACTTTCTCTACCTAGCCACCCCCTCGTGGCTAGTTTGCTTCAAAGCTGTTTCTACTTCATACTTTATCAGTACATTTTTGATAATGTGAACAATAACAGGTCAATACACAAATTATATTTTGAAATTTGCCACAACTTATACATTTCATCACATACCACTTTAAATTGTTTGTAAGTGACCTTTGTCATTAATAATTCCATTCATAGTGACTATCCAACTTTGGCAAAAAATTGTACAAAATGAATGCATATTTTAAATGTACTTACTTAAAGTTACTTGCATAACAGCAGTGTTCCTAGTCTGTTAGCTATTGAGTGGGGAGGAATTGTCCTTGAATGTTGTCAGTCATATGTCAAGTCAATTCATAAATAGTTGCCATTTTTTTCCTATGGGCCAGGGGCTTAACGCCATTAGTATTGGGAGATCCAATATGATCAGCTATGCAGGATTCCAAATGCTGCATAACTTCTGTGACTTCATTTAGTATAGTTATGAAGTTCAGCTGTAGGCTATTCTCCCTTGTAATTTATATTTTCCCTTCAACCTATTTTGTGCTATAATTGGCTATGAGAGCATGTATAGTATTATAATAGAAGTTCTCATACTTGTTTTTCCTTTCACTAATATATACTGTGTGTAGAGAAAGTATTGTTGTGCACTGCAAAAAGTGCTGACTTGGGGAAAAAATGGATTTTGTCACTGATATGTAGTACATTACTTTTGTGGATACATGGTCTAGTAAGATTACTGGTTTGTTTTGGGGGGTCCTTGGTTCTGAAATAATTTTTCTCACTATGTCTCTCTGCCTGTGAACAAAGCAGCACTTCAGCCATAAATTGTACAGGGTTTTTATAAAAATTGATGTACCCCAATCAATTTGGGTACTGTCATGAGCCTAGAATTTGAAACAGATTTTTGAAGTTTTGGAAGAACTTTATATGAAAAGCTTTTTAAAGTTTTATCAAAAAAAGTGGGGAGGGGCTTTAAATTTTTTGCTTGAATAGAGCAAAGTAGGCATTTAAAAAGGGCACAGGTCTAATTTTCAGAACCATCTCTGAATCGTCAAAAATTGTGTTAGTATAAAATTTTTTTCTAACACCCTCCTTGAACTAAATTATTGAAGATTTTCCTTACTGATCCATTCTTCAAAATGAGATCTGGAAATGTCACCCATTATATTTTCAAAAATAATAGTCGTTTTCATGTAATTGTGAGGGAAATGAGAATTAAAAATAATACACAAACAACTTTTCAAAATAACTGAAATTTTTTCTTTCATTTTTAGCTTGAATAGAGCAACATTTGCCTAATATTATGGCATAGGTTCAATTTACATTAAAATGTCAGAAATTTTTAAATTGCAAAATTTCATCTTTACTAAAGTACCCTTGATATATTTAACCAGAACTGATGGTGTAATGGGTAAGACGATCATGAATCCTATGTGCTAGTGTTCAAACTCAAGCCCATATATTAAAATTTATAGGCAAATATTTTTGTGGGTTGGAAGCAAATTTGTGGGATCAACTAGTATTACAATAATGTTGTTTTTAACCATTATAAATTGTACAATAAAATATGTGATGTAGTAGCACAATTAGTTTTGGTTGCCCTGGCTAAATAAACTCATAACATTTTCAATCAAAGTGTATTCCAAAATATTAAATCACTGTGTTTCTCCTCTTGAGATTGCCAAGTGATGGCAAACCTCCTTTTCTGACTGCCATTGCAAAAAAATCACTTTTTGTATTGTCCCCGTGAGAGAAATATTTAGAAAAAAATCATTCAAAACTAGCCTTTGTCCTGTTTAAAGTCATTATTGCTTCTAGTATTGGCCCTTTGACTTCTGATAGCTGATCAGTGCCCAGTTGCAGTTTGTTTTTTGAAATAACATAATTATTTTTTATCAATAGCAGTCGGTTTTGCCAAATATGTAAAATGCATTATTTGGTCATTTGTCTCAGATTCCCAGGTATGTGTAAACATCTCAGAATATTGTCACCAAAGTCAAAATCTTACACGTGTGTAATATTTGTGATCATTTAAAATTCAGCTTTAACTTTTATTTTCAATAAAATGTTATAGTAGTATTTTTACTTATATATGCTTATATAATACTTTTGGTACCATCTGTTAAACTTAAAATTATATATGTACTTTTTAAAAATACTTGGTGTTTTAAAATGACATTTTCAAAAAAAATTTACTTACATGCTTAAAAATTCATAGAAAGGATCGTTCTAGAATCTAAGCTAAATCGTTCTTGAACTAAATTATTGAAGATTTTCCTTGCTGATCAATTCTTCAAAATGAGATGTGGAAATGTCACCCATTATATTTTCAAAAATAATAGTCGTTTTCATGTAATTGTGAGGGAAATGAGAATTAAAAATAATACACAAACAACTTTTCAAAATAACTGAAATTTTTTCTTTCATTTTTAGCTTGAATAGAGCAACATTTGCCTAATATTATGGCATAGGTTCAATTTACATTAAAATGTCAGAAATTGTCAGTAAAATTTATACAGTTATCAAATCTCTTCCATCAAAGCACATGAATATGTCCTTTACAGAGGTATAAATTTGGTCATATTTCCAGAACATTAATATGTTTAATAATTTGAGATTCTTCTTACAGTCAGTGTGGTTGTATGGGTGTCTTAATTCTAAGAAGTTTTCTATATTCTCATTACTGTTCATTCTTTTAATAATCTTTCGTATCTTTGTACCTGACTATTGCTAACTTCTCATTGTGGTCTTGCATCAATTAAATTTTCTCTTTCTTTCTTTCATTCTTTCTTTCTTGTAGCCATTTGAATAGTAATCTTGTGGAAAGTTTTAAATTTCTTGTAATATTCTGTTCATGACCTGATGTGAAGAATATTTATATCAAGTAAAAATTAGGCAAGCACGGACTTTTTTGTAATTTTGAAGAAAAATCAAGAAACATCTTTATTATTAAGGCAGTAATATTCATTTAAAATTTCATCAAGAAAAAAAAAGTTAAAATTTCAATTCGCCATGTTTATTAGTAATGTCATTTTCTAGAATCAAGTAACAATAATTTGTTTCCAATGCTCTCTGTTTTGCCTTATCTTTCATATCTATCAAAGGAGTAGCTTACATGGGAATAGTTACAAGCTTTACAATGTAAAGTAACATATGCTGTATAGTTAAAAGGTTTACCATTGGGTTTTTTTTATGCTAAAGTGACACTGATGCCACAGAATGCTTCAAAGCAATTTTAACTGCCAAAGGAGTAACTACATAAAAATCTGTATTTTTATCATGCATCTCTAATTTTAATTTTAGAATTTTAGTGTTGGAAGTTCTGTAAGTTCTGTTCTGTTCACCAGTTGAATCTCAAAGTTATGATTCATTACTATCTACCAGGAAGCCATTGCCAACTATTTAAGACAAGTGTCAGTCTTCATTCTTATCTAATAGTGAAACAAAAGAAAAAAAGAAGGGGAAAAAAAATGAGATTGCATACAAAGAATCAAGCAGAATTTTATCAGGAGATTGTCTCCCTCGCATGCTTTCTTGTAGATAAAGCTATTTTAATCCCTTATTAGTGTATAAATAACCATTATTTTAAATGTGATTAGGGAAAGTTGTAGTTTAGAGCTTATGCTCAAAACTATTCTTTGGTTTCGAAGAATCAACTTGTGTGTCAACTTGCTAGAATTTTACTAGGTAGAATTGTGTTAAGGAGGCCTCACACTGTAAGAGAAAGACTTGTTTTGGAGGAGCTGCTGTGCTTGGTCTAAGGTCATCGCCATTGCTGGTCATGGACAGAGCAGGCAAAGGCCTGGGGCCCAGAAAGCTGAGAACCCCGAAAATTTAATAAATGGCAATAAGCAATAAACAAAATAGACAAAAATTTCAATTTCATGTAAAAAAATGAAATAGATTTTAAAAAATAGTAAAAAATTAAGAGGTACTTGTTAAAGTAGTTGTTGCATTTAATTTGTAATTGCAATTAATTTGAGAACTGAAAGGGATTCATTAACAATTTTTTTAAAGTAAAAATATAAAATGTTATTTTTTTGTTTTTATTATTTTTATCATAATTATATTGAACTTAACCTCACAACTGGAGTAACACTCAAAATATCTGGGAGATTTGTATTCTTTCTCTTTCTAGACAATGATCTGAAATTCAAATAATGGCTATGAGAATGCGTGTATAACTTAAATTGATCAGTTTCTTGTTACAGTCAAAATGTGAGAGTAAGTTGATAAGTACCTGCACGTTTATTCCAATTGTCAGTAAGTTGACTGTACAGCTTTGTATACATCCTCTTAATGTCTTTGTGATATGAACATGTATCAGAATCTGAAATTCAGAAGATTTAGGTTGTAAAATTGAGTGCAGGTGCTTATTGACATTCCCTTGTATTTGTAAGAAACTTCTATTGGACTTTTTTTACTTATGCTTTGCCAATTAACCAAGGAACGCATACAAGCAAACTTTCGTCTCTTTCACTTTTCACCTTTAACACTTCCATGAGAAATAATATATAAATGTGGTTACCAGTTGTACCACACACTTAAGAGAGGGGCTGTGGTGGTCTACAATGTATACAGAATGAGTGATTTCAGGTTTCAAAAAATGCAGCAAGTTCCTCATAACCTTACGTACTGCTAAATTATTAGTTAATTCTGTTACTATTTTGGCCGTAGAAACATAAGCAGTTCCTGTTGAAAGAATTTTTTGTGACTTTTCATTTTTATTTTCTTTTAATTTTTTTTAACCACGTGTATATCATCACAATTATATGCACATTTACATGATTCAAAACACTGTTTTAGGCTCGAAAGATTATTATCTTTTGTGAACAAGTGTATTGCAATTCTCAGAGCCACTCAGTTGATAGGCTAAGATTTTTGATGGCCTAAACTGTCATGATAGCAGAGTCACATTCAATACAGGACTTCTAATTTGCACTCCCATTACCCAATTCCAAATTTTTATTTCCAAATTCCAATATCCAATTCCAAAAATCTTCAAAAAACTGCTGAGCAAAAACAAGTGTTCATTTGCCAAATGACAATAAATTAATTTGCTTTTTCCACCTGAAGTGACTCATCCTGTATATAAATTTTGAATTTTATTACCTTTTCTGCTGTGCCCCCCCCCCCCCCCCCCCCCTGCCCTTCAACTCGCTGTCCCTTACCCATCTCACCCTATCTTTCCTCGCTCCACACTCTACTCTATCCTGTTTTGCTGCATATCCATTTCCGATATCAAAACTTTTGTAAGGTAACCACAAAGAGATACATAATCTTTGGAGTTACGAACGTCTTAATATTTTTCTCAGCTGCTCAAAAGTATTCGTGCATAATTTAGGAACAATTACTTCAGTAGCTCAAATGTTTTTGTGAAATGTATGTAAATACTTTCCCTTTATGTAATTATATTTATACTAGACATCATTATTCTCGATAATGACAATAAATGGATTTCTTTTAAATGATTGCTAATAATCATCGACAATTACTTCGGTAAATTCCTTAAAAAAATACAATTATTTAAATCTTTGCAAACGCAAAGGGCACTGTTAAAACTTTGAGCATAACTCCAGATATTACTGACAAATCATCTTTGGTAAATTCCAAACAAAATTTACGGTTTAATCAAATGCAACCTGTCTTAAATAATTGAAAAATAATTGTTAATGTATAAATATAATATTGCAATAGGGAAATGATTTGCTGTATCATTAGAGGGTATAAAATATGGTTGTTTTAATGTAAGTAGGCCATTTTGTCATTCCAGCAATATTAAGTATATATTTTATCTTTTGATAACTTTCTCTCTTTTGCTTTTGCAGGTAAAGAAGAGGACAGCCATACGGAGCTTTAACCCATGTTGAAGTAGGCCTAGATTTTGTATTGAAACAAAAAGTGGGATTGTCACTGTTATGTGTCTTTGCAAGCAGTGTATGCGTGCACATGCATCCATCATTGGAACTCAAGGGGGGGCCAATAGCGACTCAACACAATTAAAGGGAGCTCTCGATTTCTCTTGTTACAAGAGGGTTTTGGATTCCTAGCCAAAGGTCAGCGAACAACTGCACAAACAGTCGGTTTGTAGACATACCTCAACCGCAAAGGAAATCTTGAGTTGGTTTGTTTGATTATTTACTGTTTCTGAGTCTTACCCCTCCTTTGTTTGCACACATCTCCCAATCATTTCTGTTTGTTTGTCTTTCTGTCATTCACAAACTTGGGGATTTTGTCTCTTTAGGTCTTTGAGCAGTGTCTGAAAATTGGAGAAGATATAGTGATAGAATCATTGGGTAATTATAGAGATTAATAGATCATTAGAAAGGGCACATGCTGTGGGATTTGTTTTGTATAATTAGACAAAATTTTGATTGCATGACTAGATGATTTGGGAGAATGTATCATTCACATATGTACCATTCCAGTTTACACTAGTCTTTAAAATAGAATTTTTTAATTGTTGTACCATTTCTTTTTCTAAGTTTTGGTTTCCTTGCTTGGAATAAAAATACCTCTTATTAACCCATGCATTTGTTAGCATCTAGAATCTTTCATGAATTGAAGGAAGATGCATGTAAAAATTAGTCACAAATGAACTGTCATTTCAATATGCTTATTTTCATGAAATATGCTGTGATATTGTGATGGTTTCCAGACAGTCTTCGAGGCTGCTTCCCTTCTCTGTGAAAGTAAGTCATTAAATACCTAAATCATATCTACTTAGTATTTTCTTAACAAATTGTCTATGTTTGTGGGACAGAAACGGGCCTTGCCACTTACAACAGCTACAAATGTATGTATTTTTACTTTCCATCCCCAAATCTAGAGACAAAATTATACTCCTTGGAAACGTGTTATTCTGTTCGCTCTCCTATGAACTCTTTCAAAAAATTTCTAACTTTTTTTCCCAGTCTTTGCAATTTTTTTATTGAAATAAAAATTGTTCTAAAAAGTTCATCCCTATTGTGTACTATTTTTTAATTTAATGTGTTATAACGGTCTTCAAGTTAGAACTTTTCAATAATTTGAGACTACACATTGGATCTTTTTTCCACCGTGTTATTAATGGAAAACCATTTCTTCCAAGATTATTGTCCCAGTAGCTAAGAAATGTTTATACAAGAGTTCTTAATCACTCATTTTCCAAGCGCATCTCTCCCTGGTGACACTAATATATTACAGTAACTTTGTTCAAATTGTTTATTTATATTATATTGGACATCACAATGCCCAGCTAATGTTCAGGAAATGCAGTGTCTTGTAATTGTTTTGTTATTGGCTCTGTTTACTCTGTGTTTATAATCCCAAATGTATAATGGTGTTTGAAATGATTTGTGTAATGTATTTAAGAATGATGTATGTATTTTCAATCAGAATTTTCTTTTGAAAGATCACTGGGAGTGGTGCATGCTTCCTTGTAAGGAAAAAAAAATGTTTTGTAAAAGCACTCGTGGTATATAAAGTAAGGTTGTTTTAACGTTTATTCTCGAGTGTGGTAGTTATGATGGAGGAAATTTCCAGTCGCTCATGGAAAGAGTAACTGCAAGTGCTCTTTTATAAGGTTATTACCTAAAACTATCTTTCACAATATGTGGTAAATTTTCTTAATGGTTAGGAGTTGAATCAATTGGGAGAGATAAAATGAATAACAATTCAAAATCCTTCCTGTGTATTCAAACATGGCTGGATCATGTTTCATAGAAATGAAAGCAAAAGGTGTTTGACTATAGAAAAAAAAGATAGATTTAATGTAGATACTTGCATCAAGATTTTCAAAGAATTATATGCTTTCATATAGAGTTCAAAAATTTGTGAAATGTGTAAATGTGTAAAAATTGGATTCAAGATCAATAATTGTGCATACGCAGTAATCGGCTATTGGTTGTTTGTAAAATGTTTTCTCAGTTACCATTCATTTACAATTAACGTGTTTTTTATCATTACAAGAAGTGGCTCAATATGAACTTGATTAAAAAGTATCTATCTGCTGCACATGTATATTCTGAAAGCTGAAACAAAAAGTGCAAGAGAAATTTTGATTTACAGATGTGTGTTTGTGTGTCTTATAAATATATAAAATTTTTGAATATGTGCATTGATATGGAAATGTGTGTGTGTGTGACAGTAGATTATATAATACCTGTTACAATTGTAAAATATGTTAATGTATTTGTGTCCTAATTTATCTTGTATATCTAAGAAAATCTGAAAAAATTACTTTATTGTGTATTATCCTTTTGAGACTTGCACAACACTGAAACAAAGAAACATCTCTTGAAGTAGTTTGGAAAGGACAATTTCTAAGGAGAAAAATGAGTCATAAAAATAAAATGTCTAGGTTTCATAAGAGGATTATAATTGTTGAAAGATTATCATAGTTTGATATAAGTATATATTCAGCACTATTACAATGATGTCATTATGTTTGACATAACGTGATATAATTTACATATTCTCTTTCTCCTAACTCCATTTTTTAGAAGAGTCGGCACTTATTTCAGTGAAAGATTGAGTTTTTCTTTCTTCAAATGTTTGGCAAGCACTGAAGAGTTGTATTCTGCTCTAGTTTGATATAAATAAAAATGTCTCATCGTGTGGTATGGCATAGCCTGTAAATAAACTTTCTCAAATTTATTTTCTAATTTATCATGCAGAACACGATTAAAATGTTTAAATTATATTTAGATCAAACATATTAAATGAAAACTTACTTCATCAAATTATAGTGAAACCTGCCTTACATGATCGCCAATGATTGTGAATAGAGGTGTGGCTGCTTAATCAAGGTTATGAGATTATTAGAAGTGTAAATCAAATCTAATTGCTTTCAAATGATGAATGTTTTCTTTAACATTTTTAATTGCCATAAGTGATAAAATAAAATTCCAATGAAGATCATTTGTCTCTCAACTAATATCAAAACTTGACTCGTCACTCCTCTTGGTTAAGAAACTCGCATTCCATCCTCACGGAATTGAACAAGCAAACTGTTCTTGAAGATGCAATGGACATTCACATGCAAATCTTTACAGCAGGGTCGTCTGATGAACTTCAGATAAGATTAATACACATGGCGTGCTCTGTAGTCGTTAACAGATTCCCAAAAAAGGGAAGTGTGCAAGTATGCAAAACAGAATTGTAAAATGTGTAAAGTGAGCATGTTTGTTTCATTAAGAGATATTTATTAAAATCATATGTTTTGTGAAACAGAATCGAATCCCCCTGCGAGATATAGGACTTTGGATGTTACCGTTCAAGGAAATCTGATGCATCTGTTTTGGGAAAATATTAAATCATCAGCAATTTCTTTTATAATATAGCTCAAAATTACTTGAGGTGATCACTTAATAAAGTGTCATATGGAAAAATCAATCAATTGCATTAAAATATGGCCGTTTCTGGAGGTGACTGTTTGACCAGGTTTCACTGTAGTTCAGTTAATCTAATTTCTTGTATGTACCACTCTTAGTGATTTAAAATTAACTCTAAAACCATGATTTAAGCATAGAGGAAGCATTCTTTCTTCCATATATAAGTATTCCTGTTTCATGAATACATTTGCTATCTTAATAATGTAACTTCTTGCCTTTGCCTATGCCCTTAATGTGTATCCACTTTTAGTTGGAGCTAATAATCAGTGACTGGTTTGAATGAAATTGTACTCAGGCTGATAGCAAAGTAAAGGTATCATGAAGAAATAAAGTAAGAATACAACGGTAAATATATTAAGTACCATTATCCTCAAATGGGGATCATAAATATTTGTTATTAGTATGTTGCTGTTATTAAGAATTTTTCAAGACCTTCATAATATTCCTCTATCTCATGGGTGTCCAACTTGCTAGGCCTTAACCTTAGCAACGAAAACGTTTAATATGGTTGCGGGCCATATTTTGATTGGATGATCTATGCCTGACTTCCTCGTATTATTCATCTCAGCAGTTTGCCCGGCTGCTGTGAAACAGGGAAGTAATGGAACCATGCGTGATTTCTGGACGTATGATAAATTTAGTGGAAAAATATTCTTAAATATAAACTTAAACAATTTTTACATTAAAGGGGTGTTGACCCCAGGAGGGTGCATGTGCTAGGCGTGCTATTTTCTCACCCGATGTGGATGCAAAGGCTTTTTATTTTTGCCTAACTTTTCGCGGTTCCAATAAATGTCACTGCACCCCGGTTAGACAACCCTGCTCTGTCTGAACATTTGAAAATCCAGTGTTGACATTAGGAGTTTCTTAGAACTTTAATGAGGGATGATTGCACAAGCAAATGGGCAGCATTTCTTTGCTGTGCAATTGAGAGATACATTCATTCTCAATCCCATATCTTGGTTCATTTGACATTTTTAGGACAAATATCCTTTGATTTTGAATCTGCCTATTCCAATAATGTTGCTTCATCATAACTTGATCATGAATCATTGATGCTTTAATATTTGTAGTATGTGACATTTTGTTTTCGATCCCCATTTGGGGATCATGGTACTTGACAAGTTGCAAGAACTTGCATTGAATGCTGCATTGTGCAAAACTTAGAAAAGGTGTCCATCTTCGACCTCTGCGTTAAAACTCACATATTTTACAATTTAGAATTTCCTCTGAAAATATTTGAATTATTGGGTAGATATGGGTTCTGCAGCATCATCTCGAAACAGTTTTTGACAATACATTTCAATTTCAAGTATTAAATAGTGTACTACTTCAAAATTTAATACTATTTGCACTTAGTATGTATGAAGGAAAAAAGAAAGGTGATCCACAGCTGACATGTGGGTTGGGGGATAAGGTGTTAATAGAAATAAGGTGGCTAATAGAAATCATTAAACCTCAAGAACTTATTTTTGTTTTGATACCCTATTTCCTAGGTGTAAAGTGGTAAAAAAGAAGGAAAAAAAAACTGGAAGAAAGAGGCATTATCGTGAAGCTGGTAATTATTTTGAATGTATTTTCAAATGTTTATAGGTAACCAGTAAAAAAAGTAGGGCAAAATATCATGGTTCATGTGATAAATGTAATGCTCCAAATTTATTAATTGTTATAATTTCAAAGAACTTCAGTTATGTAAAATTTCAAATCATGGTAGTATGATGCCATTAGTGTAGATTATAAAAATAAAAAGAAGATAAAGATTGCAAATCAACTGCTCAACATATCTTATTGTACATTACAATAGATTTATGAGTGGAGCAGTATGAATAGTATGCACAAGAAAGTATAATTGAAATTTGAGAAGAAAATTTCTCATTCTTTTACCAATTTGTTTGATGTAGGCATTGTTAAGGCACATGTGTGATTCTGTTCTAAAAGGGCATACTACTCATACTCAACTATCCTCAAAACATGAACCACAAGTAGCTCAAAAAATATCAACCCTGTAAGGATGTAAAAAAATGTACTGTCAGATTACATATCTACTGTTTCATAAAGAAGTTTTGAGTAACATCTCAATTATATTAAAAATGAAACCTTAAATATATTTTATGTTTCAGGTGATTATTTTACACACAAAGTATTATGATAGTCCATTTGGAGATCAAATTTTATTTTATTCATAGAAAATATGTTGCAATTTTTTACAAATATATTGGGCCTGATGCATTTGTAGAACATAAAACAACAATGACAGATGTTTGCTAATTTTAAATAAATTTTGCTCTGTGAAGATGACCCTTGAAAAAATATACATACCTTACTACTTCCTCTAACAAATTGTCATCCTATCAAATACACATTTTTACCTGAATTTTGCTTAAAATGAATATCAGATATGATAATTAGTTTGATGAAAAATGATTCAGTGCATTATAGTGACTTATGAAAATAATTGTAATATTAAAGATAAACTAGGAAGATTAGGAAATGACTTGCTCTTACACAGGATGAGTTGGTATAGAAAATCTGTTAAACTTTCTGTAAGCCAACCATGAGTTACTTGCCAACATTTGTAAATATTTGAAATATTTTATTTCATGAATGTTTATTTATTGTGAGGTGATAAACAAAACGTTTTGTGTTATTGAAAGTAACAGTAACATTGTTGCGAGATTATTAGCTCCTGTAGCAAAATGGACCATATTTTCACAGAACTCAATTTTCATTAAATATATTTGAAACAATATTATTAACTATATGTATTGCAAACAATGTTATTTGCAGTTGTGTTTCATTAGTCTCAAAATGCAAATTATTTTCACTATTTTAGGAAAGATCTCAAAGAGATTTCTTACTGTGTTCATGACAAGAGTTCTGTGCAAAATGTTCAACTACAACCCTATGTTTTGGGAACTGTGAAACTGACTTTTCCATACCTGGTATGGTGACATTGTATTTGTGTGTGTTCTTCCAAGATCTCACCGTTTTTCATAGTTGAGTTGTTTAATTTGGACACTGTTAATGATGTCACATTAAATGCTGAAGTCTAATTTTGCAATTATTCTGTATGATAATGAGGTTATATTTTCTAATCTTAATGAATCTGTTGATAATATATTTTGCCATAACACAGGAAATGTTAATGAACATAATTTTATCAATGACATCATTCACAGACCATATTTTATTGCATAAAATCACCAAAGATTCAGTTGGTTGCTTTCTTCTGGAATATCAATATGGTTAATGCCTTTATGTCATCACATGAAAATAAAACAACAGTATTGTGTGGCTGTTTACTAGTGTTATGGAGTGATTATTGTGAACAATATCTTGACTGTGACTGAAAGTGTTATTTATTTTGAAAATAGTTATTACATGTGTTTGAGCAAATTTGAAGTGCACATGTTTTTTTTGATGTTTGTATGATGATGCTGGTGTTCTAAAGAAAACCAGTTATGCCACTAAGGCCACCTATCCTTACTCCAATGAATATCTCATTCCTATTCCAAAGTAGTAATCAGTGAAATCTTATAATAATAATAATAATAATAATAATAATAATAATAATAATAATAATAATAATAATAATAATAATAATAGCCATGAACCCTGATAAAATTATTTAAGTTTTACTTCATTGGCTATAATTTCTGAGTTATGTAACAAATCTTTTCCTCATGTTATTTTCACAATTTGTAACTACAGTTAACCACTCTCCATTCTTTCCTACACTGAAAAATTTGAAAAATATTATTTTAAGCCATCCAAAATTTAGAACTCAAAACAGTTTATTTGTGTCTATTTAGGTAATGTGATTAGCAGTTTCCGTCTTAAGAATTTTACATTTTCTTTCTGGCAAAAAATAAGCCAACTTCTAAAATTAGATATTGTGAATGGAACATTTCAAGAGGTTTTTTAATGTTTTATAGCTTTATCACAAATTCCAATGTGGTTTTACCAAACTTCAGATTTCTAAACAGTATCCCAAAAACAAAAGTTGCAAAACATCATCCACAATTTAATTTAGAATAGCTCCTGTCAGAAATGGAGTTGTGTTTACTATTAAAAATTGGCTTCTTCAACTACTGTCTTGCTCTGTCTTTTTTTACATGCCTTTTTATGCTTGATATTCGTAAAGAGTATTGCGTGGTGTCAAAAAGGTTATTAATTAAGAAATAATGTTAGTAGCTAGACAGATAGTTATACTGAACATAGACCCAAAGGTTTCTGATTAGCTAGTCCAATAAGTAACCGATGGAAAGTTGCGCAAAAAGGCATCAAAATTTAATACTCAAATTACACTTAAATGATGAGCGTAACAAAAATAAGTTGTAAGGTATGTAATTGTAGGAAATTTTTCTTAGAACATTTTGGTAAAACATAATTTTGTTCCTAAAATCGATTTTTTTTTCAGATTCAGGCAAAAAACAAGAAAATATAATTTTTTCGTGTTTATATTTTATAACTCAAATTCCAACAAATATGTTTTACCAAACTTAAAGATTCATAATTTCCTAAATCTTACTTAAAACTACAAAATTAAAGTTGGAGATTTTTGCTTTTGACAAAATCTGCTGTAAAGAATCGGGGCTTTAAAAAAGGTCAAGTGCAATTTTTTGGGGGGAGGGAAGTAGTTTTCGCGAAATTTGCCCTTGAAATTCTCCAAAAAATATTTTTTCTTAAAAACTGCTGCAAATTGTACCAGGATAGAAGTGACACTTTAAGTGACGCGGGTCTAATTTTCGTTGTACTCTGAATTTTCGAAAATTCAAATTTAGAAATGATGCGATAAAGTATGCGCGGTTGTTGCACCACTTTCATTTTGTAATAAATTATTTCTTTGGGGGTCGAATGTCGCCCAGGTTCTCGGTAGACTTGTAAACTACTAATAAATCTACACCAGTAAGCTCCGAGAAGCTCCCATGAAATGGGGTCGCAACTGGGTTTGTCGTTGCGTGGTGAAGTCCAATCTCGCCTCCACCCCGGCTCCTGGTAATGCATCTTCGGCAAAGCCGCTTTAAGAACCTCTTAGGCCCCTCTTGTACAACACATATTTTCATTCAGTGATAAATAAAGATATAACAATTGTACAGACAAACCTGTCGAGAACGGAACCTGTTAATAACGGGAAAATACGTCGGTGCCGAGAGTTTGGTATAATGCGTTAGGCCTAGAAATGTACCTGCTGGGAAAGGAAGCTGCTGAACGCGGAAATGGACTTCAATAGTTTATTTTGAATTGACAACCTGGCGGAAAGGATGAAGGAATGACCTTTACAACACTACGTGATCCGCTAGAAGTTGATAAGTTCATAGAGGGAGGTCCCGATTCCGATGACGCAGATGGTGTTCTTTCTCTCCCGGTCCAAGGAGCTTGTGTGAAAATAGACAGTTTCCTCTAAGTATGCAAAGCGATTGAACTGTTAGTCTGAACTGAGTCTTTAGTTAAGTGTGTACCGTGTCTTTGGTGTAGTGCTCCGTGAATTATGAGTTCTGGGGAGAGAAATCCCTTGAGGAAGTGTTTAGAGTGCAAAGAAAGAATGACAGACCATGCAATTTGTGAAAAAATTGGAATAAAAAAGACACTTGTGTTCATGATTTTTCAAGAGAAAGAATCTATTGTGCATAAGTGGTTGCAAGGTAACTCTACACTCTCCAAGGGCTGCAATAACTGGGAACGAAAGAGTCAACAAATTCACACGGGAATGGTTGGTCGCACCGCGGGCAAAGAACTCTTCCGTACCGATTTCAGGGTCTATTTTATTACTCGCGCAACTTTTCTTGAACGATGGAATAGAGAAATGCTGGTAGAGTGGGGGTATTAATTACAAAATCGGCCACTTGATTTTATGCAGCAATGTCCATCTCTGGAGAATCAAGTTACGCCTTAGCAACTTTCTCAATAATTTGCGTTCTAACTTTCTCACGAGTTCGAGGTATCTCCTGTGATGGATATTCACCTGCTTCGGTCATTTCTTTAGATTTGTTTTGGCGAAAATCACGGACAGAAGTTCTCGTCCTCAGAAAATAGTTTCTACTTCGCGCCAGTGAAGATGTATTTAGAATGTTGTCATCAGTGCACGCTGCGAACATTTGTGTACAACTGTTTGTGTCAGAGAGGGAGAAGCAACGTCATCGTTCAAGAAAAGTTGCGCGAGTAATACAAAACAAAGGCTACTGAAATCGCTCGTAAGTTAGACAGGTGATTTTAAGGATTCAAACCGGTTCACTATGGGATGAAAGTGCGATGTCCAAAAGTCATAACTCGGTAATTTGAAGAGAAAATCGCCTGAAATTTGGTGCACATATAGACATAAAGGAGGTAATAAATTTATTATTACATGTTGAAAAATTTCAAAATGGCGGCTCACGTATACGTACTGTCTTGAGGTGGAAAGAGAAATTAAAAATTAGCATGAAAACTTTTCTTATAAAGTTATTCATCTGTATTTTCATTAAACAAGATTTCATATTGTTATAAATTGAAAAGACATTATTCGCATTACTTATATTAAGTAATGTTTATTCTAATCACTAGAAAGTATCTATTCCATAACATCCTCATCAGATACTTCAACAAGATCAGATATTACCTCATTTCCTTTTTGTAAATTTGATTCTGTCCATATTTCAGAATTCATGTTTTATGGATCCTTCATATCGAAAAATAGATCGCACTAAACCGTTCAGCCAATTTCTTCAAAATTGATCCCCGATCGATCTGGAGACTTGAGAAGTTTCAACAGAATATTTTGATTTTTAGGCTACTTTACACGAAGCCGCAAAACATTTTCAAAAATGGCTACTAATTTTTTTATTAAACGTCTTAGGAAGCTAAGTAAAGCTTAATGGCAGGTCTCGTGTCCTTTGAAAAGCCAGATTTTTTGAAAATTGCAAAAGTGCAATTTTTTGATCGTCTTGAATAACTATAATAATGAATATAGATATTTTTCCTAATAAAAGTTGTTCTTTAAAGAGATATCTTCAAATAAAGACAGAATTATTTTTTTAGAAAATAGGAGTAGTGTCCATGTAATTTAAATGTTTTTAATTTTTTTTTTTTCTCAAACACCGCTTCAATTTTTTTCTTCAAGTTTATAAATCAAACGACGAAAATGTTATGCTGGTCCCATAATCGGTAAACTCTCCGCATTTTCGGAAAACTGCAAAAAGTTAACATTTCAAAACTACAAAATTGATGATAGCGATTTTGGCTTTAAACTAAGTCTATTCTAAAAATCAGCTCTTTAAAAAGTATCATGTACAATTTTTTTGAAAAAACGAGTAGTTTTTGCGTGTTTTGTGCTTGAAATGTATGCAATTTCTAAAAGAATTATTTTCTCCAAAACCCCTCATTTTTTTTTCACGTATTGGACGGGCGCTTGAAAGAATTGCGTGGGTCACATTTTCGTTGAATTCTCTAAATTTTTGAAAAGTACAAATGTATAAATTATGCGAGAAAGTATGTGCTGCTGTAGTTCCACTAGTTAGTTATAACGGACACATCGCAGGACGTATCAAAAGTTGACCAATTAGGTCAAATTTTACGATATGTTTCCACTGAGAAAAATGAATTCGACAATCCCATTAAAATAAGAATTACTGAATATTTCGTAGGATTTAAGAAAGTCGAAGGTCTATCAGCACGGGGAGGGGTTATATTATTGAGAGCATACAAGAACTAGGCATTGATTTACCTAAATGTAAATGTCAAGGAGACAATGGCGCAACAGTGCTAAGAGGAATTTACTACAAGGTGTTCAGAAAAAAAAAAAGAAGTTGACGATGCATTGTTTGTACACTACTCATAATTTAAATCTTATGCTTAATGACGTCATGGATGGGATACTAGAAGTTCAGACATTTTACTGTTTGTTAGAAGGAAATTATGTTTTCTTTGGTTACAGCATTCATCGGTGGAACATATTATCAAACGTGGTGGATTCAAATAAAAAGAGAAATAATCTTACATTAAAACGACTTTGACTTATAAGATGGTCATCACGGAATGATTCCTTAAGCTTTAACAAAAATTACATTTACTAACAAAATGTCTGAAACGAATGAAACTCGTAACTTGAAAAAAGAAATGGAAAATATTGAATTTGTTTCCCATGTAGTACTGCATTCCAAAAATACTAACACTCTTTCGAAAGCCTTTAAAGCCCTGATTTGGATTTAAAAACCAAATAGAATTCTCAGAATTTACTTGATGAAGCTTAAGAAGAATTGAAGACTGTTCGAAATCACTATAATGGTTTGATAAATGATGCAATGGGATTATTCGGTCTGGAAAGTAGACGTGAAATTTAACAATAAACGAGTGAAGAACACTAAAAGATATTTTGGCGAACCTTGAACCCATGTCTCACTAATGGCCAACAAATATACAAACTTAATATTTACTGGGATACTTAGATATTACCATTAATCAGTTGGATTGAAAAAGACAGAGGCAATTTCAAAAGTGATTCAGCCACAAGTTTTGATAGCTCTGTCGGGCGACGAAATTTACAAAGAAGCACTACACTTCAATGGAAAACTTGTCATCTCAGTTATTGTCTTTGCGCATTTGTTTAAAAAGTCAAATTCAGTGGCTGCAGGTACCTTAATGGGCGGGGGAGGAGACTATATTCAAAAATAGAAAACGAATTGAGATACGTTCAGTATCGGCGTAGGTCTACCGTGCGCATTTACATCGCACTTCTTGAATAGTTAAGCTTCTAAATTTCACAGTTTTTAAATATTGAACAGAATTACTATTCGTATCGATTATAAACACGAACCAGCGGTGCTAAAACAGCAAGTACTTTCTTGCGCATAGTTTAACGCAAAATTATGCGAAAAATACTCAAATTTTAGGAAAACTATGACCTTATTTCAAAATCTATCTTTACGGAACAGATTTCTATAAAGAAAAAAATCATCACATCATCAATATTTTAGTTTTAGGAAGACTCCGAAAAAGTTTTAAACTTCGAATAATCAGTCTTTTCATTTAAAAAAAATTATTTATTTATATATTTATTTATTTATTTGTTCATTCATTCATTTATTTATTTAATTATTTATTTATTTACTTACTTACTTATTTATTTACTTATTTATTTATTTACTTATTTATTTATTTATTTATTCATTTATTTTAAGAATGTCCGACTTCATGCGAAGTACCCCCAAAAATTAAAGTATCGATTTCAAATTCAAGGGGCCGTGCCATCAGCCAGATCTATTGGGGAATATCATTTTTTTTTTTTTTAAATCAGCTGAACAGTTTAATCGCTAGCGTTGTTCACAGACGGACAGATACGTTTTTCCGTACTTGTATTTTTGTTTCAAGGACTCACAAAACATTTTGGATACACCACGTGCTAGAGGATTTTTGTTTCTTAATTTAGCAACTGGATTTATCCACTTTATCCACCAGGGCCCTGTAATATGAGTTTTTTTCTGACGAAATTTCGCCGTTATTTCGCACAGCATTACCTAACTTTCTCTCTACTCCGCAACAAGAAAGTAAAAAAAAAAGAAAAAAGAAAAGAAAAATACAATATACAGCACGTCAACTATATCATACGTCTACCAGAACTTGAAAATCGTGTAAACTTCGCGCAAAACTGAGGATGAGACTGCAGCCCCTCGAGCTCCAATATTGACACAACAGCGGGGCAGCGAAATCAGCCATGCTCATACTTCGCTGCAAGTATAGCAGGGACTGGCAGTCCCATGGAGGGAAATGGAATTGCTGCAGAACACGACGGAAGCTTTTCGCGTCACACACGTACCAGAAATGGGTTATATTGGTCATGTAACTGAATGAAATACTATTTCGCATATTTTATTTTCATACCAAAAAGAAATTAAATAATTCTGACAAGGACTGGGGGGCTGCAGCCCCGCAGCCCACCCGCACCAGCCGCCACTGGACTCAAATCTCAAAACAAAGATCTGTTAAAAATCTTGTAAACTGAACATTGCTAGTAACAATGTTTCCCAAAGTGCGTACAATATTGACATTATTTTAGACACTCCCTGTCACGCGCGTCATAGCCGAAAGCACGTTTTCAAAATTAAAGCTGGTTAAAAATTATTTATGAAGTACAATAGCACAAGGGTGTTTGAATCATTTAAATATTTTATCAATTGAGCACAAAAGCGATCTGGTTGAAAAATAATACTTCTACTGTTGTTGACAAATTTGTGAATGTGAAGAAAAGACCAAAATATAATTTTTAATTATATCATGAAGTAGCAAAAATGATAATTTATTTTATTTAATTGTTTATTGTAATAAATGTTTTTCACTCCTAAAATTCAGATTATAATAACAAAATTAAATTAATGACATGTCTTTAATTAGGGGGCCCCCAAATAATGTTGGTCAAAGGGTGCCCTCTATTGAACTTACGCCGCTGGAAAGGGGATTGATTTGGAAACAATTTTAAACAATTATTTTCTCAAAAAACGGCTTCGATTTTTTCTTTTAAATTTTCATTCGTATATATCACAGGATGAGAACACAATTGGTGCTGGTCTCATTTCCTATGAACTCTGTCATTTTGAAAAGAGATTTTTGCCCTAATGTTCTAAAAATCAGCTCTTTAAAAACGGTCATGAACAGTTTTTTTAAAAAAACTAGTCGTTTTCACGTAATTTCTGCTTTAAATTAATGCAATTTGTAAAAAATGTATCGTCTCAAAAAACACTCTATTTTTTTTTCCATGGACAAAATAGGGAATCCAAAAGAATAGCTCACATCTCATTTTTGTTCAACTCTCTGAATTTTCGAAAATTGCAAATTTAGAAATAATGCGAGAAAGTATATGATGTAGTAAGTAGCACTGTTGTGTTAATCTCATCATGCTGAAAAATTGGAAAACGAGTCAGCATAGTCGCTATTGGAAAGGAGAGTGTCTGTGCTAGCATTTGCTGACGATCTGGTGCTGTTCACAAAAGATTCCCCAGAGGCTCAAGAATTGGTGCTGGAATAAATTCTCGAAACATCTTTATCACGTATAGAAAATTGCAAGAATGATTGAAGTCAATATTCAAAGGTGCAATGTGTTTAAAAAATTTTAACTGATATCAGAAGCAAAATAACGTTTTTTTCATTTGTACACAGTACTCTAGGTAAATTGATTTAAATCTAGGGGAAAAAAACAATAACTTGTTTTATAATTTCAAATGCAATTTTCAAACAAAGAAAAAAATTGAACACCAAGAGCACTTTTGCCTACCTTATTACGCTATCCCTTTTCCACAATTAGTGTGAAGAGAACTGTCCGTTTCACTTTGTGCCTTTGTTAGTAGTGTCTTTAATTAGGGGGCCCCCACATAATGTTGGTCCAAAAAACTTTTTATTTATTTATATTAATAATTTTAATATTATTATTTTATGCCCTTCAAAATGCTATAGTATTTCTACCCCATTTTAGTATTCTATGCTCAATTCTAGTTCATTTCAAATGATTGGCTTTCAAATGACTGCTCATTTGCGATGCATTTAGAACACTAATATTTTTCAAGAAAAGGACATGTATTTGTTTATTGCTAGGTTGTGATAAATAACATTTCAGCAAACTATCATTTGCATATATTCATATTTCAAACATTGATTTGTTTATTTGATGTAAATGATGACAATTGAATAATTTATTTTAGAAACCTGTCAAACGCCAAAATCTAAAACACACTTTAACGATGGATTACTGTTCCAGGAGGATAAATATATAGTTTAGTGCATATTTATATGAAAAAATATTCATTTATTAACTCTTTTAATAAAAAAGTATTTTGAAATCTGAAAAATTGGGAGAAATATTCTTAGTTTTCTCTAAATGATGAATTTGACGTTTGACAGGTTTCTGAAATAAACGATTCATTTCTGATTTACTGCAAAAGCAATGAGTCAAATGACACTTATTCAAGGATTGGAAAAATAGTTTGCAAAAAAAATGGTGACATGTCAAAAATGTAATACCAAACATGTAGATAAAAGTCACAAATATTTAGTACAAATATTTTACGAACTACAAGACCTATATTAACAATCAAATTCCTCAAAATCAATCCATCAATAAATTAAAACAAATTTTTGGAAGTCTTTTTGACTGCTCCCTGTCTTGCATATAGGACAACATTGCCAGCCTTCCAGTGTGAAAAGGGACAGAAACAAATTGTATGATGGAATCGTAGAAACGGGGTAACATTATGTACTTGTCAAAACCTCAGGATCCATTTCAAGATATTAAACATTCCAATATATTTAAAAAACTTTTGTTAACTTTTTCTGAAAAGTGTCTTTCTTAAGGGAAGGCAAAAAACATTAGTTTAAATAAATAGTGGCACCCAAAATTTGAATTGCAAATCCAAGCACAACATGAAGCTTGTCTTTAACCTTAAAGAAAGGAGGTGAGGAGCAATGAGAAAAAATGTTTCAAGGCATACAAATAATTAAATACAAAAATGCTTTGAACCCTATCAATTTAATTTTGAGTAGCATTATTCAATAGTGATTAACACCAGGTGACAACAAATTGCCCAATTTTTATAGGATTTACATTCCTGTTCAATAAATGCTTTCCCACCCACGTAAGTTGCAAATGTTCACAGTTTTGGAATTGTGATAAAATCGTTACAGTGAACTGTAATGGGAAGTCAACTAAATATATAAGAATTCACCAGAAGAAATGTCCAATTTCATTCTTGCATCAATTTTTATAAATTCCTAAAATTACAAATTTAAGTGGTTTATTGAAGATATTCATTTCTTGTGGGAATATCAAAATTGTCAAGGACATGTATTTGAAATTAATACTTTAGCATAGTTTGAAAATTTGTCATACTTATACTTAAAATTTCTTATTCTTATACTTATTCTAGTTACAAATTAAGAGCACAGAGCTGAAAAAAATGGTTGGCAAATTAGTGTTTTGTAATCACAAAGACTACATTTTAAGTCTTAGTAACTCACTTTTTTTGTAGTTTGTAAGTCTCATACGTGCTAACAGAATACTAAAAACAACACAGATTAAACATTTAACATCGAAAATTTTATTTGGAAGATTGAATAGATACAAAAACATTAACAAAGTATGTATATCATTTGAAACATGGACAAGTTTTACATTTTTATCTCTTTATGGCATCACTAGAGAGCACACATATATTTGTATCATGTCACAATCGCCAATGAAAAACCAAAAATTCTTATAGCTATTGATAACTAAGCTTTACAAAAACTACATTTGAAGACAGTGTTTTGATATTGTTACAAAAATACTCACAAAAAGTACTCTTTAAGATCTCATTTCCAGGATAATCCTTTTCTCTGCAAATAATAGATGTAACAAAATAAAAGTTCATAAGAGATTTTTCATTTACGTTTTTATTCAAAAAGTTTGTTGTGGTGAACAACAAGAGATCATAGTTTGAACACTTCATTTTCTTCAACAACCATTCCAAATAACTATCCATTTTATTACACACACACACACACTTAACATTTGCCAATGCACTGGCCAGTTTCATTTTACAATGAATACCTAGTTTGATTTATCAGAATCAATTGTACAATCAGAGTATTTTGGCAAATATGTACCCAGCACTATAAAATAGCATCAAATCTCACTTTTTAAACCACGTTGAACATTCCTGAACCAGTTTAAAAACTCTATGTAACCTATTCTTCCCTTGGATACGTATCTGCAATATCATTAGGCAGCCTCAGAACTACTCTTGCTTGAGGCAAATTGTGCTGAGAAACTTGCCTTACCAAAGGTCTTGGTGCACTATTTCCAGGTGAATCAGTCTGGACTTGTTGAGATCTGGAATGCAAATTTGGGGAAGGAGCTGCATTTGGCCTTTGTTGAGTTGGTTGCTGACGGTTCTGAGGCAATGCATGTTGCAGCTGAACTGGTCTTTGAGATACTTGTATTAATGCTCGTGATGTCCCTAATGATACTGTTGGTTGTGTGGTTGGAGGTCTCGGAGTTGCAGATCCAGACTGAGAAGAATTCCCTTGCGCTGCCCTCGCAGTAGAATGAAGATTTGTGATGACAGTTGCTGTAGATGAACCTGCTCCCATTGGCTGAGAAGTTAAGTTATTCAGAAGCCGCCTTTTTGGTGGAACAGGTTCATCAACATCGTCATCGTCGTCATCGTCATCTTCACTTTCTTCATGATCACTTTCTCCTTCCTCTCCGTCTTCATCTTCTTCGTCCTCATCCTCCTCGTCTTCTTCTCCGTCATCTTCCTCATCCTCATCATCTAATTCGTCCCCTACATCACTCTCCTCTTCCAAATCATTATCTTCCTCCTCCATAGATCCAAGAAAGCTCAGCAATAGGAGGTCATGAAAATCATCATTGAGGGATGACGCAAGCAAGGGGTATAAGTAATAAGGACGCATATCCGACAACATGTCAATACTTCCTCCTTGTAAGTGTAGCCTCTCGTCTCCAGTTAATACTTTCGTTTCAATTGCTATACTTCCTTCTTCTGAACATGACACATTAACCACTCAATCAAATAAAACAATTACATTTCGAAGTATACAAATCCTCGTGCCTTTGGAACATGGCATTCTTGACCCAGAGATCTCCGATTATCCACAACCAGCTATATAACAACCTGTTCATACATCGTATCAAATAGAACATTGGCAGTTACACTCCACGAACATCATACTGTTGAACATTGACAAACACTGAAAACCAGGATTCAGGACCTGGAGGGAACAGGAAGAAACCCGCAAGAATATTCAACTGACAAGTATGGCCAACATCCATTGCACAAATACTTTTCGAAGGTGCATAAACTGTGGTTACTATCTTAAGATTTTCACATTCTCAAAAATTCTCTACGCCTACATTAAACGAAAAATTGAAATAAAAATACACTTCTACGTTTCACAATGAATTATACAATGATGATTACTTACATTAGTAAAAGGTGATCGTGTTTATGTATTGGTGCAATGTATCAGACACTTTCTTTTGTCAACATTCTATAGATCGTGCTATTTCGTAGGATATTCTATAATAACATGGCGAATTACGCGATGTTTACATATTTGTAAATTTACCCTGATTATGTTACTTTTCGTTTCTTATAGAGACAAATTTAAGAAGCATTACAATCAGTTTTAGTTAATATATTTAATAAAATGTCTCAAGATATAGATGCTAGGAGAAGTACGGCCGCACAATTTTTTATGGAAGATGATTCCGAGGAACAGAAATCATCTTATAATAAGGTATCATTAAATAAATGGGGAACAAGTCTTTGCAGGTTAAGACCCTCGGTACACGTAGTAATCAAATTTATTAGGATTGTTTAACGCAATCATTACTTTCTGTTGACGTGCTTACGTTCTCCTGTCATTTTGAAGGCGGGTGACTTTGAGGTTATAAATAATAATTTTTCATAATGATGTCTCATACTCCAATTTTGTTGTCGGAAATGGTAAAAAATGTATTATTTCAAAATTCTAAATACATATTTTTATCGCAGATTGTGGATTGGCTCAATCATGCTGCAGTTGCAACAGACAAGGTTGATACCTTAAGAAAAGTACAGGAAATCATCATCAATAAGGAAGAAAGTCTCCTAGATAACTTCCTTGAGGAAGTGCTTGGATTTCAAAATGACAGAAATCAAGATGTGAGAAAATTCATAGTTGGTTTCATTGAAGAAGCATGGTAAGTTAAGATAAAATGAAAAGCTTGGAAACTACTATTATATGGTTGCACTTAATATGCATTATAAAGTCTCTCAGCCACCAGTGCTTTAAAACCTGACCACTTTAGAGTAGCAAAGGGGAAGGGAGAGTTTGCAGTGTAATGACCGTTTAAGCTTTTCATAGCTGGTACCAAGGTTCAATATTAGCAAACCCATGTGGAATTTATACGGGACAAAACAAGCTCTCAGCAAGTTTTTTCGTGGTTTCCTTTGCCTTTTATTTCACCATTGCTCCATCATCTTATCATTATTATTGCTGTCATCACATTACAATTTCTTCCATGGACCTCAATGAACTCAGCTATTGGAGAGCCCCTAAATCCCAATAAATAAATAAGTCCTAATTAGCCCTCTCTCTTGTATGTCTTTCAGAACAGTTGTGTCCAGAGTTCCACTTTCCACCTAAGATCCATGGTTCATATACTAGTGGATTTATATAGATGTTGTGTTGCAAGAGGGTTTGTACCAACTTCTGTGGCTCAGAGCATCAATTGATGTGTTGCCTCTGGCCAGGAGATCCTATGGTTCGAATCTCAGATCTGTCAAAATCAGCCACTGTCTAGAGGAGAATTCAAGCAGCCAGCTGCTATGATTGGTAGTTTTTTCCAATTAGCACCAGATGAATGCAGTAACCCAACAAACAGGCACGGATGGCACACGATTGTTCCTTGATCTTCGTTGACTTATCCTCACCCCTTATGTACACCGACTTACACTTACATGCACTACACTATCACAGAAGCTGAGAGACCAGCTATGAGCTTCAAGCTTGTCCTGGCTGGGGTGTTGCCTCACTAGTGGGAGATACCTGGTTGGGGTAAACCCTTGCAAGCAGACGTGTTGGTAGGCAGGATATCCGTTCTGGTGGAAGATGATCACTGCCACCTCCTGCAATAAAACATGTAGTACACTTACGGTACTAATGATTTTTGCAGTTGACGTGCCTGAAATCACTAATCAATCAGTCAAGAGGGTTTGTGGCTGGTTTCCTCAGGATTCTTTCATTTTCCCTGCGCCTCATTCCACCATCTACTCTCATCTTCTCAGGCTCTCTACTTCATTCTTCATCAACATAACATCCCAACATTCATTCCATTCCAGGGAAACATGATGACAGCTGCATCTAGGATTTGGCAGAACAATTACAATCATTGCGAAGTCTCTTTTCATTTCACATTGTGTATTGTCAAAAGTATCATGCAAAGACCTAAAGGGGGGCGGTGACCCAAGGCCCAAAATCATGCTCTCCACTAACTGTAGAGAACTCTCCCCCTTCTCTTCAAGTGTGATTAGTTGTTTTTCCCAAATTCGAGTGTGCCCACTGGCGCTTTTGAAAGAAGGAAAAAAAAGTAAAAGAAAAGTACGAATATTGTCTGAACCAGGTCATATGTGAACTCGGTTATGGACTTACTTGCATGAATGAAAATTACTTTTACTTTTCAGCAAGAAGGATCCTGATGTATTGCCACGTGTGGTCACCAACCTGGCAATGCTCCTCAAGGACCAGTCCATTCAAGTTCAGAAGCGAGTGGTACAAGCTGCATGTGCTGTGTACCGCAGTGCTCTCTCCTGGCTGGCACATGCACGTGCGGTTACTGATGAAATGGAAACTACATGGAACATTGTGTGTGCTATCAAGGGACAAATATTCGGCCTTGTGGATAGTGACAATGACGGGTATGTACTTTATTAGTTATTTCCAAAGATTAGTTAGAAAGTTAGATTAAAAATGTTACATGACTTCAAATTCTGTAATTCACAATTCTCACTTATTTGGTACATAAATGATTTACAATGTGGGATT
The DNA here is from genome assembly GCA_038098605.1 of Gryllus longicercus. Taxonomy (NCBI): domain Eukaryota; kingdom Metazoa; phylum Arthropoda; class Insecta; order Orthoptera; family Gryllidae; genus Gryllus; species Gryllus longicercus. Next base: position 2,204,882 of record JAZDUA010000215.1, read on the forward strand.
ATTTGCTTCACTAAAGATCAAAACATTTTGAATTGTATAAAGCGTATTATTATCATTCTGGTGATAAACAAATTTTAATTTAAATGAAAAATTTCCAAAGGAGGTACTATTTCTAGATTTTTAGTTAAATAGTTCATATAATAAACAAATATATGAATAAAAATACATATTTATGATCAATTTGTGTTGTTTATGTGAGAAATTGGTTCAAGTAGAGAATGCAGTATGTCCTAGAGAAGTGAGCAGGGGAGTGGGCAGAGAGGTTGGGGGAGGTATAGAGAGGTCATTAAAGGGGAAGAGAGGGCGGGGAGGGAAACAAAGAGTGGGAAAAGGAAAGAGAGTGGTGAAGGGGAAGAGAGGATGGGGAGGGAAGGAGAGGGTTGAGAGGGGAAGATAGGATGGGGAAGGGAATATAGAGTGGGTGAGTGGAAGAGATGGCAGAGAAGGGAAAGAGAGGGTAGGAGAGAGAGAGAGAGAGATTGTAGGGAAGGAAAAGAGAAGGTGGGTAGGGGAGGGGAAGAGAGGATGAGGAATGAGAGGAAGTAGGAGTGTCTCCTTAGGCTCTCTCTGCTAAATTGTAAAAAGCGCTCTGAAATAAATAATAAAAATTATCAAAGAGCGATTTTTTCATGATTTGTGAAGGTTAGATGTACTCCTTAAGTAAAGGCAAGAACTTCATATTTATTTTGCTTCTCTCGAACCATGTCCCCTTTCACTGAAAATACGTGTATAGGTGACTACTTTCATACTACACTTCCACTCAAAGTCATCACACAACAACTCCTTCCACTTGGCTAGTGGCCTCTTAGGACACTAGCAACAGGACACAAAAAGTCCTGTTGCAAACAATCCAGGATTTTGAATCCACTCGATCACAGCCAAACACCCCTGTCAGCACCCAAGTGCATACAAAACCACATGTATTCTTATTTCTTACCATCATAACACAAACACTGGCTGATCAACAACCCTAACCATAAAGCATCAGAGGAGTTTCAAGAAACGTAACTAAGTGACAGAAACTTAGGTCTAACCATTTTGAGATTTACCCTTTTCCGACAAGATTCTAGGACATGAAATATTTTAATAATGAATGTAACTAATCACAAAGCATTAAAATTATTTACTACTTATTAAGTACTTTACAATGAATTGTTGCTTTTTAATTATTTTTTCCTTCTCAGCCTGCGAACTCAAGCTATCAAGTTACTGGAAAGCGTGGTTCTAATGCAAACATATCCAGAGCCTGACTCCCTAAGAAGAGACAATGATTTTTCATTGGAGGATGTGCCACTTACCCTCAAGATAGCACGTCGACGCAAATTAGAAGAAGAGGCTCAGTGAGTTACATTAAGAGACCTGTTTTGAGATAATATAATCTTTCACTAGAATCAACTTAGTTATTTGATTCAGAGTGATATCTTATTATACTGTATTACAGTAACATATATTTACATTGAATGTAAGATATCATTTGTAAATTTTGAAGGCTGTACCTACCATAACTGAATACCGAGCCAAAGAGGATAACCCTGCTCCTTTTCTCTTACTACCGATTTCACTACTTCAGTAGTTGGAGGCAGCATTTTAAAATTACCTGTTGGTATTACTTTTATATTGGGATGAGGTGTACAAGTACTTGTATGTTAAAGGCAAATAATTTCTTAATATAAGAACTTTTTATTTTTAATTTTCATTACAATATTTTGTAGTCTGATGTGACTGTATTTTCAGGTACTTACTGTAATTAATTCATAATCTACTTCTAAATATCACATTCATTAAAATAAGGGGATTTAAAACAATGAACAGTTGAAACAAATGCCAAAACTAAAATGAAAACAAACGTTTCTGTCGCCATTCTGCGACCTTCCTCAGGGTGTAATGCCTGGGAGGAGGAAGGTCGCAGAATGGCCACCGAAACGTCGGCACCTTCGCCATGGACGCGGCGTCACTCGGACAGCCAAGTAAATGCTGACTCTGGCCGCGGAAGCCTACGCCCAAACAAATTCCAAAACTCAAATGGAGACAACAAATTTTTATGCTAATAGCGATGTTTTAAAATAAGTACTATAAGGGAGCAATGTTTGAAATGTGAACTCTGAGCAATGATTGAAGTTGTGTATTATGATGTGTTTTTCAGCATGGTGTTTGAGCTGATGTTGAAGTTCCATGGGTCAATGCATATTAGCAGCGTCAACCTCATGACATGCATGGGTTCCATTGCTCTCATTGCCAAAATGCGACCCCAATTTATGGGCAAAGTGGTCACTGCCCTGGAGACTCTCAATGGTAAATTTTGCTGCTTTAGAAACAGTTACTTCAGCAGTGTAATGGTTACATATTACTCATGCAACTTTTCTGTGACAGACATTAAATTACATAGAAAAAACATATTATCATATTTATTCATGTATCAAAGATATTTCAATTAAATAAATACTGTTATTGTTTCTGGTAATTAGTTGATTGTTGCTACTATTGTGAAAGTAGGTATTGTACAATGCCATTTATCTGAGATTCTCTGCTTATTGGTCCTATCTATCAAAATATTGGTCAGGCAAATGCATGCTGGATGAAAAGAATAGGTTCATGAATGTAATTCAATATTGCAAATACACATGGTAAAGCTTAACATGTTATTGCATCAGCATTTGCATTTCTTGACATGGAAAGACATTGTTGAAATTTAGACTTCTGATTTGGCTTAAAATGTGAATATAAGATGTTCCCCATATTTTTTGAAAAATACTTGAAAAACAACTCTTAATTTGAGGTGAATATAGTATATTATGGAGGTTTTAATCTGTTATAGCTAATTTACCGCCCACACTGTCCAAGTCTCAAGTGAGTTCTGTCCGGAAGCATCTGAAGCTACAGCTCTTAAATTTGCTGCGTCTGCCATCCTCAGTCCCTTTCCATAACAACATTACCACCATGCTGTCTGATCTGGGAGCATCTAACCAGGAGGTAAGTGTTAAGTCCTGTGATGGTAGCTGTACACTTTTCTCAACTCAACGGGTGAAATGCAAACCTTGGAGTGGTGATGTTCACTTGTACTAAAAGATATACACCCAAAGTGATCTTAGAAATACAACAATAGTAATGATATTATGTCTAGCAATATTAGTAAGAACAATGTGTCTATTGCAATTTGTGTTGCACATGTCAGGGCATAAAAAAATTGGAGATTAAATATTTTGAAAATTAAATTCATAGACACACATTAACTAAAGAAGTCTGATAGGAGTATTCCACATAAATTGACCAAGTTTTGAACACCAGTACCTTCCCCCTCCAAAACGTGGGAAGCTGGTGTGCTCGTCACTACACTATGGTTGCTCAAATTTACCCCAGGTGATGAGGTGTTTACCACGCATGGAGGAACTGCGTCGCCATAAGAAGCGCCTTGCTGCTGCTGCCAAAGCAGATGCAAATGCTGCGGCTGCTGCAGCTATTGTTTCCTCTGCCGGTGGACCCCCATCGGCCAAGCGACCGCGTCTAGATGCAGCTGCCACAGCTGCTGCTGCTGTTGGGGATGATGACGAATACGATGAAGATGATGATGATGATACCCCGAATAACATGGGTGAGTTAATCATTGCCTTAACCCTGCTTTGCGTGGTGCATATTTGAAACGTCAGTAATTGCAGTAAACTGAGAGTCTTCACTTACATTATATGTGTAAGTTTGGTAATGATTAATCCAACACAAATGCAGAAAATAAATTATTTAAACAATATGTTACTACATGCATCACAACATTTAATTGGCGGGGGGGGCTCGCTAGGAGCACATGCTTCGTAATATTTACTGCTTTTGTGGCGAAGTCACTTGCCTTTTACCACTGAGATTCTCGATTAGATTCTCGTACAATCTCATGTGAAATTTGTTAAGACAAAACGAATCTGCATGCTTCACAGGGGCTAGTCCAATCCCTGTGAAGTGTCCTAAACCCTACCCCAATCCTAATTCCTTCCCAATTCTGGCTGCTGAGTAGTGACACAGGGGCGCATAGTAGGAGGCGCATACGCAGATATGCTACTTGGCTGTCCTCTTGACAACTGGCTGCGATGAGACATGACGGATAAGACATACTCTTAATGGAGGATTACGCCCGCACTAATATTAATGGACATAATATTACACATATACATAATAATTAATAAATAAATTATAATCACAGAATTAAGCAAGTAACTAATGTTTCATAAAAAGGAAGTTTTAAAGTGCACTTTTCTTGCATTTTATCTACATAAATAAAAAAGTTGATATCATCTGAACATTCTCCAACTGGGGGAATGGCAATGATAATAGGAAGTAAAACAGGTCAACGAATGCGAATGTGAATCACATTTCCACATGTTACTAACTGACCCCCCTCTGGCCAATTTGGTTGGGTACCAATATGTGTCAAAAATACTACTCACTTGACTGACCACATAATATTTCTGACAAGCATATTCTTTGCTAGATAAGAGGGACGTGAGAGAAGAACATGTGTTCTCTGATGTGACCCCTCTTGTCACCCTGAAAATTCAGAAAAAATAGCAGCCTTAATATTTGAAACAGAACTTTTATATTAGTTTTCAATTTAATTTTTAAATTAATTGTTCCTTTCTCTGTAAGAAGTCATCTCCTGAAATATCCATCAATACTTTTTCCACTGCAAATACTTGAAGGTGGAATGCTCACTTTCCTCACAAATGTACATCATTCTTAGTATCTTTAAGAAATATTGTGCAGTCTCTTTTATGCTTTTTGGTTCCTTGTAGGGTCTGTAGGGATGAGTGTATCTGGAGGAGTTGGCAGCACAGGAGTTTCCGCATCTGGAGCCAATGCAGAGGAGGGTTCTCGGCCCCTGCGACCAGCGACTGAACAGGCGGTGGACATCACTGAGCAGTTCATTGTAGAACGACTCTCACCAGAAATGGCTGCTCAACTTGTTATGGTGTCCATGGTAAGGAGAAATAGGGAAACATTAATGTTTACATTTCAAATGAGTGTCTTGTTGATAATTTTTCATTTTTTTGAATTTATTTATTTTTATTAGAATTAAATTTGATTTCAAGATTTTTGAAAATATATTCAGTAGAGTCTCTATAATTCAATTTGAATTCCCATAAATCCGACTTAACAAAAATTAATTTAAATAAATTTCATTAAGTTGATTCTAAACCCATGTATGAGCCACAACGAAGGTCTTGCTGCGTTAGAAGTCACCATGAGGTACGTAGAACAACACCTGCGGAAACTCCAGCCGACAATGTGATAATTTAGAAGATGGTGTGATATTGCCGCATGTAAAAGAAACAATGTACTTAAACAAAAAACAATTACATTAAGATGCAATTAACTTATCTTCAGCAATTAATGTATTAATATTATGCAAGAACATTTTTTATTGAATTATACATATTTTGAAATTTAAAAGGAGTGCTTATATTTCTGTTTTAATAACTTGATCATTTTCATCATTCAGGTTTTCATTCATTCAAGCTAGGCCCGGTCCCGTCCACCTTTAATTACGAGACTCTACTATACTTACATTTGTTAGCCTCATGGAACATTCGTTTTGAAATGGAGTTTTTCTTTTCCTTCCTACAATGTTATCTCTCTGATCTGGCCTTTTCTTTTTACTCCAAGCTACTAATTTATACATTTCAAAAATTCTCCTTTGTTTCTAGACTTTAAAATTTGTTCAGTACCTTTCTTTGAAAAAAATTTAACTATTCCTTTTTTCCATCAGTATTTGAAGAACTATGAATTTGCTGGAACAGATTTGATTTCCCTAATTTTTAATTATATTTTTCTCTACTGCATTGTCATTGTCCTGTCATCATAATTAGGCCTGCGACTTGATTTCCTTTGAACTTTCAAAATTCAAAAATTCTTTCATTATTTTCATTTTTCAAATTCTGTTGGTTGGTTGGGGTTTCTTTTACATTCTACAAATTTTCCCTGTCACAAATTTTTGAAGGCTTAGAAAGCTTTTCCCTCCTGCAAATTTATGCCTAACTCTCTACCCAACTGCATTCAATCTGTGCCCAAGAAACCCACTAAGGGCACCCTACTATCAAACTGATGGATGGCCCTGCTGAATGTGTGCACCCACTTTACCCCTCAACTCTGCTGAGGTAGCCCTTGTAATATTTTAAGTTGCATTCAAATGAGTGTGTATGTGTGGGGTGGTGATGGGGTGTCATGTAACAAACCTCAGTGTAATTTTTTTCTCTTTTTGTAGGTAAGGATTTACTGTTTCATCATTTAAGACTTTTATTATTAGAACCTGTACCAACTCTTTAAGTGATAGTTTTATCTTTCAGCGCATATTCGATGTTAACAAAACAACTCAAATCCAACGCTATGCATAATTGCTTTGTGGAAACTCGACTGTTCTCTTTCAGCTAGGCCTGCCCATAAACACAATGCAGCCATATTTTAGTATCTATGTATGTGAATAACAGTTGTGCAATACATAAAGAATGTTGAAATAGTTCTTCACTAAAAAAGGATGTTCCTATTTGTGTCCATGCGGAATGGACTGCAAGTAGAGAAAAATTAAAAATGTTTATGCCCTTGCCATATCCCCAAACTGAAAATATTTTAACACAAACTCGCAGCAAAAATGCAGTGTAAATGTATTGCTAAATAAAAGTAAAATTAGTGCTTAAATATATAAAATTTTATTTTGAATTTACTCTGGGGTCAGCCCTGAGAGCTCCCTGAGTATAAATTGTACTAAGGTTACTTGGTACATGTCTTGGGAACCTCCGTAATATAAATTGTACCATGGTTATCCACAAAATCTTTAACGAGTTTAATCACAGTGCTCATTGTCGCATACTCTAATGCAGTTCTGTTACCCCAAACGTTTGCAATTTGACATCACTAATGCTAGAACAGATAGCAAAAACACATTAGTTTGCTTTGAAATATAAACTCGTTTCCTCTTTGAAGAAGGCACAAGAATATGGTCTCTGATGAGAAGCCGTGTGCTATTGCATCAATTCTTTCTTTCCAAGAGAAAACACATGCCCAAAGTTCCTACACTCTGTTATTATGTATATTATTATGTACATGTAGTATGTGTTTCACTGTGTGCAAAATGTGCAATGTACAAAATTGAAGGACAGAAAGCATTATGTATCGACATTATTGGGACAGATTTGCTGAGTGTTGAAATGCTTCTTTTACAGTCGAAGCTGCCAGATACAATGCCCCCTCATTTTAGCAGTATGTACACCCCCATTGCTGCAGCTGGAACTCAGAGCCAGATTCGACATGTAGCCAGACTCATGGCCACTCAGTTGACGGCTCTGGGACTTGGCCCCGGATTCTCACGTCAGCTTGTCAAATCAGCTGTGAAGGTAGGCCTAGGATAGTTTTGCAATTGCTTATTGTATGATTGCTATATTTTTTTTGCAGTGGTTAGTGAATAAAATGCAAAGAGACAAATTTTATTCAATCAATATTCACCTTATGTTCAGCAAAATTCAAATCTGAATTTCACTTTCAATGGAATGCAATGAATATTCCTAAAAATCATTCTTGTTTTTCGATTTAATTTGAGAAGTTCAATAGTTTCTATCCATTTGATTTATGTCTTTGCGCCTTTCAGTGTCTACAGATCCCCCCCTCTCCATTTAAGACATATTACCCTAAGTGTAGTCACCGTAGTGACTTCTACCTTTCATCCTATCCATCATTATGTATCTTGTGAACACATACTAAGCATTGTACATGCTTTTGCACAAAGATAGCTCATAAGGTCATCTCACTTAGTTGTGTATTAGAAAAAAAGAGTCAGGCTTCTCCTGAGTGCTCTCAGTGCCGGCACTAGGCATGGGCAGATTGGGTGATCATCTGGGCCCGATGATGGGACTGATAAGGGAAAAAATGGTAAAAAATTAAAAAGAAATTAGAACTCGAGAAAATTGTTATCGTAATTTTAATGTCGCAGAACAGTAGTCTGATATTTCATAAAATTATCAGTTAATTTTTTCCTTAAATAGTTAATTACAGACATTACATATGAGATAGGACTCATTCCAGTATATCTATGTTTCAGAAAATGAGAATTACATTTACTATATATACGTATATATCTATGAAATGGAGAAAAATGTATGTAATCAAATAACATTAAAATAGGTTCTACTGAAATTCATATTTATTATTTCATGTCTTTAACAATTTTAACACATACCGGGAGACCAGTTGGGAGCTTAGAGCTTGTCCCAGATGGGGTGGTGCCCTGCTGATGAGAGATACCTGGTTAGGATTAACCCCACTAGCCGATGAAGGGTTGGTGCTGGATCTTGCCATCTAGCGAAGCAAGATCACCACTACCTCCCGAGGAAAAAACATGCACCACACTTGGGACTAATGACCTCTGTAGTTGGTGAGCCCAGAATCGCTAACAACCAACCAACGATTTTCATTTTTATACAAATTGTAATTTTGTCTCTTTCATGATGAAATCAAAAAGCTGATTAAATTGTATTACTTGTGAAACTTTTCTTGAACGATGGATTGACGAAATGCGGGTAGAGTGGAGGTACTAGTTACAAAATCAGCCACTTGATTTTATGAAGCAATGCCAATCTCTGGAGAATAAGTCATGCCTTCGCAACTTTCTCAATAATTTGAGTTCTTCAGTGCCTTCTCAACTTTCTCAGGAGTTTGAGGTATCTTATGTGATGGATTTTCATCTGCTTCGGTAATTTCTTTAGATTTTTTGGAGAAAATCATGGACAGAAGTTCTTGTTTTCAACAGATAATAGTTTCTATTTCGCACCAGTGAAGATGTGTTTGGAATATCGTCATCATGCTGCGAGCTTTTGCCTTCAACTGTTTATTGTGCCAGAGAGGGGAAGTAAGGTCATCATTCAAGAAGCGTTGCGCGAGTATTAACAGTTACTCAAGCTTTAATATTTTCTTGAAATCATGTGAAATAGTCTACAAATATTATTAGTGGAGAAAAAAGCACTACAAAATTGGGAAATTTAAGAAGTATTTCAGTACAAATTGGCAGATGAAATTCAAGATTAAAATACATAAATTATTTTATAAACTATATTATACAAACAATTTTAAGACAAAAGAATGAACACATGTGCAAGCAGAAGACATAGACTGAATGGAAGCTTATCTTTCATTGTCATCCGTTTAAAATATGTCCATATATGGTGTTGAATATATGATGATAATACAACATTAACTGTTTCAATTCTGTAGGATCATAAATTCACATTATTCACAAATTCAGATCAGTGTTACACGTAGGTTACACATAGGATTACACATAGTGAACCTTATTTAATCTCTTTTGCTTGCACGCATGTTCATTTTTTTTTAATTGCCTCATATAGTTTAAAAAATAAGAGGTATTTATCCCAGGGAGTGATTGTCCACCTTGGAATATGATTTCTCTGGGAATTTATCCTAAAATTGTGTTTTTTTAGGGCTCTTTGATGGAGGAAGAGGATGAAGATGGCCCTGCTCCAGGCAGTAAAGCATCAATCGTTTCTGCCATCTCAGGCATCATTGAGAAAGACAAGGAGGCAGTGAAAGCTGGCTCTCTCATGCCAGGCATGACTTCTACCAAGGTAGGTAAACCTTCCATTTCTCACACTAATGAGAATTTTACAATTGGTTGCTGCTGTAACTGAAGAGCTGGTTGCTCCCAATTTTGCGAGTTTGGTTCTCAGACGAAATTGATGGATTGATTGGAGTGAATATCAGATCCCATAGAACAATTGTTACAACAAAATAACCACTCCAAGAGAGTTCAGATTTGTGTGACAATATATAATAGCAAGATCAAAATTGTAAAATTGGAGTGGATAAAGAAGCCTATTCATCAGGATTTTCTGGGTTGCCAAGACCTTACAATAAATGTCTTTTACCACCTGCTCTTTTTTTTAATAATATGTAATGATTTTTCTCTCATCCATTCCAACAGTTAACCAAATAGACTATTGTATTCCTCTAGTATGTCTTCATCTCAAATTCAGTCTTCAGCCTAGTTTTGCTGGTTTCATAGAAGTGACTTTTTATGTATGATGTATGTGCCAACATGAAATGCCCCCGTTATGTGCTGTGACATCCAATCAAATTTGTTCAAAATGCCAAGTTATTCTGATTGCCAGTGTGGTCTCATCGTTTCTTTTTAAAAAAGTTATTTGACTATTTATAATACATATTGTAAATAATTTTTAACTTTATATTTAGAAAGCATCGCCACTTTTATAAATATTTTCACCCTTTATAATTTTTTTATCAAACATACAGTATAAAATAATCATGGGACAATAAATTCAATAAATGTTGTTTTCAATCTGAACTTAAATAAATTTTCAAACTTGAATAATTATTAAGTTATTTTACACAACTTATTCAAATATTTGTTTATATGTGTTTAATGGATTTGAATTAGACAGTGAGATTTTGGAATAATAACTATGGGTTTTAACATTGAGTTTTCTAGCACAGTGGTTCACCTTCTTAGTTGCATCTTGATTTTAAGGTTATACACTCTGAGATAAAGAAATTTGATTGTTTTGCTGAACTAACAATTGTTCTTTTTTCTGTAACAGCTGACAAAGCAGCGAATCAAGACTCTGAAGCTGTCCGAAATCACCAAGCCTCTGGAGCCTGAGGCGCGTGGGGAAATGTTAGCTGCAACAGTGCGTCGAATACTTAGGTCTGAGAAGCCTGCCCTGTTGGGAGGAGTTGCAGCTGTTCGCAACAAGATTATCACGACAATTGCTGCAACATACGATGATCTTGTTCGCAGAGGTAGTATATATTTTGCTGGTTCTTTTATTATTTTCTTAGCGGGCACCTGGGTCAAAATACATTTTTGTAAAATCTTGAAGTGAAGGATATCAACTTACGTATTTTATTGTGTAGTTGTTTAAAGAAGATTTATAAGAATTGGAATAACCAAAATCATAATATATAGGGTAAATCAAGTCAGGTTAAAAGAATGAAAATAACATATTCCTCTTAATATTAGGAATGTTATGAAATTCCTCAACCATATTGTCCATAGAAGTAGTACATGGAGGAAGCACTTTGTATGATTTTTGTAGTGCTCCAATTTGATAAAAGGCTGCCGTACTTTATCAATTCACAAATTTGGTATTTTTCTTCTCTCATTTATTTCAGAACAAGAAAATTTTCTTTCTAGACATATTCAGCACTATGCTTACTTATTTTATTCACAATAACAATTAATTTCGGAATATTATGGAAGAACAAAAATCATTAACAAACTGCTATGCAACAAACAAAGCATTTCTCAGATAATCAATATAAGAAATGTTGTTCATATTGCTGTACACTTCAAGTGTTTGTTTGATTATTTATTACTTTCAAAATGTAATGTTTTACAATGTCATCTGTGGTGTGTCACGTTTTTCAGAGGTTTTATATTTTCTACTGGAAGATGTAAGAGGACGCCTTGAGCTAGCTTTGGCATGGTTGTATGAGGAATATGCCTTTCTCCAAGGCTTCAACCGAATGCCTACATTCCTGAGGCCAGATCCTGATGGCCCTGAGAAATCGTACAATGATTTATTGTGTGCACTTGCAAGGCACCTCATTGACAAGGCAGATGCCAGAGATCGTGATGCGTAAGTTACTGTGAATTTTATACTACTGTTTTAAGAGAGTTTTAAGGCAAGTGAGATGCCACTGTCTAGACCATCTAAATTATTAATTTTTTTTTTTTTACTGTTATTTCTTTGCTTAAATTTCTCATTTTGGGGATCTTTGCAGACAACTGTAAATTAAGAAAATAAAATTATTCTGATCAAGTGAGAAATTAGCATTTTATTGCTTATATTTATGATCTGGAAACAATTATTTAGAGAACATTATCAAATACTGCAGCTTGTCATGATTTTTGGAGAGAAAGCAGTATCCTAAACAATTACTATAAATATTGACTTTGGTGTTATTTTTTGTGTGTTGTGGCTCAGGACTTTTCTTCTTAGATCTGAGCTGAGAGACTCAATTTTTCAAAGTATAATTTTATTGAAGACATCTGTACAAGTTTTGTTTGGAATTACAAAAATGTATATTGTGGAAAAACCCAACTGAGAATCCTCAAGTCATAGGATTTATTTCCTAACATATGAATAAATTTAAAAGAAAACTAGAGCGGCACATAATGGAAAGATTAGAAGACATATTAAAAAGGAGATGATCGTAATTCATATAGGATCAGGAACAAAAATAGTAAAAAAACACAATTGAGTAAATAAAACATTTTAATCAGAACTATTATTTATAAGAAACAAATGTTCAAGGTACTCCTGTATAAAATAATATAAAAAGTCATACAGTTTGTATTCCATTATACACTACACTTCACAAAACTTGTTACTGCCAACAAAATTTGAATTTTAGCTGTATCAGAAAAAAGGACACATAAGTTGAGATGGTAGGGGATGTTGAATGAAAGGAGTCACCAATTTCCGTAGTCATTTATTCTTATTAATCATTTTTTAATCATTTATTCTTATTAAGAAAAAAGTGTAATGCTGAATTCATGATTCATTTTCCAACATCTATGTGTGATTCTCCTCTAATGTGATGCTCTTTAGTG